>QANU01075461.1:127877-282328 GCA_003254905.1 Nissolia schottii | reverse complement strand
CTTATCCTATCTCTCTCCGTAGGATTTCTTCTCTAATCATCTCCTTCCTAAGGAGGTTTTCCATCACAAATGCAGAAAATATCTAAAATACATTCATTATATCTATAATTCCTCTTTTACACAATTCACCTCATTACACATTTCCACAAACTTCGTCTTGCCATTTAGACATATACAAAGTACTGATCAAATTTCAGAGTTAGAAAAAGACGGGTTCCCCCTTGAAATTTCACATTAATAAATGTGTAAAGAATTTACGGAAAAATAAATGAATGACAGTAAAATTCGACAGCATAAACTATAGTGGTACTTACTAGACGCTCACAATTAAAATTGAGAAACACTGATCGTCAGGTGGGGCGCCCGGCAACTATGAATTTGTTAATGATTTGATGAATTGTGATTAGTATAGAGAAACAGTGGACAAAGAGAAGGGTGGGTAGGGGGTCCATCCTCTCATTTGTCATATTTTTATGTTGGGTGGCCAGCTATAGTTCCTCCTTTGTCTTTGTCTTGCTTTCTTATCCTTGGCTTCAACTTTTGGTTGTTATTACCAACATGTGGCCACCCAGTTCTCTATCTTTCTGGCTTATATATATATATATATCATGCATGTATATTGAGAAAAGTATTTAAAATAATTATTAACAAATACGATTACGATTGCGGCATTGTTGAACAATCAGTTGATGTGAGAACTAATCTAACAAACCAATAATTATCATTTTGGTCAAGCGCTGATATATATCTATTTTAGTAGATAAACGTCAACTATTTCCGTGTGAGATGTGATATGCATCGTATAGCTCAAGCTGCTCTCCCATAGGCGGTAGGCACCGGAACAATTATTTATTATTATTATTATTATTATTATTATTATTATTGAGCACTTATATGTTGTTTGGTATGAGGCACTCAGTCTGAAATTGTTGGTATTTTTGTCTCATGTAAAACTTTCTTAATTACGAAATTATTGATTTTATTTTATTAGCTATTACTTAGTGGACAAAGTTAGCTTGGTGAGCAAGTTTTCTTGGAGGCTAAGTTTAGTTGGTGGACAAGTTTGACAACTTGGAGGCCAAGGATTGAGTGGGTATAAATAAGATCAAGGCCAAGAGTCAATGACATACACACAGATAACATTATGGTGTGCTATGGTTATTAGCAAGTGAGAGAGTGTTATTTCTATTTATGAGAGAAGGTGTACAAGGGATCTATGTTGGGTTTGGGTTCAAACTTTCAGTATTCTTGTACAGTTAAAGTATTTCTCTCATAGTGAAATAGGTTCCTCTTGGTGTATATAGGCATGATTTTGCCAAACCACGTTAATTTGTGTGCACTCTTCTGTGTCTCTTCAATTTTTCTTTTAATTCTTTGTGCTTTATATTTTAATAGTAATTGCTCATGATAGTTTAGGGTGAATCCGCTACATGTTTTTCCCAACAAGTGACATCAGAGCTATTTGAGATCAGTTTTATGGAGAAAATAGGGTTTGCACAAGGTCGACAAATTTTAGCGGGTTTGTTGCCGACAAATTTGAAGGAAAGGGATGCTTCACTTTTTGGAAAAGAAGAGTGAAAGACATCCTTATTCAACAGGGATTGGCCCGGGCGTTGAAGTAAAAAGGGATGGGAAGCCGGAGAAGATGATAGATGCTGAGTAGGAAGAGTTGGAAGAAAAATGTGTGAGCACTATTTGAGTCTGTATTGTTGATAACATCATTAACAATGTCATGAAAGAAGATTGAGTACCTAGAATTTGGGAAAAGTTGGTAAAACTCTATTTGGCTAAGGGTTTGGCCAACAAGCTGAATCTGAAGCAACAACTACATCAGCTAAAGATGGAGCATATCACATCCAATTTTTTCGTAAATCAGAATATAGTCTTTTATTAGGATAAGCAAAGATTATCATTATATTGTTAACTAGGCATATGTTTAAACTACACAACCACAAAATAAAATATAATATTGCAATCAACTAAAAATACAAAAATAGTCCAGTTAACTAATAGGACGAAATAACAGTTAATTTCCTCGACAGTCAACTGTCAATCTGACTAAGTCAACGCTTGGGATAGAGACCGAAGGAGGGGTCTCAAGTCTTGTTCCCATATCTTTAGCGTTTCTAGGATGTTTTCATCCTTAGTCTACACTGATTCCAATACTTCGTACAGTTTGTCAATCGGAGCTATGATTTAGAAGTTATGATCAGACTTGTTGGTTTGTAGGGCCCACTCTGTCTCTGTCTAAGGTCACTAGAGACCAGAGACCCATGTGGAATCTGCTTTATCTGTGTTCTAAACATAAGTGTCTATTTTACTCCATGTTCTACACAGAAAATTCAAAAAGTTACTTCTTTTTACTTTTTCTAACGCACCGCACATCGTGTGCGTCCTTTCAATGACTTTATAAACTTACACAAGCAAACCCTTTCCTCATTTTCAGATGCAGTAGGGTTGAACCTGACCTCCCTCTCTTTTCCCCTATTTTATTTCATTTTCAACTTATTTTCATTCTTACAATTTAAATCACACTCAAGAGAAAAAAAAAAACAAAAACCCAAACTTTCTCTTCTCCCACTTCTAAGAACTTCAAAAACTTCACCTTTTTCCCCTGAAAGCCTACAGATTCATGGCCTGCCCACCACATTTTTGCCCCATAAACTCTTCCAATCCTTACAAACTCTTCACAAAAATTAAAGCCATCCTCATCTTCTACAAGAAGGCATCCTTAGTTTTCATTTTAGGTGGGTTTTCTATGCACCTTTGTGCACAAATCTTTGGCTATATGTGCGATTCTCCTCACTTTCATCTTCAAGAAAATATATTTTCTTTTTTCGTTCATGTCCTTGTAAAATTTGGCCATGGCTAGGGTTTGGGGTTCTCTATTATTTTTTTTATCGCTAGCTACATATTTGAGTTTCTTGCAAGACTTCCAAGACTTTTTCAAGAAATATTTTCGTGTTAAAATGATTTTTTCTTCAAGGTGGAGCTTTTACCCTATTATGTTTCTTAGGCTTGCCTTAGTTTATTTTGAAATGTAGTTACATATTTAGCTTTCTTGTGAGATTCTAAGCATCTTTTGTGAATAGGTTTTTGTAAAAAAAAATGAGTTTTGTGACTAGTTAGGGTTTTCCAAGAGAATTTCAGGTTTGGCTTTGTTTTAGAATCCTTGATTTTTCTTTTGATGATGGATTAGTGTGTCTTAGATACCTAAAGTGTGAACTAGAATATTGGTTTTGAAAAAAAAATGCAAAGTTGATGAAGTTATGCACTTTCAAGAGAAAATCGATTTTGGTGTGTGCTTAGGGTTAGACATTGACTATGTGAAAAGTGTTAATGCTTTCGGATTCATTGAAAGATTTGAGTACGTGTTTGTGTAGAAAGTTTTGATGAAAAATCAATCATATAATGTTAATTGGAGCTCTATGGATTTAAACATAAAGGAGTCCCCAGTGCTAGGATTTGTTTTCATGAAAAATGTTGATGTTTTCAATTCCTTTATGTTTTGATTAACAACATTGATGTTCAAATGCTGTTGAAAGGAATGAGTAGAATTCCTTAGAGAGAATTCAACCATGAGCACTAAGATACCTTAGGGTTTGTTCTTTGGAATTTCTTAGTGGCTTAGTAATCCTTTTGGGCCCTAGAGACATACGAATAATATGTCACTAGAGACCATTATAGGGTTTTAATCACTAACAAGTGAAAACTAGCAAGTAAGTAAGTAATATATATGACATGCGAAAGCTAGCAAGTGCATTAGTCACAGTAAGTAATAAATGAGGCTTTTATAGCTTAGGTTGTTGTACTCACGAGGATTGAGTAATTACCGAAGATTACAAAAAGAATAGTAATGATAGTTATGAGGTAATAGTTGAATTGGGGAGTAAAATAGGCAAAAATGTCGTTAGAATATAATGTAACTTCAAATAATACAAAGTGATCAAGACTACCTTGAATCTAAGATAATATAGAGGATAACTCAAGGCCGTCTCTTGAGGAAGCTTTCTAGAAACATGAGTTCATCACCTTTTGGTTTTAGTCCAAAAACTCGTTATAGTTTATAATGAACTCACCATGGATCATTTGAACATCATCAACATATCAAACTACAAGCATAACCACATAATGTAACATCTCGCTTTTTCACTTAGTAAAGATTTCCCAAATTAAATAGGGGGAAATAAGGTCTTGCACTAATTGATGGATTAAAATGTCTGTAGAAGAAATTCTACTCTGTTTCGGAAAATTCTGCAGACACCAGAATAAACCCTTTTTGTCGTCTAAATACAACTGCACGTCCAAAGTTTTCGTAAAAGGTACAGCTACAGAACAGAGTTCACAAATACCCCAAGTGTACCTAAAATATTACTTGGAAAAATTATAGGATCACAAAGATGTGATCGGAATATTTTCAGAACAGCCGTACGTAAAGTACCGGGACCGAAAATAATAAAACCTGATCAAAATTGATCTGCCGGAGCCCGTTAATTCTTGGCCACAAAAAGTGGCCAAGACACAAGGCCATACACGGCCAAGAAGGTGGCCACTTGGCCAAGTCAAAGTCCAACATGGTGAGTCACCATATGACTCATGAAAAGGACATGTATAATAAGACAAAATAAGGGCATTTTGGGAATTTTTTCCCAATGGCAAAATTGGAAAGGATAATTTCGGCCCTAGGCCTATAAATACCCCCAAAATCTGAAAATTGAGAGAAAATTTGGAAACCTTACCAAAGCTCTGCCCGATTACACAATCAACTGTTATTCTGTTAAACCAAAGCCTCAGACACTTCCTACAACCAACCCAGTCCAAATCCCTCAGAAATTCCTTAACCTAAACCTACAAAAATCCTTCAAAATCCTTAGGGGAAGCTTGGAAAGATTCAGCCCAAGAAGATGTAGGAGCCATCAAAGCAAGCTAGAAGTCTACAGGAAACACCAGAACCATAAAACGTGGGTAAACAGACATAATCACTGTCTATGTGATTTAAGATGTATGATGATGTTTATGCTATGTTTTATGCTAGATATATCTGTGGTTAGGATGCCTTTTATGTGACCTCGGTATATATGTTGTTGATGATTGTCTGGATCTGCTGGTGTTGTCTGTGATTCTGTCAGAAATTAGGAAAGCCTAAGTTGAAATTAGGGCTATGGCACGATTTTGAAGCGAACTGTATGCTGGGATTTTTATCATGAAAAACTAATGTTATTTTTGAGTTCTACACGAAAAATTGAGTGGGATGTCAATTTTTATGATTTTTGGAGTCCCCGATAAATTTCTCAGCAAACAGGTAGAAAACAGAGTTTTTGTGAAAAAGGGCCAAATGGGAAGGGTTTGTTTTCAGAAAATATGGATTTAGAACTATCAAAAACCTTAAGGACAAGTCTTAAATCTATTGGGTTTTTGAGACCAAAATTCCAAAGAAAACAGAACGTTTACGGGGCGAAATGGTAATTTTGGAAAAAGGGGCAAAACTAGAATTTCGTGCAGTGGAGTTCAAAATCTGAGTTTTTAGACATGAAAAATGATCTTAGGGCTACCAAAAACCTTGGGGTAAGGTCTTAGACCTCTCCAGTTTATGGTCGCTAGTTTCTGACAGAAATCAGATGCCTATTGTACTAGTTACTAGGTCTACGTTTGTTATGTTCAAAGCATGAGATTATGTTCCTTATATGTGAAGTTAATGATAGTATATAATTAATGGTATGAATGATGTGAATATGTGTTATACGTGCCAGATGTGCTATGTGCTTCATGAATTGGTTGTTAGGAAAGTATGGATTTAGGATGGAAATGAGTTTAGGAATATGAAAGTATGTTTACTGTTGTTAAAAATGAATGATGGGTGATGGAAGAAATATATTGAAGATTGATTTCGAGGAAACTTGTGGAACATGGAAAAATTGCAGGAATTAGGGGCTGAAATTCGTTAGGTAGCGCTGAGCGGCTAGGGTTCACACTGATAGGCCAGTGCGTTGAACGGCCTGACTGAAGTTCAGAATCCCTATTTCAAAACTTGTCATTTTCTGAACACTAACACTTTTCTTAAACATAATTTTTCACACTGCTTGCAATTATCCATGGATCTACTAATTGAACTAAGTATGCTAAATTGAACTGTTGACGGGATGTATGAACTATTGACGAAATATATGAACTGTCGACTAAATGTATGAACTATTGACTGAATATGTGAACTGTTGATTGGATATATGAACTATGGACTGGATATATGGATTGTTGACTGGAAAAGGAATAGGGCATGACGTCACTGAGTTCCTAAAAGGAAATAAAGGAGGATGAGGTTAAATGATTCTTTTCCTAGTTATGCCACTAGCCAGCAAGAAAGGCAAGCTGAACCCTGGGATTATCTCGTCCCTAGCATAAGGATGGACTCTCCTATCGTGAGCTACTCAGGTTAAGCGCTGCCTAGTCCTCACGAAACTGAGACAAAAATGAAGCTTGTGGCGGTAGGCCACCGCTACGGGGGGGTTGAGCTTGAGTATGTGCTCTAAGTGATATACAACTGTACATAAAGGGGATGTGTGTGGAAGCTTATAATTAAAATGGTCACGGTTATAAGTGGACACACACTGAAGCTTATTATGTGATTATGTGAATTATGTGATTATATGTGACTTAGGAAGTAAGGTAGAGAACAGATGACTTAGTTAATGAAGAATAGGTTTCCCAGTCACATAGATAATTTAGATAAATCTACTCAGGCTTAGCATGAATATTAATAAATAGTAAGGATATAGTATAACTGTAACACTTAGAAAATCCTGAGCGGCCTAAAGCGTGAATGAGGATAAGCAATCCCCTAATCCCTAAGGTTTTCCACTGAGAGCGCTATGTTCTCACCCCACTCATCCATGACTTCAGGATTCGACGAGGGACAAGGAGATGAGCTACATGAGGAAGAACCCTCCCAAGGGAGGATGACTGAAGGCTAGACGATTAGCTAGTAGATTATATATGTGTACTTGTACTTCTATTGATATTTGTACTAAATACTTATAATACTAAATATGTATTTGCTTATGAATGTATGAAGGACCGTTGTTTGTTATCTTGGCATGTATTAATTATATCTTTTTATATAGTTAAGCATGTTATGTTTCCGCTCACAATGTATTCTATGTAACGTACAAGGAAAATTTTAATCTGGTCCATATTTTGGGTAACAATATTTTTAAAGTATAAACGTGACTAAGTATTAGCCCCACCAAAGCAGATAACAACTTAGCCGGCAAGTTTACGACTTAAGCGTAGGCTAGCTAGCTAGGGTGTTACACATAACATAACCAAAACCAAAATGACAAAAGCGAGCAACATAAGTTCATCACCTACTAGTTTTAGTCCAAAAACTCTTATCATAATTTCTAATGGACGCACCATGGATCATTTGAACATCATCAACATAATAAACAACAAACATAGGGCATATAGCATAGCAAGGCTAAAATACACCAAGAGGAAACCTAAGTTCATTTAAAATCCTTTGTCAAGAGGAACCATTTCAAGAAATTCTCTTAGCCATTATACATGGAACTCATAAACAAGTTTAGAAGTAAAAGCACACATGAGGAACATTATTTAATGGGACAAAACTGAACCTTCCTTTTCAATTTTAGAAATATGGAAAACACATTTTCTTAAAGGAAAACTTATAGGAACTCAAGAACATAGAGATCAAAACAACATAAGCTCTTACAAGAGGAATTTTGAAAACCAAATTTTGCACATTTTCTTAGACGGTGAAAGAAATTATATTTTCATGGAGAGGAAAAGAGACGAATAACATATTTAAAAATAAAAACCATAGAATGAGATAGTAGCACAAGAGTGCATAGAAACCCACATAAAGCTTAAACAAGTCAAGTCGTCTTGTAAAGGATGACGAAGGCTTCAATTTTTGTGAAGAGAGTATAAGGATTTGATGAGTTTTTTTATGGTGTTTATGGTGAGGAAGGTCATAGTTTTAGAATGTTGGTTGGAGGAAGAAGATGAAGTTTCGAGAGCTTGGAAGAAGAAGAGAAAATAGTGATTGGCCTTTTTCACTTTTCTCTTGAGTGTGTAAGAAAAAGATTTCTTTGAATGAAGTGATAGAGAATAAAAAGATGAGTGTCACAACTGCTGAAATGCATGGCTGATGCATGAAAAAAGGTAAAAATTTGCGTTGAGAAATACATAGTGTCATAGAAAGGATACGCTTAATGCGAGGTGCATAAAAAAAAGCAAAAAGCGTAAAAAAAAATTTTAGTTTTTTGTGTAGAATCAGGACTGAAAATGATATTTATTTTTAAAACACGTATAAAGTGGGTCCCACATAGGTCTCGCGTCTCTGGGGACCTTAGACAAAGACAAAGTGGGCACCATGAACTAGTGGACTTGATCCTAACTTCTAAACCGTAAGTCCGATTGATGAATCATCAGAAGTTTTGAAATCAACGTGACTAAGGGAAAATTATTAGTTAATTAATAAGTTATTACTGTATGGTTCAAGAATATCCCAAATAACAGTTAAATATTGGTTATTGCATAGAAGAGAACACAGTGTTAACGTTTAGCGAAAAAAGGGGTGTTACAGCTCCAGTGATGGATTTTGGGGGCTAATGAGGGCTAGCAAGTGAGGTTGCATGGTGGATGTAGATGGCGGCGATGGTGAATGCAATGGCATTGTTGATGGTGGACACAGCGGCATTTGTGTAGCGACGATGGTGGCAATTAGATCATGATGAGGGACTTGAGTGGTGGAGCTTCAAGTTGATGAGGATAAGGTGAAGATGGTGATTTCATCAAAGATGATGGCAATGGAGATGATGGTGGTAAGGTGATGGTGATGGCATCGATGATGATGCTTGATGGTGAGAGGATGATTATGATGGTCGTGTTGATGACCACAATGGCGAGTAGGTATTGGCAAAAACAACGTAGTTGTTAGGGATGGGAGGCTAAGATGGTGATGTGGGTTATGGATTCTTGAAGGGGATGAGGGTTGGGTGAGGAAATTTGGGATGGTGGGGTTGAACAATGAGAGGAATGAATAATGAGAGAAGTTGTGCGAAGAGAAAAGGAGAAGGGTTTATGAAGGTGGGGGTGAGGTGTTATGGTCAAATGGCCATGTATCTCACTAAGAGACATGCGTTGTGACACGTGGTGCACATGTGTGTGCCATGTGTCATGATGTGTCGTGCATGGACTCAACACTCAATCCTAGGTGTCTCAAAAAAAACTTAGAAATGACACACACTTAACTATATGGGATTAAAAATAAGAATAAGAAGGACAAATATTAAGAAAAGGGTTCTACACTCGTCCTTGGCCTCATAAAGGCTTTAGACATGGAGTAAACCAGTCCTAGAAATTTACAAAAAAATTCTAACCAAAACCCAAACTCTGACTCGCGAACCATAAAAGGTTCCAAAGTCGATGTAGAAAGAGGATAACTAAATACTAGACTTTCTAGAGATATAAAACAAGTCCTGCGACTCCTTTGTGACTCTATGGCATACCAAGGTTAATTCTATGGAGTGTTAGACAATTGTCATAATACTAACCAAGACACTGATGCTTGATAGTAGACATGACTATTCTAACTCCATTTTCATAATTATCATTATTGTCATTTATTATTTATTTCTCTTTTTATGTACTGTGAATATAAGGTTTAACGCCTACTTGATCAGTGATAAAAGTTGAACTTTGCACACATTGCTATCAGACTAAGTTCAAGGAAAAGTACAAAATGCGAGATGTTACATTATCTTCTCCCATTGATTTCTTTTTATTTTATATTCTCTTTATTTTTATTTTTTTAAGTTGTCTACCCGATATCCAAGGCTCAGCCTTGACTAATCCGGGTCGACCCGGGTCGCGCACCTGGCTATGGCGAGTGAGTCTCCCAGCTGGAATAACTGCGTACACAAGGTCTCGAACTCGAGACCTTGCTGAAGTGATATCAAGTCGCTTACCACTTGGATCAACCCCTAATGGTACTCTTTATTTTTATTATTACTACTACAAACAATCTCATCTCCTTTTCTTAACCATCAAAAATTTAAAGAACAATATACAATATATAATGTCCTTAAGAGACGAGAAATTCTTGGTTACTTTGAGAGCAAACTAGACTATTTTCTCTGATCCACAAATTGTAGGACAACTCAGCTTAGTGGGATCCATCTTTGAAATGCTAAAAAAGTAACCATAGTAACTTAACTGCGGCTAGTTAAGCTTAAATATAATAAAACAAATAAAAAGTCTCTTCTCATTGTACCCTAATTTGCTCATGGTTACTTTATTTTTCATCTGCATCCTACCCAGTCCTTATCGAACTCCCTATCTCTCACTTGCTGCACCTCCAACGGAAGCACCACATTTTCTACCCAGTCCTTGTCGAACTCCCTATCTCTAACTTGTATGCCTTTTGTTAACATACAGATTTTATTTAAAATGGAAAAAATTAGTATTTTCTCTTAGCATGATTTGTTTTTCAAAGTTGCTTTAACATATTTGGGGTGATTTGAAATTAATACAAACACTTGTGAAAACCTCGAACAATTTTTTTTTTTTTGGTGGTGTTCATAGATGTTGTGTTTGGGGTCTATGGCAGGATGATATTTAGATGGAGAATAGAGATTTTCTAGATAGAAAAGTGAAGATAATGAGTTTTAAGAAAAATAACTTTAGCAAAAAAAAAAAAACTAAATTTACTTGTTTAAACTTGTTAATCCCGGTTTCAAAAAAAAATAACTGGTTAATCCCGGTGACTTCTAACATTGTAAACTTGAGACAACTTGAAGAAGAGCTTGAAAATGAAATAAACATAGAGCTTAACACTAATTTCAACCACCCGTAACGGAAAAAAAAAATGAATAGGGAAGACACTAAGTAAAAGACCAGACAATGGAGAACAAAAGGGCGAAAGAATGATTCTTTTGATTTGTTGTGGGGAGAGAAAGAATGGGGAATGGTTCTCAAAAAAAGTAGAGAGAGATTTTTTTTATTATTATATTATATTTAAACTTAACTAGGCCTAGTTAAGTACGGTTACCTTTTAATATTTTAAAGATAGACCCACTAAACGGATTTTTCCTAGATTTGATGATCAGAGTAAATACCTCAGTTGCTCTCATAACAACAAAGAATTTCTCTTGGGAGACAACTTTAATTGCATACTTTACTTTAAATGTTTTAAAAGTCAGCTTTTATTTAATTTGATCAAGCTTGACACTTGAAGATGGGTAGAACACAATTTCATTTAGTGTTTCATAATTATCCAATAATTCTCTAGCTATTGGTAGTTATTCATCACATATCACACATCCACTTTCGAGAAAACCATTTGGATGTTAGAAACAAAAATCTTGAAAAAAAGCACATGTGAAAATCGAAATGAAAGTAGAAAGCCATGAACCAAATTCACGCAAGCATCATAGAAATAAAACCGAAGACTTCCAAAAGTTTTTGTTTATTATAATATTACGTTGAAGGTTTGTAAATATATTTATTAATTAACAAGAAATTTAAGCTAGATAAGCAAGAACACCAACCAAAGGTGCATTAGTAACAGTTGTTGGCTCAGCTAATTGGTAGTCATCTTTACGATCTATATAATTATCATCCCTGTCTGTGCTAACAACTGCTCCATCTAGTACATTAGGATTTGGGGCGTTTTTTTTGAACCATATGTCATAACCACCGTGACATGTTACTGGTGTAGCATCTTGTTTGATTGATACAATGGATGCTCCCCTGTGATGAATTTGTTGTGGATAATTTGAACCATATCCCACCATGTAACTCATTTTTTTGGGGTTTGAACCCAATATGTAGTCCACCTATATTATATATCATCATGAGAAAATAATAGAAATGAGTTTTTTAATATAATACTCTATTTTCAAAACATATTACTAAAATATCATTATTTTAAAAACATATTACAAAACTATACTTGTTTTGGATAGAGTGGCAAGCAATGTACGACTCACTAAACTGATTGACAATTTTGGTTAAAATTCGCCAAGCGATTTTAGAATAAAGTTGCCAACGAGTCTGGTGTTTTAGTGTTTAAAATGTCAAGTGTATTGCCAATTTGACATTGAACTCACCAATGGGAAAGGCGATTTCAAGGATAAATTGTCTACTGGTTTAGTAATTTTGAGTCTGTGCCTTTTAACCCAACCAACTCGCCCATTCCTTCTCCTCTTCTATCATTTGCTAAAATTCACTTCTCTCTCTACAAAACACTTTTCTCTCTAGAACTCTAATTCTCTCTCAATCCTAGCCTCTTTGATTTTTGAAGAAAGGAGTAAGGTTATGCAACATTATTAGTAGCGCGCCATAATTGTTAGTTTTAATTTATTATAATGTTATTATATTTCTTTAAATTTATAGTTTAACTTGTATGTGTGAATCATATAAATTGCTCAAAATCCATTTTGATTATATAAATATTGTCTATAGTTAAACAATTTATTATAGATTGATGCATAGAATAGTATAATATTCAATTTTTGATTTCCAATGTTCCTGTTTAATTAATTAATATGCAATTTGTATGTGTCGTTGTTCAAATTAGTTTATATTTATCTATTAGTGTGAATTTTAAATGTTGAATATGGTTTTGTATTGGTGTTAATTGTATGTTTGACATAGAATGTGTTTTATCCAGAATTAGAAAATGAAGAAATCTTTTGTTGAGAATTGTGGCTCTTTCTAAGTTTGGGAGGTTTTTTTTGGGTATTTCATAGGGTGTGGTTGCTACCCTATAAATAGTTACTTCTGTAAATCGTAACCGAGGACTGAAAGAGGAAAATTGTATCTTATTGTTTCTACATCCAAAACTGATTCAATAAGAAGGAACTGTAGCTGCTCTAAGTCGCAGACGTAGCCAATTTGGGTGAACTGTGTGAACAAATTTTTGTGTCATTTTTTTGTTTCTTTCGTTGTTCACTACAAATTCTGTGTTTTGCCTATCACCAACATCTCTTATTGTGCTCATTTATTCTAATGGGAGAATGTATGACGGTGAAAATGAGTTTATGTATGATGGTTCTATTCTGACATCTATTATCATCAAGCGTGGTATTCACTTGAATGATTTGAAATTAAGGCTTGGAGAGAATCAATTTGTATTAAGAGTTCTTTTTTAACTACTACAAGGATAGAGTGATGGGTCAATTTGTATCAATTTGATAGATGCTTTGGAGTAGAATCCAAATTTAGCTTCAATGGAGGTGTTTGTCGAGGTAGAAACAAGAGAGGTTCATGTGAATATTGAGAGTGGTCCTTCAAATCCTGTCAACACTCAATCGTCAGTGACACATTCTGCTCTTGTATTTCAACAAAATTTTCATTCTCCACTTGTATCTTCAGTCAATATGACTCAACTTTCTGTTGGTGTGAATCTATCTCAAACTGAACATAAATTAATGAGAGATGTGTTTTCTGACACAAGTGATGATGGAGAGTATTTACCTGATGATGATGATTTAAGTATGGATTCAAAATATGAGGCTGGTGCATTTGTTAATGTACATCAAGTTTCTCCAATTCATGTTGTTCCTAATAATGTCCCTCCAATTGGTGTTTTCTCTAACAGTGTCCCTCCAGCTAGTGTTATTTCTGAAAATGTATGTAAGCCTCCTTGCCCTCAATTTTCATAAATTAATTGGGATGCATTGACTAATGATGAGACTATTGGAATTTTTTAGCACAATACTTGGAGCCCACAACAAGAACTATTTGTTGGATTGCAATTTTCAACAAAAGATGCAGTGAAGTCAACTTTAGATCGTTATTCAATCATAAGACATCAAGATTAAAAGGTTGAATTATCTTATACAGAAAGGCTAACTGCTAAGTGTTCTAGATGTCAAATAAATGGAAAATTTCTCAATATAATGGACCTCACACTTGTGTAAACATCTCTATGACACAAGATTATAAGAAGTTGTGATCTGTTTTGGTCCAAAGGTATATTCAAGGCATGGTCAGAACAAGACCTGATGTTGAGATATGCTTGATACTTGAGATGATTAAAAGTATATTTGGATATAATTTGTCATATCAAAAAGCTTGGTTGGCGAAGCAACGAGCAACTGTTGAGATATTTGGTGATTGGGAGGAATCTTATGAGTTGTTACCTAGATGGTTAGAGGCCATAATACATTTTATGCCAAACACTGTGGTGTTGTTGGAAACAGATGACGATGTGGTGCATAATCGAGTTGACCAACCAAAGTAATTGTTTGTTTGCTTATTTTGGACATTCAAATCATGTGTGCTTAGATTTCAATTTTGCATGCCATTTATTCAGATTGATGACACTCATTTATATGGAAAGTATAAACAAAAAATTGTTGATTACAACTACACAAGATGGAAATAGAAGACCATTACCTCTTGCATTTGCCATTATTGATAGGGAAACAAAGGAAGCTTGTAGTTGATTCTTATCTTGCATTCGTGAACATGTCACGTGGCAGCAAGGTATATGTTTGATATTTGATTGACATAAGAGTATCATAGCAGTAGTGGATAATGCTAACCTAGGATGGCAACAACCTCATGCGTATCATGTGTACTTTCTACGTCATATTGTTAGTAATTTTAAAAAGTTTCACAATGTGGAGTTAAAGAAGTATTTAAAGAGCATAGGTAACTAATAAATTTGTTGCTTTTATTTGAACTTAATGTATCCATAATTGTTGATTTTAGTTAGTTGTTTATTAAAACAAATTATAATGATTTTGTAGGACATGAACCTTGTCAACCTATGTTTGAGGATAGGTTGGATAAATTGTCTGAAACAAAAGAAATAGCCAATTGGGTTTAAAAAAAATTCCTAAAGAAAAGTGGAGTTTAGCATATGATGATGGTGGTCGAAGATTTGGTCATATGACAACCAACCTGTCAGAGTCTATAAATGGAGTTTTAAAGGGGGTCAAGCGTCTACCAATAACTGTACTAGTTTAAATGAATTATTTCAAATTGGTAGACTACTTTGTGAAGCGAAGAGCTAAGGCACAAAAGAAACTTTATGTAGAGAATCAATAATATACTAATGATTTCTACAAGTATTGATTGCCTAGCATTGAAAAGACAAGCTCCCACCATGCGACTTTATTTGATAGGAGGACAACTAAATTTGTTGTTGAAGAGGCATTCAATCCTCAAAAACAAGATAGTGGTAAAAAATATACTTTAAGCCTTCAAAAAGGTTGGTGTGACTATTGTATGTTTTAGGCATTGCACTTTCCTTGCTCTCATGCATTTGCAGCATGTTATTCTAGGGCATTGACCTTTATCAATATGTGCATAATGTTTATAAAAATGAAAGTGTATATCAAGCTTATAAGGCTCAGTGGGAGCCCATTAAGGATGAACCATGGTGGCCACCAGCTCCTGTTAGCCTGACCCAAGATTGCGTAGGGATAAAGGACGACCTAAGTCAACCAGAATTAGAAATCAAATGAATTGGGTTGAGAAAGGCCCAAAGCAACATTGTTCACAGTGCTAACACACTGGACATAATAGTCGTCGTTGCCAACCTTTAGTGAATGATGGTGATGGACCATGGAGTTGAACTATGTTGAAATTTTGATATTTTGTTTGAACTTTTATTAGAGTGCCTTTAGTTGTGTTTATGTATTGTTTTGTTTGAGGATATTTGATGTGTTTATTTTAGGACATTAATTGTGTTTATGTTAAAATTTAGGCTTAGACCTTTAATGTGTTTGTGATATTTTGTTTGAAGACATGTGATGTATTTTATTTGAAGGATCTTGTGATGTGAGGATCATTAATGTGATTTTGATTATTTTAGTGATCAATAATGGTTTTTACATGTTTAATATTACAGCATATTAGATGGCACATTATGTAAACTCCGGTCTAGAGGACTCTTCAGTTCTTCAGTTACAACATTGTGATGTGTCACAATATATTTGGAATGACGCTCATGATCAGATATTACGTATTAGGTGTGAACACGATGAGAAACACTTAGAAAAACATCGAGACCCTCCAGATTGTATTATTCCATATTTAGAGCAGGTTGGTTTCGTAGCGATTATTCATATGGGGTTTTGCACTATTGATCACCATGTGATCACAACACTGGTAGAGATATGGCATCCTGAAACACATACATTTCATATGCCTAATGGGGAGTGCACTCCTACATTGGAAGACATTAGAATTATTTTAGGGCTTCTTATTGATGGTCATGTTATGACTGGATGAACTCATGATGATCATTGGTTGAATATATATGAACAAACTAGGTGCGCATCCACCAATGACAATGTTGATGATGTTTTGGTCCAATAATGTGCACAAGCATACTTGCTTCATTTTATTGGAGGCATGCTATTTCTAGATCATTCAGGGGAATTTGTCCATTTTATTTTCCTCCCTCTATTGGAGGACTTTGCCATTATTGGGACATATAGTTGGGGATCTGTAGCCTTATCTTATTTGTACAAGGAGCTTTGCAAGGCTACTAATTATGACGTGCATGACATTGGTGGCCCTTGCACTATTCTCCAATTTTGGGTCTACATAGATTTACTCATATTGCCCCTTCACTTTCTGACCATACTGATGAAGCAACTTGGAACCAGTATCTACTTGACCATGCACATTTGCGTCCATTGGGATTTCAGTAAGTTTAATTTATTTGTTTATTTTTATCAAATTGTACATTCAATATATATTTTATGATTTACTAATGTGTTTTACATTTAAATTTAATTATGTGGCACAACCATAAAATTTTATCAGATTCTCCACTATAACTTGAAAAAAATGAGGTAATTATTTAAATGTTTGTATTTTTAATTCCTCATTTTGTATTTTTTTTTTACTAACTTTGTTCACTTTTTCTTAGATTGTATGACAGCCATACACTAAAGAGATATTGGCAGAACTTCTTGCTTTTTGCACGACAGGGGAAGAAGTAAGGTGGTCCCTTTGATACATTTTTTCATCATTGAGTGGCACCAGCCTGATAGAGTCTTGCGTTAGTTTGGTATGGATCAATCCATACCAAAGAGGTCATATTTGCCTGATCATTTGCATAATATTACTTTACAAGGAAAAATAGACCAATATTGGCCGGATGTGCATAGAAAATATATTGCTTACTAGGATGATCATAGGATGCAAATAGTTAATCAAAGGACATTGCTTATGTCTCTTACTGCATGTTTAGAATACATGAAATGGTATAAAAAATTACCCAACGTTGGATTTATCGCACTTCAGCGACTCTTGGAGCGGTGGTAAGTTTTATGTCAATTATTTTCTTTTTTAAACTTATTTTGTATTATTGATTATAATTATTAGTATCTCTACTTGTTAGGATGACATTGCGGGACAACAACATATTTGGTCTACTAATCCTCACTCAGCATTTAACATGGAGAAGCTTCGAATATCAACTGAGAATATCTTATCTTCATTACAGGAGTATGATCGAATTTCGAGGAAGCAACTTCAAGTAGCTCCTCCTTCTATGACTAACATTTCATCATCACCTGATGACGATAACTAGGGCTCAAGGACATGTCATAGAAGGAGGACTGGGTTAGCAAATGGACAAAGACAAGTTCATAATACTGACACATCTAAGTCTTCAGGCCACCAAACTACTCAGTTTGAGGTTACTATCACAACTAATCCTGATGTTGTTATCCCACCATCTCAGCCATCACTCGCTCCTTATCCTTCTCCACCACCACATTATGATCCATCACCATATCATTATGGATATCCATATCCTCCATACCCCTTACCCACCACCACATTCTTACACACCCCTCCACATACTTACCCATCATCATCATATCCTTACCGCCCCCATATACTTGGCATTTCATTCAACCCTCATCACAGACCGTCACGCTCTGATATTCACCACTATTAGTGACTTTGCTACCTTTAATTTAATTTGGTTTTTTACTAGTGACTTTTTTATTTTTAATTTTGTCATTTTAATTTTATGTAATGTACTTTTAACTTATCGATTTTTATTATATGGGATTTTATGTTATTCATGAACATGTCATTTTTTGGCAATGACTAATTTGGTTCCTGTTGAGTTAGGGACCAAATTGTTCCATGTCCAAATTAGTCCAGGTCCAAATTGGCCCAACTCCAATTTTAAATGTAAGATTTTTCAATGTTATTTTTAAGATAATTGCCAAATTTGTAGGTACATTTACAGGTTGAAAGTGTCATTTGTTTTGATGATTTTCCATTTAAAACGCTAAATCCATAGGTGATTTATAGTTTCAGTTGGTTCTTTCTTTGGCATTTTAACTAGTAAAAAGCTAATAGAGTTGGCGATTTTAAGCCAAAATTGCCAAAAGAATTGGCAGTTTTAAGCTAAAATTGTCAAGTGAGTTGGCAATTTTAAGTCAAAAAGGTCAAATGCATTAGTGAATTTTAACCAAAATTCCCAACCAGTTTGGCGAGTCTTACGTGGTTGTGCCACGCGGACTCGCCTATCACATTGTCCAAAACAAGTGTAGTTTTGTAATATGTTTTGAAACATTGGTATTTTAGTAATATGTTTTGTAAACAATGGCATTATAGTAAAAAAAAAAACTCAATAGAAACACATCATATTTCATTTTCAAGAAACTCATACTTTACTACTCTCAAATAAGTACATATAATCTTAATATCAAAAGTATGTCCAAACAAACAAAATAGATAGTGAACAATAAATAAATTGAATTACTTATTTTTTATTGAAGCCTAGATCATTTCGTTATGTACTCTAGTTTGTATGATTTAAACTATCATTATGTTGAAATGACTTTACTGCTCTCTTTGAAGAGTGATGATCTTTTACCGTAAAAAAATTGAAGTTGTGACCACTAATGAGACTTATTGCATAAAACAAAAAATTTCAATCATTTATTTATGCTTTAAATATATTTTTATTCCTTCAAAATTTTGACCGTTCTAAAATTAGTTCTTTGAAAAAAATTGTTCTCAGTTTCATTTTCTAAACATTGTCAAAATTAATTATCATCGTTAACTTCTTCTTTCTGTTTTGTGGTGATATGCCACATGAAAAAGATGACGTGACAACAATTTTGAATCACATTAACATGGGCCTTCATGCTTGTTTGTCATATCACCATCTAACCAGAAAAAACTAATGACATGGAGAACCAATTTTGACAGCGTTTAAAAACTGAAATAATAAGATCGTGCAAAAAAAATAAAAATTGGGGGACCAAAACTAGAAGGTGTTACATTTTGATGGAATAAGAACATATGTTTTGAAAACTGAGTGTTACTGGATATTTATAATTTCTAATTTACAAGTTAAAGAAAAATATGTTTCAGCCTTAATGTTATTCAGGAGACAAGTGTGAAAAGCAAAGTTTAATGGATTACCTGTGAACGAACAAGTGACATGAGATCATCAGGAGTAATAGTGCCCCCATCACACTGTAGGGACTCATTATTTGCAGATAAATATTGGGAATAGACAGACATTGCGAATGTAGCAGTAGAAACATATTGAAGATTATTCCATGGTAGAAACCATAACAATCCCCCTGATGTTTTATCCACATTTTTGTTTGATTTTTGCCCGCAAGAACATATGAATTTCTCTGCTTGTGTCTTGTATTGAGCCCAAGTCCCTGATGATTGCACTGTACCTTCCAAAACAAGCTGCGTGATCATATATATACAATTCAATAAAATCCCGATCGCCTACAACATACAATGAATTTGAACCCAAAACAAAGTATATATTACATCCAAATTTATTTATTCTAAACGGATTCTAATCCTGCCACTATGGAACTAGAGGATTATTTTTGGTCAGAAGTGTTTCATGATGTTTACGTGTACTTTGTCTTGTTCCCTTTTGTTCTCTCTTTGTTCCTTACTTTTTCCTCATAAGTGTTTCACGAGGTTTATGTGCATTCAAATCTCATTTATTATGTCATGTTTGTACTCATTATTTGTGAGACATTTTGTTGACTCACCTCTCATCCTCAATAGAGTGTGGATCCAATGAAATTTCTTCCAATGACGGATTAAAAATGAGTCGATACAATTTCCTACATAGAATGGGTACACTTAACACATTTCTCTTCTTTTATGATGGCTTGAGATTTCGAAAGACTATAGAACCTAGATGGGTAGTGTAACATCCCGTTTTTTCCTTAGTAAAGATTTTCCAAATTAAATAGGAGAAACAAGGTCTTGCATGGACTTACAGATTAAAATGTTTGTAGAAGAAATTCTACTCAGTTTCGGAAAATTCTGCAGACACTAAAACGGATCCTTTTTGTCTGTTAAGTGCAACGGTGTATCTAAGGTATCTATAAAATATATGGTTACGGAGAAAAGTTCTCAAATACCTTAGATTAACTCAATTCTTACACAAGAAAAATTAGTGGGTCACAAGGATATGATCAGAATATTTTTCAGATGACCGTACGCGAAGCACTGGGACAGCAGACAACAAAACGCGATCAAACAGGACTGGAAAGTGGGCACCACGGCCAAGCCTCATCTAACAACGAAATTTTCTCTCTTTCTCTCTCTCATTCCCTCTCTCCTCACCATAACCACACATTTTTGGTTGACAAGTCAACATGAATCACCATTCTTATCCATTTACTTTTATTTTCTTTTTCCTTTTCTTTGCAAATTAATTTATGTGGCCAAGAATGGCCAAGACCAATCAGCCCCTTGGGCTATAAATACCCCCAAGGTTTATCCAAAGTGAAGACATGGGAGAGCTTAGTGAAACTTTGCCGGTTTTTACGCTCTGCTGTTATTCCACCAAAATACAGCTACATTAGTCTCTGTATTAACCATAACCTTAACTCTCCATAACTCATCTCTAGAAATCATCTTCTATCTCTCTAATCAAGAACCTTCATCCATCACCTTGAAGAATCACTATAATAGCTAGGAACACAGGTCACAAGACTTTCGGAGTTTCTGCGACTTTGTGACGGATTTGGCCTCAAAGTGGGTAACCGATTTATCCATTGTCTATGTGTTTTCATGTTAGATATATATGTTGTTAGGATGCCTTTAATGTGACTTTGATGTATATATATTGTTGATGATTGTCTGAATCTGTTCGTGCTGTCTGTGATTCTGTCAAAATTTAGGAATGCATAAGACGAAAATAGGCATATGACATGATTTTAAAGGGAACTGTGTTCTGAGATTTTTATCATGAAAAAAAAAATGTTATTTTTGGATTCTACACGAAAAATTGAGTGGGATGTCAAGTTTTATGATTTTTGGAGTCCCCGATGAATTTCTCAGCAAACAGGCAAAAAAGGGATTTTTATGATAAAAGGGCAAAACAGGAATTTCACGTCTTGGGACTGAAAAACTGGGTTTGTTTTCAGAAAATATGGGTTTATAACTATCAAAAACCCTAAGGGAAAGTCTTGAGTCCATTGGGTTTTTGAGAACAAAAATTCACAAGAAAACAAGGCGTTTACGAGGGCGAAATGGTAATTTGGGAGAAAGGGGAAAACTGCAATTTCGTGGAGTTGGGATTAAGATATGAATTTCTAGACATGAAAAATGATCTTAGTACTATCAAAAACCTTGGGGTAAGGTCTAGGACCTATCCGGTTTATGATCGCTATTTTCTGACATAAACTAGACGTCTGTTTTGCTAGTCGCTAGATTTACGTTTATTATGTTTAAGAAATGTTTGAGTATGAGATTATGTGTCTTATATGTGATGAATTTGATGTTATGAGTTATGGGAAGTTGGTGTTATTGTATGATTGGTATCCATGAGTTATGTGAAGTTATAAATGATGATTTCTTTGGTAACTGCACTTGCATATGTTTGATTGTGAAACTTGTGGTTGCTTTGTATTTGTAGAAATAGTGGTTGGGAATGTATGAGCCTTGTGGTTGGAAATGAAATGGATTGAGTAGTATACCTGTGTGGTTGCTATATTGGATGTTGAACTGTGGACGGCGGTCCTAGGGTGTGGATGGCATTCCGTGCGGACGGCGGTCCTAGGGTGCGTAATGCATCACGGGTGGACGGTCCCAGGGTGCCTAATACATCACGGGTGGAAGGTCCTAGGGTGTGCATTGCATCGCGGGTGGACAGTCCTAGGGTGCGCATTGCATCGCGTGTGGACGGTCCCATGATATGAGTGATGAATGATAAATGTTTGATTGAGAAATTATTCCCTAGGAGCTAGGGTAGAAAAGAGATGACGTAGTAATGAAAATATTAGGCTCCCTCAAACACCTAGTAAGGTAGGTAGCTGCTCAGTACTAGGTTGAATATTAATAACCGGTAGGGATGTAGTATAATTGTGGCATCTAGAGATCCCTGAGCGGCGGAATCATAAATGAGATTAAAAATGAGTTACGACAACCAAGGTTTCCCACTGAGAACATAGAGTTCTCATACTCGCTCCTTTATGGTTCTAGGTAAGCAAGACAGGACTTCAGCTTAATGTACGCAGCGGCAGCCTCGAAGATGATGAATCAAGGAATAGTATAGCAAGAACTAGGCTAAGGATGTTACAATCCATGTATTATACTTCTATGAGAACTTATGTGTATGTATTAACTAAGATATTATCTATGTAAATGTTTGTGACTATATGCTATGGACCAATTGTCTGCCTATAGTTTGATGTTGTTATATTGGAGCAGTTATTCGTGTAGCATAAAGTTTTAAAGCTTGCATTATAATTTCTATCTTACGCGCATGGCTCATATTTACATCATATATATATAACAAAAAAGTTTCAAAACGGTCCATATTTTCAAATATAAGATAATTGTGAACCTTAAAGTAGGGGCTAAAAGTAACCCCAACCAAAGCAGATAACAACTAGCGAGCATTGTTTGCGATGTACACGTAAGCAGCTAGTTAGGGTGTTACAGGTAGGGCAAACATTTTAATACATCCTAGTGCATTTTTATAAGATCATATTATGGGATCATAATTTATATGATCACTCATTTCGTTCTCAAACAACTATTCACCTTATAAGGGAGAGTATCAACTCAATTCAATAACAATAATAGTTATTTGAGAGATTAGTTAGTGGAGGTTAGGATTAGTTATTGAGAGATTATAGTTAGTTAACCATATGATTAATTATATCAAGCACATGCTACAAAGCCTAGAGATATATATATATATATATATATATATATATATGTATGTATGTATGTATATATATATTTTGTAATAGAAGAAGAATAGTTAGAACAAAAATTACAATTCATTTTCTCTCGAACACTCTCATTCTCAGCTTGTTTGCTCTCTCTCTCTTTTAATACTTTCTCTCTTGGTTTTTGATACCATTCATGGTATCAAAGCTTCAACAAAGATCCATGGGTAAAACTCAATAACGAGTTCAAATTGCAATTGCAGATCATCAGTAAACGCAAAAAATGATGTTGCAAAATTGTTCGAGCCTTGTCTCCATCAAATGAGATGATGATAACTATCTTGCATGGAAGCAGCAAGCAAAAGCTGCCATTATTGACCACGATTTGGAGAAATGTTTGTTCAAGGCTCATATTCCAAAGAAATTTAACTCACAAGATGGTAAGGAAGTTGGAGAAACCACTCAGGAATTCAGTTTCTAGCAAAAGTAACATAAGCTTCTTATGTCATTGCTTCTTTCTTCTATGTTACCACCGTTCACAATGAGAATGGTTGGATGCACATTTTCTTATCAGATCTAGGATCGCATTGATGAATAATTTGTGTCGTACTCAAGAGCAAGAATTAAACAATTGAAAACTCAATTGAAGGCTATGAAGAAGAAAACTCAGCTCTAGAATATTTGCATCAAATCAAGAAAATTATGGATACACTCATTGCGGTTGGATCACCGATTTCAACAGAGGAACATATCGAGGTAATTCTAGATGGCTTGCCACGAGATTATTGAACTTTTATCACTGTGATTGTGTGACATTCAGATCCTTATTCTATTACTGAGATTGAAGCTTTGTTAATTGCTAAAGAGCAATGAATTGAACAATATGAGAAGGAAGACCTAGGCATTGTTCATGCTAATCTTGCTCAGTCACAATATAATAATCATAGATCAAGGTCACAAGACCACAATTATAACTCAAGATCTCAAGGTCATGGAGGCAGATCTAATGGAAGAGGCTTTAGAGGTCATGGAAGTGGCTTTAGAAGTGGAAGATCCAACTAGAGTTTAGAAAATAGACCTCAATGCCAAGTTTGTGGAAAATTTGGGCATGAAGCCTGAAAATGTCATCACTAATTTGATCAGAATTTTCAAGGACCTCATCAAGCTTCAACAAATTCTCAAGTGCCTCTACCTTTTGCTACTTTCCACAATCCATAAGCTCACTTTCACACTACACTAATGCGGAATGCTCAGGCCTATGCCATGGCCTCACCACAAATGTCAACAACAAGTTCAGTAACAAGTAATGTTTTGATTGTTAATGTAAGTTGGTACCCTAACTCTGGAGCTTCTCATCACTTGACAATTGACTTCAATAATCTGTCCACTGGTTACGACTATGGAGGAATGGACAGAGTTCAAGTGGAAAACGACCAAGGTATGACTATAAGAAGAGTTGAACATTCATTTTTGTATGTACATCACACTAACACTACATTAAAATAAAACCATATTCTACATGTGCCTCGTATAGCTATAAAGTTAGTTAGTGTGTCAAAACTCACTCATGATAATCAAGTATTCTTTTAATTCCATCCTAACAAATGTCTTATTAAATCATAGGCCACTAAGGAGGTTCTACTTCAAGGCTCTCTTAGAAATGGTTAGTATGCCTTTGACAACATTGTAGTGCCTACAAAATCTGTTGTACCTACATTAAAGTCTATTTTTCTTGTTCATTCAAATAAGCATATAGACAATTTTCATTTGTGGCACCATAGGCTAGGCTAACCTGTTTCTTTGATTGTTCAAAATGTATTGAAGTCATGTAATATACCTTGTGATTCATCAAATAAGTTCTCTGTTTGTCACTCTTGTTGCTTGGGCAAAATCCACAAATTACCATTTCTTGATTCTATCACTCACTATACTGAGCCATTACAACTTGTTTTTCAAATTTTTAGTGGCCATCACCCATTAAATCTTATTCTGGTTTCAAATATTATGTTGTCTTTATTGATGCATTCCGTAAATTTTGTTGGATTTATCTTCCTCATGCAAAATCAGATGTATTCCCTTGTTTTGTTAATTTTAAAACCATGATTGAGTTGAAAACTGGAAAGAGGATCAAGGCATTACAAACAGATAATGGGGGAGAATATGTCTCAAACCTGTTTAATCAATACCTTATAGCAAATGGCATTCTCCATAGATTGACTTGTCCTTATACACATAAGCAAAATGGCATAACAGAAAGAAAATATAGGCATACAATAGAAGTTACCCTAACCTTACTAACCCAAGCACATCTGCCTTTACATCACTAGGATGATGCCTTTCTTATAGCCACACACCTCATAAATATATTGCCAACCAAAACCCTTCACAATTCCACACCTCTACAGGTTCCTTTCAATCAGCAACCAGATTATCAAGACTTAAGAGTGTTTGGTTGTGCTTGTTTTCCTTATCTCAAATCATATTCTTCTCATAAGTTTACAATCAAATCAGAAAAGTGTATTTTTCTTGGTTATGCTTCAAACCACAAAGGTTACAAATGTCTAGCTCCAAATGGAAAAATTTATATCTCTAGACATGTTCTCTTTGATGGATCATATTTTCCTAGCAGTGTGTCTCAACATATTATGTCTTCTCTTTCCTCTAATTCTCAACATACTCTTCCATTCATACCTATTGTTGCTCATGTGCATGGGGAATGTCCACCTCAAAATAGTCATACAGTTGATTATAATTCTGCTTCATTAGTATCTACTTACAATATGCCTCCAGCACCTCTTTTAGAGGTAGTTCAATCTCGTGATTCTACAAGATTTCCAGCCACAATTGACAAAACTACTCCAGTAGCTGATATCTCCATACCAAATTCAGTAGCTGCACTCTTGGCTCTCATGAACTCCCTATAGCCTCACTATAGATTGGACAAATCTCTTAGCATTCCTTGGTTACAAATAACCATCTTATACAGACAAAAGGGAAGTTTCACATCATTAAATCAAAAACCTATGCAGCTATGCTCAAGAAACATGAACCTGATCTCATTGAATCAGAACCCTCCTCTAATAAGAAACCACTTCAAAACCCTCATTGGCTCAAGGTTATGTAGGAAGAGTACTCAACTCTCAAGAAAAACTCCACTTGGTCCTTAGTTTCTCTTCCTACTATCAGATAACCTATAAGCTCCAAATAGGTTTTTTGGGTCAAAAAACCCTAATGGGTCATTCCAAAAGTTTAAGGCATGGTCGGTTGCAAACAACTTCCATCAAAGAGAAGGATTTGATTATTCTAAGAATTTTAGTCCTATAGTTAAGCCTTCCACTGTCAGACTCATCCTTTCAATAGTGGTATCAAGAGGTTGGGCCATTAGACAATGTGAATTTAACAACGCTCTCCTAAATGGAGACTTAAGTGAAGAGGTTTATATGGTTTATCCAGAGGGATTCGCATCAGAGCATGCTCAACAAGTGTGTAAACTGCAGAAAGCCATCTATGGATTGAAGCAATCTCCAAGGGCATGGTTTGACAAACTCAATAGCACCCTAACTCACCTTGGATTCAGTAGCACAAGATGTGACTCATCTCTGTTTTATCTCTGTACTTCCTTAGGAACTACATATATATTGTTGTCTATGTAGATGATCTTATCATCGCTGGGAGAAACCCTGTAGTATTTACCAAATTGATTTCTGATCTACACAATACATTTGCACTTAAATATATGGGTACTTTGCACTACTTTCTAGAAATTCAAGCTACATTTACCAAAATAGGAGCCCTGCATCTGAGTCAATCCAAGTACACAAAGGATCTCCTTCACAAAGCCTCTATGACTGAGGCAAAATCAATGCTTACACCCATGATCAGTAATCTCAAACTCTCTACTGCAGGAGGCTCAACTTGTGAAAATATAATCAGTCAGTTGTTAGAGGGCTTCAATATGCCACTATAACACACCCTGAAATTGCCTTTGCAATCAATAAAGTCTCCCAATTTATGCACAATCCAATAGATGATCATTGAAAAGCTATTAAGCGCATTTTGCGCTATCTTAGTGGAACCATGCATCTAGGATTAGTGTTCAATTAATGGTCAGACTTCATACTATATGGGTTCTGTGATTTTGAATAGTGTATTGGTCCTGATGATCGCAAATCCACCACAAGCCTCTGTGTTTACCTTGGAAATAATCTTATATCGTGGTCCTCCAAGAAGTAAAGTGTGGTCTCCCGTTCAAGCATGGAAGCCGAATTTCGCAACCTAGCAGAATTTGAGCTTAAGGGGGGGTGTAAGGGAGAGCATCAACTCAACTCAATAACAGTAATAGTCATTAAGTTGTTGAGGAGTTAGTTAGTGGAGGTTAGGATAAGTTATTGAGAGGTTAGAGTTAATTAACCATGTGATTAATTGTATCAAGCACGTGCTACAAAGCCTACATACATACACACACACACACACACACACACACACATATATATATATTATGTAATAAAAGAATAATACTTAGAACAAAAATCACAATTCATTTTCTCTCAAACACTCTCATTCTCAGCTTCTCTTCTCTCTCTCTTTTCACACTGTCTTTTGGGTTCTAATACCTTTCACACCTTTCCATTTTGGTATTTTAACAAATAATTCTCCATTTCTTAAAGCTAGACAACATTAATTATTTGTTTTACTTATATACCCTATTAATAACTCACTTTCTTTATCATACTATGTATGAGTTATAATTGCCATTAATATTCAGAACGTTTTGCTTTGCATAGTCTTAAGTCATGTTTTTTCAATACTTGTCTACGAAAAATGAATAACAATGGAGTTAGAGAGAATTAGTGGATGAGAGTAATTAGGGAAGTTAAACTACATGAATATGTGGCAAACTAATGATGAAAGAGAAAATAGAAAATGAATATATATATATATATATATATATATATAAAAGAAAGACAATTTTGTAAAATAGTATTAATTCTTTTTTTATTTTAAGATTTTACAATTATTTTTTTAATATCTCCATATAACTCAAAATGCACCGTTAGTACAAAACAAAGGGAATATTTCCAAATATTATGATTATTTGAAAGGTCTAGATCTACTTATCAAGGCAAATTACTGAGGGGTCTTAGTAAGTCTTAGCAAAATACGTCCGATTAGTATTTTTTCATTACTTCAGTATTTTGTAGATAAAGTGATTAAGAAAATTCTGGGCTACATTCTAAATAAAGTGATTACTTCAATATTTTGTATAAATTATTAAAAGTCGTATAGAAAAAATAAAAAACACTATATAATCCTTTGTGAAGAAATTTTGACTAGTAAAGAAACCAATGTAAGTTTAAACGTAGTGTTATGCTATGTAACATAGGAATAGGAATGAGGCATAAGTCTTTACATCCCATAAAATAAGAATTGAAAATACTTCAATATTTTGTCCTATAATATTTTCATTCAAATCAATGATTCAAAGCATAAAGATGTCTAACTATGTCCATAAAAAAATGTATAAGTATAATTTCTCTCTAATATAGATGGTTTATGAGTAACCTTAAAAAAAATTGCATGTACATAAGACGTCACATGCATGTCTGTGTTCAAACAATAATGTAATGTTATTTCAGACGCTTAGCCTTGACTAATCCGGGTCGACCCGGGTTGCGCACCTTGCTATGGCGGGTGAGTCTCCCAGCGGGGATAACTGCGTACACAAGGTCTCGAACTCGGGACCTTGCTTAAGCGATACCAAGCCGCTTACCACTTGGACCAACCCCCGTTGGTTCTTAAAATGGTATTTGATTATTGATTATTAGTACAAGCATGTGGCTCCATGTGCACGGAAGAAATTCTTGAGATTAATACCTTTGCTACAAGAATCTGAGCACCTAAGTACTTGTCGTCCCAACTGAACGTTGCTCTTATACCGCCAGTATTGTCTGATCCTCCTAGGTAATGAAGGTACTTTCTCATTCTGGTGGCACGGTAAAGCCATGCCGCTGCCCATAGTAATTCATCCTATTTTCATTAAGTGAATGTTCAAATTTTATTGTTAACAACTAAACGTAACTATGCATGCATGTGTTCTAATTTTAAATTTGTGCACGTGCAACTTATAATATATGACAGAATACCTTATATCCGGTGCTAGAATATACTTTTTGTGCTGCTGGGATACTATCTGAATACAATCCTTGGTGATTCAACGCAAAGTCAAACAACTACAAGTAAATAAGAAAGTAGGATAAGAAATGATGTTCACATTATATATGTTACCCTATTACTTACAAATAATAATATAAAGCATACATACATACATACTTGAGTTGCATGAGTTAGCATTTGGGATGCATATGCACTGTAGACGGGGCGAAATGCTATGGAAGCAGAAGCTAAAGCAGCAGCAGTCTCAGCAGCAATATCAGATCCAGGATGCTGATCATTGATCCAAAAGGAATTGCGAGGCGTAGTCATGTCCTCCGGCCTCTGCCAACACAAATGGTCATCATCTGGATCACCGACTTCTCCGAACAAAACTTGTGGTTGTGAGTGTGCTTTCATTAAGTAGTTTGTTCCCCATCTGATGGCGTCCAATGCATTTTTGAGCTCATTTTTCTCTTCAAGTTTGTCTTTGAACTCTATTGTACTCCATGAAAGCATAGTTATGGTAAATGCCATTGGAAACCCAAGCTTTAGGTTGTCTCCAGCATCGTAGTACCCACCCACAAGGTCAACCTGCATGCATGTTCATCTTTCTCTTAAATTAATGAATCCAAGTTCGACTACCATTAGTCTTAATTTGCCTTAGCAATTATAACTAAATTGACACATATAATCACTTGAGAATGATGTAAAATATTGAAACCCATAAAAATAAAAGATAAATAATAAAATATGGTGCACAAAATTATTTCTTCCATAATAAAGTTAGCAATTTCTCACTTGTTAGCCTTTCGTTTTAAAAAAAGTGAATAAGTTAGAATTCAATTTTCTTACATTGTAGATAACTTTTTACTACAGCCGATAATCATTATTTTGTTTTAAAGAAGCATATAATTATCAACATCATTTTCATATAAAAAAAAACAAAGGATAAAATTATGTTAAGAATATTATCTTACTTTTACATCTTGACCGTCATTAAGTCCCGAGTCTCCTCGCCATTTTACTCTCTGATTGGGAGGCAACTTCCCTGATCTTTGACCCTCAAAAAATAATAAACATTTAGTGAGCGCTATTCCATAGTCTATAGAGGCAACATCATAAACAAGAGAACAACAACAAAGGACACTGAATATGAAGATGTTGTTAAATGGCATGGCCATTGAGGGACAACTAGCATCAATCTAAAAGGAGCTACTTAACGATCTGCTTTTTAGAGAGGAAGGTAGCTTAGACAGATTTGAAGGATGTAAACTCCTTCATATATAACACATTCTTTAATAATATTTTTAATTATTGAAATGAATTAAATATTTAATTTTTTTACATTATATTTCAAGATATGTTACCTTTTTCATTTCCCAAAAATATAAATACTATATTTTCATTTTATACTTTTTAATTAGGTGTTACTAAGATTTTTTAAGGAAAAATATCGATAAAATTGATATTATGGGCCAAAATCAAAATTCAAAATTTATTACCAAAAAAAAATTCTAAATACCATGAAATTACATTTAAGGTACTAAGATAATTGTCAAGATATTCCATAATGGCAGTGATTTTATGAATTACTTTCTTCTTTTTGGGGAATATTTTTTCTAATAGTTTGTGATTCCCTTTTAAAACTGTTTTCCTTAAACTCCCACCCCATATCTCTCTCATGATTGTGATTCCAAAAGATTCCGTTGCCCCCTAGGTTATTTTGTCCCACCCTCTCCACTATCTCATTTGGATTCTATTGTCGTCCTACTATATGGACTTCATTGGGGACAACTACCTTTTCAATAGGTTGTACTCGACTAGAACAATTTATAGGCTCATTAATGTTCATCGTCGAGGCGATTCTATAAAATTGCCTTGTAAGCAGCTCTATTACGTGGTTGTTGTCATGCACCATTGGGTTTATGACCGTAGCCGTTTGGTGAGTCACCATATTGGCTAACTTGTGGTAATTCTCTAAGGCCGACATCCTCGATGATAATGGGAGTGTTATAATGCGATCTGGCGGATGGAGAGGGGTTTAGAGCCACCCACTCCTGAGTTCCCCGAGGTGCAACTAGTGTTGATGGTGTTGGATGGTATGAAGCATCTAGTGTGGGTAAGGCTCCGCTGGTGGTGGGGTGATCTATGTGTCGATAAACTCCACGGAAATAGAAATCGTGACAACCCCTGTGGTAGGGTCAACCCTAGTGTCTGAGTGCAGGGTCCGAACCTTGCAGTTCCTCGACACGCTCTCCATGATGTCCTGGAATCATAAACGAATGGGGGAGATAACTTACATCTTCAGCGGGAATCCTATGGCGATAACTATTCTTTTTCAATTCATTTATGATCCTTCCGCTCAAGAGGTCTCTAACTATGACTGTATAACTAATAATTCCTATTATATTTTAATCCATGCTAGTCTTGAGCAGCTTTATCTAATTACTAGGTGACAAGGGGAAGTCTAATCTTGAATTACCTATCAATAGGTTACCGTGCTTTCTAATCTTAATCGCGTGAGTATTAGTAACGTTGGATCACATATTCTCTTATTTTGCAAAACTCGGAGGGAAATCTCGTGATATCAAATCACTTAGTATTTGCTTTATGGCATAAACATACATTAAGCATAAGGGGCTAAGGGGGTCCTCTTATGTGCCCGTCAGGGTTTCCATCGGGGTTTGAGTATGTTGTGCTCTCAGAAAACTTAGGGAAACTAAATTTTTATGGGCTATCCAACCCCAAACTCTCAGGGAACGAAATTAGTTCCTAAGTTACTCACTCTCAACTTTCTAAGGTTTCTAGCTGACGTTGATTCTCGTGGCTGAAACATAGACTCGCAGATATTTGGAATTTGTTCTCGAGCTTCAAAAACTTTAAAATTCTTTACGGTTATCTTTAAATCCTTAATAAACTTAATTTGCCATAAGGGAATATTTATTTTATTTTCCAATGGTCACACTCACACACATCTGAAACACACACCCCTTCTTTTCACACACACATACACCCTTAGTCTCCTTTCCTCATACTCTGTCTTGTGAACATACACATTTCTTTTTCTCGCTCTTAATCTTGTACATACACACATACAAACTAAGCTCACACACGACCTTATAAATACACACTCACACATTTCTTTTTCTCACACATAACCATGTGAACCTTTAGACACATTTTTTTCTCGATACACACACATCCAAACCATAACACACACTCACACACCATCACATGCACTCATACACCAAAACAAATATTCACCCATAGCACACACCTACACACACCATAACACACATCACACATGCACTCACGCACCAAAACACTCACCTATATCATACACACATACACACAATAACACACATGCACTCACACACTAACACACTCACCCATCTTCAAATGCATACACAAACCATAACGCACCTACACTCACACATAAAAACACAATCACCCATCTTCACATGCACCCACATATACTCAAATCGTGACCTACATGCACACACACACACACTCGAAAACACAATGATATAACTTAGTCTCAGCAGAATAGACAAATTTTCACAAAATAACAACAATTACATAAACACTCAAAATGGTGGGTGTTTTTACGGATTACCCACTTAAAAGAAAAATAAAACACTTGATGAAGAAATCAACAACACAAGGTGGTAGACTTGGTTGAGGGGACTCGGAAGCTTCCCGAAGCTACATGCAAGTTGTAATACCCTAGCTAGCTAGTCCACGCTTAAGTCACAAACCTGCCGACTAGGTTCTTATCTCTTTTGGTTGGGATTGTACTTAGTCCCGCTTATGAGTTAAAAAAATATAGTTACCCAAAAATATGGACCAAATTTTAACTTTTCTTTATATGTATCGTAGTGTAAAATATGAGCCTGGTTCTTGACAGAACATATATTGTGAGTGGTAGCGTAGTATAATTAACTAATATTAATTAGGCATATTCAACACTCATAGTAACCAAAGGTCCATGCCATACCTTCACAAATGATTGCACTTGTAATATTGTAGATGTTACATACAATTACATAGTAGTACAAACATATAGCCTACAGACGAAGGACTAGTGCGATATCTCTATCATAGCTCTGATTTCCCTATTCCTCTGTCCGTCCTCTTCAGTGCTGCTCATCCTTGTACTGCTTGCCCTGCTCTGACGTCCTCTGCATCCTACTCGTGCGCTCCTAGAACCATAAAGGAGCGGGTATGAGAACACAAGGTTCTCAGTGGGAAACCTTAATCGTCGTAACTCTAGGTGTCACAGGTATACTATAGTCCTACTATTTATTAATAGCCATACTAGACCTGAGCAGCTTTATCTACGTTACTAGGTGACTAGGGAATCTATGCTTTCATTATCTATGTCATTTGTTTTCTAGTCTAACTTCTAGATCACGTATTGTCACATAATTCACATAATTCACATAACTACACTACTGTCTTAAAAACCTAATTTTTTGAAAAACCATAAGCTTCAGCTCGCCTCCACTTATAATCGTGCCCATTTTAATTATAAGCTTAAGCTCACCTCCACTTACTCATGCTCTATAAGTCTTGACTTACAAGCATTATCTGAAAATCCTCATTTTCTGAAAACTGGTATAAGCTTCAGCTGGCATCTACTTATACGCATGCTCTACAAGGCTGACCTTATAAGCATATTCGCCCTCGTCCCGTATAGCGGTGGCCACACGGCTATAACCAAGCTTACAACCCGCATTGTGGCAACCAGGTAGCGCCTCACCTGAAGGGTCTTGACCCTGAATAATCGCCAACCACGACCGAGGTTACCATCCTTGGATGGCGTTGCGGTCGGACCTTAGACTCGACCGGGACTAAGACCTTCTCCAAAAACCGAGCCTAGGCCCTTTTAGAGGGGATTTTCTCTCATCATCATCATGTGCACAGTTCGATCTTTGATGCAACAGTTCATATATAATAAACACAGTTCATCATCATCTTAAAGCAATCATATCCATCATCATCTTAAAGCAATCATATTCATTCATCATCTTAAAGCAACAATTATAACATTATAGCTCATGTCATTATAGCTCATGTCATTATCTCCATCATAGTCATTGAAAGATCATCATAAAGATCATCATCTTATATCCTAACATAACACCGCATAATTATAAGCATCTAACATACATCATATCAAACAATCATCATTATATGACATTAGTATATAACCTCCTATCATCATAAACATTTAGCACATGTTATGCCACTTAACTCGTAGATATATCAAAACTGGTCATCGATAATATTCAGCGGATCCATGGATAATTGCAAGTGGTCTGGAAAGCTTGTCGTTAAATTATGTAACCCTAAATCTTCAGTCAAGTCGCTCAGTACAAGCCCTAGTCCGCTCAGCGCACAAGGCCGCTCAGCGCATACATGACGAAATCCAGCTTCAAGTCTTGCAATTTTCCATGTTTTGCATGGTTACTCATGCTTCATTTCAAGAGAGTCCCTCCTAATATTTCCCATCATTTTTAACACATATCGATAACATAATTTCATACTCACTATCTTCATAAACATAAACAAATGTAAATCCACAATCAACAAAACAAGCGTCTGGTTTCTGTTAGAGATTAGCAACCATAAACCAGAGAGGTCCAAGACCTTACCCTAAGGTTTTTGATAGTCCTAAGATCATTTCCAATGTCTAAAATTTCAGATTCTGACCTCAGCATTACGAAATTCCAATTTTACCCCTTTTCCCAAAATTCCCGTTTCGCCCCCGTAAACTCCTTGTTTTCTTTGGAATTTTTGTTCTCAAAAATTCGATGGACTCAAGACTTGCCCTTAGGATTTTTGATAGTTCTAAACCCATATTTTCTGAAAACAAACCCAGTTTTTCAGTCGAAACACGTGAAATTCCCGTTTTACCCTTTTTCGTAAAAACCCTGTTTTTTGCCTGTTTGCTGAGAAATTCATCGGGAACTCCAAAAATCATAAAACTTGACTTCCCCATTCAATTTTTCGTGTAGAATCCAAAAATAACATTAATTTTTCATGATAAAAATCTCAACACACAGTTCCTTCCAAAATCATGTCATAGCCCTAATTTCAACTTAAGATTTCCTAACTTCTGACAGAATCACAGACAATACTAACAAATCCGACAATCATCAACCACATATATATAACTCAAAGTCACATAAAAGGCATCCTAACATCATATATCATCTAGCAAAGTCACATAGACAGTGGATAAGTCGGTTTACCCACTTGAAGACTAGATTTGGCACAAGTCTGCAGAAACTCCGAGAGTCTGATAGCTTATGCTCTTTGCCACCGGGAGAATTCTTCAAGGTTAGAGATGGAGATTCTTGTCTAAGGGGATAAAGAATGGTTTCTAGAGAGAAGATTATGGAGAATTTAGGGATTGGATTGACAGAAAACTATCGTATCTGCAATTTGGCGGAATAATGGCAGAGTGTATAAATCGGCAGAGTTTCCCCTAAGCTCCCGTGTCTTCTTCAATTTGAAGAGATCTTGGCCCTATTTATAGGCCACAAGGCCGGTTAGCTTCTCCAAGAAGCCAAGGGCAAAATTGTAACTTCCTTGGTTATGTGACATCATCCATTACATCACCATGGTGACTTGCCTAGCCTAGTCATAACCTTTGAATTTTTGACCAAGTTAGTTGGCCTTATATTGGCCGTGCTTTTCTTTCTTCCTTGGCTGAATTCTTGGCCCAAAATTTCCAAGGCCAAACACTAATCAATTTTGATCGTGTTTGGTCGTTAACTGTCCCGGTACTTTTCGTACGATTATTCGAAAAATATTCTGATCACATCCTTGTGATCTACTAATTTTTTAAGGAATAATTTGAATTAATCTAAGGTATTTGTGAACTTTCAATCTTGATCTTATATTTTACGGATACCTTAGATACACCGTTGCACTTGGAGGACAAAAAAGATCCGTTTGAGTGTCTGCAGAATTTTTCGAAACTGAGCAGAATTTTGTCGACAGACATTTTAACCCATAATCTCGTGCAAAACTTATTTCTCCTATTTAATTTTTTGGAAATCTTTACTGAGGGAAAAAGCAGGATGTTACACAAGTCCGCCGGAGGAGAGGGATGGTGGTGGCTGTGATTGGTGGTGGAGCCCCGTGAAGGAAGGAGAGGAGAGGGAATGTGGTGTTGTGATGATGGCGGTTTCAGTGTGGGGAGGAGAAGGAAAGACATGGAGGAAGAAAGAAAGGAGCAAGTGACAGAGAGGGAGAGGGATGGTGCCATGATGGTTTTTTTTCCTTAGTGGAGGAAAGGAAGAAAGCAACGGAGATGAAGCTGTGGGTTGTGTGGGCTTGCGGTGCAGGAAAGGAAAGAAGAGAACTGTGCGTGGCGATGATGGAAGGGAAGAAGAGGATGAGTGAACAAAGGGAGAAAATGAGAGAAGGCTTTGGTTTGCTTCCGAAAGCCTTTCTTTCTCCAATGTTTTGCTTTCTTTGTTTTTTCTAACGGAAAATGTAGTGAAAATTGCTGCTGCATATGCCTTATATAGGCCATGCTTTGTGACTTCGGTCACCAATGAAGGCAGGTGAGGTGGCCACATGTGTGACGACACGTGTCGCCATGCATGTGTGTGACGGGTGTCCTATAAATTTTTTTGAGTAATATAATATGATCTTTTATTTTTTTTTTCTAAGGATGAATTAAAATAATTAAGGACACTTATGAGTCAATCTTTATAAGAGTGAGTCTCAAATATATCCTTAATATTTAATCTAATTCTGAAGGGAAAAGATAATTTATTTTGGGACTTGCGTGATTATGCGATGACCCCAAATTATTATCTTTGTTGCTACTCTTGAAAAAGCATAATAACTCTAAATTTTATATCTTAGTTAAACAATTTATTTATTCATTTATTTCGCGAAATAGGTTTAAAGGAAAATGGAGTGTTACATTAAAAACATGTTCATAAACCAATAATGTGAAATATAAAGATAATAAATTTTGTCTAATCAAATTCTAGCCAAATTAAGATAATGAGAACTACCAAATATTTCATAACAATAGCAAATATTTATATTTGTTTTTGGTATATACAATTCTTTATGCATTTGGTATTTACATTTCATCCCCCAAAAATAAATATATTTGTTTTTCTCTCCTCTTCTGTTCTTTGTCTTTTTCCAAAAACTTCAACATCAAAACAGCTACATGGGTCACTGCAAAATCAAAGCCAAACATTTCAGACGCGCTTCCGTTGAAAATCAGATAAACTTGCTCATATGATTGGAGAGTGAGTCGCACGCGCCACATCGAGAGTACTGAACAACAAATATCAAGATTCTATCTCGTCAGAACTCAGAAATATTTCCTCACACACGAGAAAATGAGTAGAGAGAAAGGAAATAAAATAAGAGGGTCCAACCCAACCCACTTACAAAATCAGCGGCGAATGTGCACATAACACTAATATCATACAGAAGAATACAGATCCATTTTCTCATTCCATTCTAAGACACACTGCCTTCCTCTACCTGCTACTGTTTGTTTTCTGCTACATTCTGGCGCATTTTAGCAACTAACCACCAAACCCTAAAAAAAGAAAAAAAGCATTATCCTTTCTCATTTGCCTCTTTCCTTTTGCCTAAGCCTTTGTTATGTACCTTTTTTGTTACTGGGCCAAGCTTCCAAACAACAATAATAATGACAATCATTTTCTCCCCCTGAGAAAATTTTCACTTCTACCCACTCCTCCAAACACCCCTTTACAGATCCTGTTACTTCCTTTTCAGAATAATTTCCTTTCCTGTGTCAAAATTGAGAGAGAGAGAGAGAGAGAGAGAGAGAGAGGGAGAGTTTTCGGCTTTAGATCTGAGGGAGAGCTCAGGTTTGTTTGAAGCAATGGAGACACCGCATGTCTCTTGGTTTCTTTGACTTGAAATTTTCCTGCTTTCTTCTTCTTCTTCTTCTTTGCTTTTGGAGTTGAAGCAGCTTTGTTTGGTAAGCCTTCAAGTTGTTATTATTGTCACTGCTGAAATAGGGAACTGCGAATTTGTTGTGGAATAATAATGCTGGCTATTGGGAGTCCTAGCACCAGTATTCGTACAAGCACTTCTTGCGCTGCTTTGCTCAGAGAACTTGAGGTTTTCTTGCTCTCTCTTCTTTGACTTCACTTTTTTAGCACTTGGTTTCGTTCTACTTCTTCTTCTTCCTCCTAATGACCAGTTTTCTTGGAATGATTTGCTTACGATGCGGACGGCTTTTTTTTCTTCTTCTTCTTCTTGCTAATGAAGAGTTTGCTTTGTTTAGGATGATTTGCTTATGATGCCAACTGCTTTTTTTTATCTTCTTTTTTTCTTCTTGTTGGCTATTGCCCAATGATGCGTTGCGTCTCCTCCTGAGGTCAACTATATGTTTTTTTTCTTTCTTTTTTTCCACCTTTTTTACTGTGTTGAAAAGAAAAGCACTCATGGTGATAGGGTCTCTGTCGGTTATTTTATTGTAGGGGGAAGAAAGGGGAGGCTTTCTTTATGAGTTGAAAAAGTCCTTTTCTTTTGGGTTTTTTTTTTCCTCCTATAAAATTTCCTTGGCTTTAGGCTAAAGTTTGAAGTGGTTGATTTTCGGCAAATGGGTTACTGTTAAAGCTTAAAAAATTTCGGTAGATTGGGATTCTTATGCACTTCAAAAGATACCGGGTTTTGAGAAAGATATAATGAGCTGTTCATAGAATGAGTCTCTGGTTTTTTGTTGGTACGGTTGCAAATTGTTCTAGCCTTTGTAAACTTCTTTGTTAGTTTGTTGATTTGCATTTTATGTTTAGCTGAGTAGATAAGAATAAAATAAAAAAATAAAGGTTGACAATAAACGGTTTAATTAATTAATTTATTTTGTTAGTTTCTTCCTCTATTGTTTCCTTTTTTTTCCCTTGGGTTGACAGACCTTCATTGTGTGTGCAGCAAATATGGAACGATATTGGGGAGAGCGAGGTGGAGAAAGATCACATGCTGTTGGAACTGGAGAGGGAATGCTTAGAAATTTACAGGAGAAAGGTTGATGAGGCTGCCAACACCAAAGCGCGCTTCCATCAAATTGTTGCAGCCAAGGAAGCCGAGCTTGCAACGCTAATGGCTGCGCTTGGCGAACATGACATTCATTCTCCGGTAAAAATAATTTTTTGAGATGTGGCTGAAGGTTGTCCAAATCGAGATCCTACGTAAGATCGGTAGAGCAAAATAAAAATATAAAACGTGAAATCATAACACAATTTAAGCCGTAGAATCGTCCGATCCAAGTGATAGAAGTGAAATCGGCTAACATTTTCAAACTCGTAAAATCATAAGATTCTTAGATTTAAATCGAGATTTTACCAACCTTTGCGGTAGAGTGTACATTTTTAAGGATAGACTTTAGGAAGCCTTTTACATAACACTGACAACATGACCCATGTAGCTGGCCCCATCTAGTGAGACAAGGCTTAATTGTGAGAAGAAAAGACGGGAAGAAAAAGGGAGTAGTGCTATTATTGTTGTCATGAAATATGTATCAAGTATACTCTTATATTGGGCATATGTGGATTTGTCTTCATGGACTTCTAGTGTGTTGATCAAGGGAGATGTCTGTTTCTATGTGCGGTTTTTGTAATTTTTTATTTCAAGGCAGATGAAATGGAAACAAAAGAAGAAAGAGATTTATTAATAAGAATGCTACTTTTGCCATTTTCTCTTAAGTGGAGCAAGCAGTATCAACACATTTGACCTCTCTTTTCTATTTGGTTCTTCCTCTGACATTCTAGAGTAATTTAAAATTTGCATTTTATCTGAGCTCCATCGTAAATAGTATAACAGTATACTTTATTCTTTCTTTGTTGTCCGTTCAGTGCATGTATGTATTTATATAGTAATTTGTTTCTTCAGTCTGCATATTTGAGGAGAAAGGGGATACTGTATAAGCAGCCTTAGAGGATATAATATTACTCAGACATCATTTTCTGATCATTGAATTATTTGTGGGGATTGAAGATTTACTTGTATAATATGACTTTCTGATCTATTTTGTCTGTGAAATTTTATAGATTAAGACGGAGAAGAGGTCTGTATCTCTGAAGGAGAAACTTGCATCTATCATGCCCTTGGTTGAAGATTTGAAGAAGAAAAAAGATGAAAGGTTGAAGCAATTTGCAGATGTAAAGGCTCAAATAGAAAAGATAAGTGGAGAGATTTCTGGACTCCGTCCTGCCAATGATGCTGTCAGCAGCACAACAGTTACAGAGGAACAAGACTTGTCACTTAGAAGACTTAATGAATATCAAACACATCTCCGTGCTCTTCAAAAGGAAAAGGCATGTATTATGTTATGAATTGACCCTTGAACTTCTTATGGCTGTGGTATGAGTAAATAAATTTCTCTAATGGGTTGAACATTTGGTGCATGAAAACATTCTTTTCATATGTATTCGCACTCCCTTCTCTTCCCTTCATGTACATACAGGCACTTTCTTATCAGGGGTAGTTAAGTTACTTCATATTTTTAATTTCAAAGAAACCATAATACGCATGAGTCTTGATTGTAATATGTTTTCTTTGCCCCTTTTGTCTTGATTGTAATGGCTCTTTTATATACACACGAAGGAATTTTATCATCAAGTATACTTTAAAGTGTGCACATGATTAGTACATTGGTTCTTGTTATATAATGCATTTGTTCATTTTCTGTGCTTGTTCTCTGCAGTCTGACCGCCTTCAAAAGGTCTTGCAATGTGTGAATGAGGTGCATTCTCTCTGTGGTGTGCTTGGTTTGGATTTTGGTCAGACTGTGGGTGATGTGCATCCAAGCTTGCATGGGGCTCAGGTGGAACAATCTACTAATATTAGCAATAGTACATTGGAAGGTCTAGAGCACACCATTCTCAAGTTGAAAACAGAAAGGAAAGCTAGAATCCAGAAGGTGATTTATATTCATCATCTCGAATTACTTCCTTTTTTTAACCCACTCCTTTACACTGCCCTGACATTTAATGTATACCCTTTTTTGAAATTGCAGTTGAAGGATGTTGTTGCTAAACTATTTGAACTTTGGAATTTGATGGACTCATCCAAAGAAGAGAGAAACAGTTTCCAGAGGATTACGTCTATTTTTGGATCTTCAGAATCAGAAATCACCGAGCGAGGTGTTCTTTCAACCGAGATGATAGGGAAGGTCTGAAATTTTCTCTCTATGCTCTCCTCAGTCCCCCTTTAATTTTTCCTTTATTCTTTGCCATTTATAATTTAAACGTTGAGGACCATGACTGAGAAGTCAATTTTGCAGGCTTCAGCAGAAGTGGAAAGGCTTTCCAAGCTAAAAGCAAGCAGAATGAAGGAACTTGTTTTTAAGAAGAGGTCAGAGTTGGAGGAAATATGTAGACTGACTCATATCGAACCTGATACAAGTACTGTGGCTGAAAAAGTCAGTGCATTACTAGATTCCGGTATGTTCCCCGGTTTATTAACAAACTTATTTTCCTATTAACATCTTGTTTACTTATGTAAATGTGGTTTGTTTTTTAGATTTAACTACAAAAGTGGTGAAATTATTGAACCTTGCTGTTTTTTATGCAGGCCTAGTTGATTCTTCTGAACTATTAGCTAACATTGAAGCACAGATAACAAAGGTAAAAGATGAAGCTTTGAGCAGAAAAGAAGTAACGGATAGGATTGATAAGTGGCTTTCTGCCTGTGAAGAGGAGAATTGGCTTGAGGACTATAATCAAGTAAGCCAGAATTCTGATTTTATAAGAACCCTGGTAGAAATACAGACCAGCCAGGGTTTTGCCTTCTTTCGTCGCTTATACTTTGATTGTTATTTGTGTATGTGTAAGAGAGGTCATTCCTAATGGGGGACTTAAAGTGTATAAAATAAGTATAGGGGTATTATGGGCAAAGGAGAGAATGAGCAGAGGGATATTCCTGGAGAGGCTCTCAGCGTAGCAAACTTGCTGAGTCAGCAAGTTTGTAGTGGGCAGCACGCAAAAGAATGACGATTCATGTATATAGGGTGAGAAAAAAATAGAGAGGGGGGGGGGAATCTTTTGGGCCAGGAACTGTTAGGGTGATGAGCCACCGAGAGCTCAAGGCTGGGGGCATCTCAATTGTTTTCTTGACATTCTTCTCTGTCTCCTCTGATACCTAATCACATTGATTTTGTATCAGGGAGTTTATAATACAACCCTTGTTTCTATTCTCTGCTGTTGTGTTGCATCTTTCAGTATGCCTTAATTAACTCTAATGTTTCTATATGGTTCCCTTCTTTTGTGGTGACCACATTTTCCATTCAAAATCATGGGAGATTCTAGTCAACACAATTTGTCTGTTGACTCCAGCCCAAAAATTACTGTATTATGCAAGCCGAAGTTATGATTGATGAGACAAAAGACAAAGTGGGACCAAATATGTCTAGGGACCTTGCAAATTATAATTTTATATTATAAATTTATATTAATTATGATTTCTGTTTGAATCTAGACTATATATAATAGCTCTTATTTTTTACTTTTTATCTTCTTCAAATTCAACTGATCTGATGTGACTGACAATCTATGATGCATGACTTTTGTTCAAATATTAGTGGGGTTGCAGGCACTTCGCTCATACTAATTTGAATTGTAGATTCCCTTTAAAAAATGATAAATAGTAGAGAATTAGAGATGAGGAAGTTTAAAAACTGCTTGTGAATCATGGAGTATGGTGGGTTTTTTTTTCCCTTTTTTTTCTCTGATGTTGGAAGTGTGGTGGTTTATAAATGAGAACGGGAGATTTGGGATAGAATTTTAGAAATATAAATTTTTATATAATTCCGGACTTGAAAAAAGAATTCACTATGATTAGTTGAGACCAAAAAGCAGTTATAAATTGTGGGGGCTTTATCTATTAGTATAGATTAATAGTGCTGACTAATTAGTTCACCACTAACTAGAGGCATGATAAAGTTCCTACTTGTTCATTGTATAGGTAAAGTCTTTCAATTGAAATAAATGTTGCATTTAATTTTCAAACTGCTGTTACTGGTGAGCATTTAGCTTTCTCTTCAAAAGTAATATGAGGGAATTTCTTCAGGATGATAATCGGTACAGTGCTGGGCGAGGTGCTCACATTAACCTTAAACGTGCAGAGCGAGCCAGAGTTACTGTAAGCAAAATTCCAGGTATTGCTTTCATGAATAATCCCTATTTGTTTCTCATTCCAGAGTTACAGTGCCATTTGGAGCCTGTGTGACAGTTTGTTCTCTTTCCAGCAATGGTTGACAATCTTATAATCAAAACACTAGCCTGGGAAGATGAAAACAAGACTCATTTTCTATACGATGGGGTGAGCTTTGAAGTCGTGTGATTGTTTCTATTTGTGTTCTACATTGGTTCTTTGATGCAGGTAGATTTAGTTGCTATGTTATTTGTAGGTACGTTTGGTGTCGATTTTGGAGGATTATAAACTGACCAGACAACAGAAAGAAGAGGAGAAAAGACGAAGCAGGGTAGATTTACTTGTTTATAGACTTTTGCCATTAGGATGTTTTCATACACAAATTGGTCTCTGAATATAAAGAATGAGTAACATTTGTATGTTCTGCATGTTTCCAAAATTTGTAGTTAAATTGGTGTGTATTTTCTTGAATCTCACAGGACCAGAAGAAGCTTCAAGATTTACTCCTAAATCAAAAGGAAGCCATGTATGGATCTAAACCTAGTCCAAGAAAAAGTAACAGCTTTAGAAAGACAAATGGGTATCGTGTAAATGGCAATGGTTCTTCTATGCCTCCTACACCTCGCCGTAACTCTGTCAGTGGTGGAACATCTGAGCCACTTACACCACGGTCTTACTCTGGGCGCCAAAGTGGATATTTCAAGGAAATGAGAAGATTGTCTACTGCACCTCTGAACTTTGTGGTTATGTCTAAGGAAGATTCAATGTCATATGCTTCTCTTTGTGGTTCAGAGCCTGAATCCCCTCCCCAGGGCTAAGTTAAGAAAACAAAAAATAAAAAAGGTAGGTTGTGGTTACAATATGGATTTGTTAAATCATGGTGTGCTTAATCTGGTTTGAGTCCTGTTACTTGGACATAGTTATTTCAGGTGTCAATCGATATTTGGGGTTCATGAGAAATGAGCAGGGAATAGGGTTACTGTGGTAATAAGTGAATTTCTCACTTATTTGTACATAAATCTGCGTGTTGATTGACACCCCAAATAGCTATGTTGAAGTAACCCTTTCACATATGGTTTTGCCAAATTGGGTGTGTTTCTAAAGCTATGTTTTACTGCTAGATAATTTGATAGCAGTTTTTCTTGTGCAGGAATAGACTAATATTTTCATTGAAGTAAAGTACCTGTAAACATTATTGAAACCAGCTCAAACCTTGTGAATATGAGATGGGGTTGTACATTAGTATCTGCTTGTAATAAGGCTAAGATTGAGATATACCTGGACAATGATAACCGACATTTGAGGACATGAATGTAGGGGCGTTTATGCTTTGAGGAACATAAGCTTTTGGGAAGAGTGTTTGATGATACATAAGTAGGGACAGTTCAGGATTCCTTTGTAGATGGTTTTAAAGATAGTGGAGACATCATACGGTGTTTGACCGTGTATGTTGTGGGTTGTGTTCCATGTGTTCACGTGTACATATGTTTGAAGTGTGATGGTGTTATCATATTATGTAGGAACCGAGACCAATGATTCGTTATTGTAGGAACGTCCATGCTATCATGCTCATTGTTACACGTGCAGTTCAAATGTTGGGCTTTTCGAAGCAAGGACGCGTGCACCCTGCATTATTGAAGTTTTATGAATTTTAGTTGATATCCATGAAGTTTTATGAATTTTAGTTGATATCCAAATTTCATGTAAAAATTTCATTTCGTTGCTTGTGATGTATGTACTTAGTGTTTTTTCTTTGGGGGGCCAGTGTATTTATTGTTGGCAGCAGTGGATAATTTCTTTGCCGTAATTGCGATCATGAGGTGAAAAATTGCTAACCATGAAATGAAGTAGTGTTGTGAACAATATTTGATTATTTTATCTAATAAAGGAGATTTTTTCCTTTTTTTGTGGCCAACTGTTTTTCCTATTTTAATATTGTAATTACTTTTTGTTGGTTACACACCTTTTTCATTTTTTTTTCTTTTTTAGCTCTCCTCATTTTTAATGCCATTATTTTTTTAAACCATTTTTTCCTTTTTCCTTCCTCATTCAACAATTTTATCAAAACACAGTTTTTTTTTTATTTCTTCACACTTTTTTTATATGCCTATTTATATTCAATGTTCACAATTAAATACTTGATAAGCACAAAGTATTTGTTAAGGCCGTCAATTAATATAAAAGAAATGGTGAATTATATTCATCTATTAGGTGAAATTATACTTGATAGTCCATTATACTTTTGTGTAAATTTAGTGTAGTTCAAGACAGTGGATGCATAGAAGCGAAATGATGCAAATCTTGTTAAATTCCCACAGAGATATGAGGTATGGACGAAAAAGCTTAGAACCAAGAAGAATTAAAGGACTAATTGAAGATTCAGGCCACTCAATGCCCTCATAGAGTTGCTCAACGACCTCTGTTTCCAAAGAGCTTGCTTAAGGGTGAAGTAACTTTAAGATGAAGAAATCTCAAGCTGAATCCGCTCAGCGGACTGAGCCTGAAAACTCTATCAATAGAGCCTCAACTCACGAACTCAGAGCTCTAATCTCTTCCATTCAGAACAGAAAACAGAATACATACAGAGAGCAAGGAGACAAAGAGGAAGGTTGGAAAAGAAGCAAGAGAGGTCGAGGAGCACGGTGGCACTCACCATGGCGGTGTGAGAACGTGTCATGGTGAGCATCCATCACCTTGTTTTTTGATTTCTTCTAGTAAGATGGATTTATAATCTTATTGTTGGGATTTTGACAAGTATTATGGTTTGATTGTATTCATTTAACTCTTTTATATATGAATCTATAATATTCCATGACTTACATGATTGATCTTGTACTTAATGCTTGTTTTAGCTTAGCTATCTAAAGCATGATTTGAAACTTGATTGTTTGTGAGTGAGAATTGCATTCATTAAGTTGGAACTAGATCAAATCATCTAATATTCCTAATTGCTAGAAATGGAGTTAGGGCTATTAGTCGTTTTAACACCCGAAATCATATATCAGTTTGCTTTGAGATTGACAAAATGTCAAAGGGAACCGAGTGATCTTTTCATGCTTGAAAGAGATGAAATAGATAAGAACTAGTGGTGAGGAATCAAAAGAATTGATAATTCATATGTCTTGAGCTAATGGATATATGAAAATTGTATTACGAGTTAATTCCCAGCAAGCTTTCCTATCTGGTTTTCACTTGGTGCCATTTTACCTGTTGTTTAATTTATTTATTTTAAAAATCAATTTACAAATCATCATCCACCATATTGTTTAATGAATGGAACTCAAGAATGACTTTATTCAACTCCCTGTAGATACGACTATACTCGACTATATTGCAATTGAATCCCTTGAAGATTTGAAAGCTGTAAAGGAGGATATATAAAACGACGATAGTGTAAAAAGCTTTCAACACTACCATGACGCACAAAGCCCTGTACGATGCCTCCCTATGGATAAGGACAATCTCACAGATAATGGCCTGCCTGACTACACCCATAACAAGTCCTATCCGTTTTATAACACGACCAATAATGGTTCTGCCCACAAGTCTAACACTGTTGCCTGTGGAACCCTGACTGCCCTGATCCTTGTGTAACTGAGTGTCCAAATCTTTGCATGCCTGATTGCGACATATTCCCAGCATAGGACCTCGAGCCAGAAATGCTCATATGAGTGGGGCTAGAAGCAGCAGTTCCTCCTGATATCGCCTACTGGCCCCCTAGCAACCCATGGGCTCCCCCAGAAATATTGCCACTAGAAAAGATCCCCCGCACTTTCGACTTCTTGCCACTCTCTCTAATAGCTCTTCTCTCCTAACGACAACTCTCAATACCATCAGTGGCGTCAACTAGCTCTGAGAAAGAAAGCTATGTCACTTGTAGTATAAGATTACTGACCATGGGCTTTGTTAGCCCCTTGACAAATCTCTGATTCTTCTTAATTTCAGTATCCACCATGTAAGGAGCATAGTACGAGAGCTTGGTGAATCTATCCTCATACTTTGCTATTGACATACCAGGAGCCTAAGTCAGCCTCTCAAACTCCGTAGCAAGTTGCTTCCTACGGTTGGCCGAGAGATACTCATCCATGAAGGCGTTCGAGAACTCATCCCATGTTAGAAAGGGCGAGTCAGTAGCCCTCCCACTAACAAACTACCTGAACCACTTCTGAGCATGGTCAATCAATTGGTACTTAACGAATTCCAGTACCTTAACACTAGAACATTTGAGAACCATGATGGCCTTTTCCATTACTTCCAAGAAATGACGTGGACCTTCTTCTAATCGGTTCCCTGTGAAGGTCGGCGATCTAGCGTCTTGAAGGCATCAATGGTCTTATCGTCACCTCGGGGAGGTCTGGTAACCCCCTATTGATGAAGATTTATCCCATCACAACCAGCTAGCAGATTTACCAACTAGGTGAGGACCTTCTGAATGCCTCCTACTCTAGTGGCCCCATCGGCTAGCTTCTGCAAAAGAGTAGGCACTCTGTTCCTGTGTGGATCTTTTGCTCGGCCTCCACCTCTCCCTCTTGCTGCTAGAGAAAGGGGTTTATTAGACTCTGTCATTGTACGTCGGGTTTTAGGCGGCATTTTCACGTAGAAGGATTTGATCATAGAATATGATAAACATAAAAGGTCGCTTGACAACAATTGACCTAGACAATACTTGAAAGACTCCTAAATATCCGAGATTCCCTAAAGGCCTCTGGTGGCGTCACGTTTTATGAAAATAGGTCGGTTACCATTTGCATACTCGTGACTCCACTAAAGAACACTTTCTCCAATAATCTACAGGGTGACCTAAGGCTCTGATACCACTTTGCCACGACCTAGCCAGAGTCATGACTGACGCATAGGAGACCACGACCCCTAGCAAGCCTTGCGTACCCAAAATTTTGAGAAAAATGGACATAGTTTCCCTAATATATAGGCTTATCCTAACAACATAATTCTTAAGTTACATATTTAAATCCCAATCAATATAAAACTACAGACCACAAAAGCGAGAATTAATCGGATTCTGCCTGTGGGTTTACTGGAACGGTCTAAGACAAGATTAAATAATAGATTAGAAAATGAGTATGACCCAATACAAATTGAACTCACCACTATAAGAAAATACTCCACTATCTACGAGGCATGAGGAATGGAACTCGAACCCGCACCTATATCTGAAAACGGGGAAATAATGAAGGGTGAGTTTGACAACTCAGTGGTAGGTAGATGCAATTATACCACACGAGGGACAAATGGGAAAAAGGTTATGACAATTACAATATGTGCATCAAATAAAAAATATTCTTTTTAATTTCAAAATAAACTGTCCATAAACCATCTATTCAAGGAATTCATTATGTCAGGATATAATACAATATCAACGTGTTAGAGCCGTTACTATAACATACACTTAACAACCGAAGACATTGATTTCAATATTTCGGGCTAGTATGATTTGTCCTTTACTAGTAAGGGCATATAACCAGAATGTGGCCTACGTACCTGGCTAGTATGATTTGTCCCTTACTAGCGAGTGCATAAGTCATGGTGCACCAAATCCAACGCGTACTGTCGTTGGCTACAAATCCTGACAGGACTTCATCTTGAACCATTTTCTAACACTAGAAATATTCCTTTAAGATAGAATTCATTCATGAATCAAAACCAATCCAACCCTTCTTTTTTCAGCATCTTAATCACAAAGCATTGGTCTCCAAAATGATCATAACATTATCAATGTAAAACAATATGCGTTAAATGATTTTTCATGCAATGATTACCAATAGGTCTTATCCCATGTGTTAGTTCATAAAATATTTTCCTTTCAAAAACATATAGTTCACATTTCTTCCCAAGATGCCCAAAGGCCTTAACAAAACCATTTCTTCAATTTCTCAAAATAATCAAATCGATTCTCACATCACTTTAGAAAATACATTTTCAATTCACATTTTATAAACATTTATATTAATATCAAAAATAAACTATAATTACAACTATTTACTGACAACACAAGCTTCAAGGAGGTGGAGAAATTGATCTACGGATTTGCCGGAACATGGGGATAATCCCCGGAGTCTCCCAATGCTATAGATAAGACAAAAAGGTCATGGGTAATGATCAATTTAACCCAAATCACTAATATTCACAAAATCTCAACCTAGGGTTTCAATAAATCAATTCATAGACTTGAATAATCAAGTGCCCAATCTAATCACAACACGAATGGGAGATTTAATTTAAGAAATTACCCTTTATGACCCAAGAGAAGAGAATTTTCGGGTAGCCCTAGGATCAACTCAAAGAACTCCAAGATAGCTCCAATGGAGGATCTGAAGAGAGAGAACAAGGAAGAATGATAATGATAGTGAAGGTGGAGTGAAGGATTTGAAGTGATTTGGAGCGATATGCAAGGTCTGGGGAAGATTTGCTATTATTGTTTTAGTTTTTCTACAGAGAAGAAGGAGAAAATGGGGTTAGAGGGAGAGTTTTCAGTAAAAAATGAGTCTTTCACTCTTAAAACACCCTTGGACTCGAGTCATTCGATCATTCAAATGACCTAACCCGAGAACCCAAAACTCATAAATTTTTTCAAGTCATTCGAATGACTTGTGGAGTCATTTGAATGATTCAACTTAATTGGCCTCGAGTACAAATTTTTTAGCATTCATTCGAACAACAATTGTTGTCATTCAAATGAATGAGCACTGAAATTGAAATATCAGCTGAAAATTGTCCTAAGCTCAACAAAATCAATGTTTTGATTAACTAAGAAAATAGATAGATAAATAGCTAATTAAAATGAAATAAACTTGAAGTTTATATGTATATAAAATAATTATTGAAGTTATTGGGACATCATAACTATTGTCTCTTCTTCTTCCTCTTCTTCATGCGATTTTTGCTATTGTACATCTTCTTCCTCTGTTTTGTTGAGCTCCGCGAGGTCACCCCACAACCTCGGTTGCTCCTCCCAGATCAGAATGAGATCAATTACTCAATGTTGCTAGGAACTGCGTGTGAACGAGTTCCTGAGGAAATACATCTAATCCTAGAGGGAATCTCGTCTAGTCCTTTCCATTAATGATAACCTCTAGATAGGGTAGAGATAAACCATTAAGAAGAGTGCACTTGCATGATTTGTGGCATAATTATTTCATCTCTTTTTTATTTTAATTATGTTATTGTTTAGGGTTAGGGTTTCTTCCTTCATAAATCTTGTGTTCCCATTTTACTCCCGATCCGTTTGCTTAAATACTCTATCATCCATACTATGTTCACAACACTATCAATATGTATAACTTATTTTACTATGAGAATAGTTAGCAAGAAAGTTCTTAGATGCAAAACTTTTTTCTTGCTTTATATAATAGATTTTTAATGCATCAACATTGTTTTGATATATTCATATTTGCTCTTATGCTAGCTTTTGCATAACACTACTACTTATGGGTTTTTTATACATTGAGAGTCAAAAATTATATTTTTAATTTGTTAAAAAAAAGTTATACAACTTATGACTTCTCTAATAGTAATTTTTAGTGTGTCTTGAGAATTTAAAATACCCAACTTTTCAAATAATAATTTGTAAAACACCCAAAATAAATATTTCTTTTATTCCGAATTCAAACTTAAAAAAACTTATTCATATGTGTTATTTTTTTAAAAGTTCTTTAGTATTTAAATAAACTAGTTATCCAATCAAGCCCTTAATTTGCTGAAAAGTTTCTTATTCTTTGTGAATTCATTCATCAAGTTAACACTCCTGCGCATAAATTATTTTGCTCCGATAATATTAAGAAATTAACTTTAATCTTTGAAATTTTAAGAACCAAATTAGTTCTTAAAATATAAATAAATCAAATTAATACATCAAATTTAAATATGAGTCAAATAAGTCCCTAAAAATAGCATTACTTTAACTTATGTTTATCAACTAATTTGCTCAATTTAAGATTTGAGAGACTATTTAATTTATTTGTATTTTAAAAGTAAACTTGCATTTTATAATTTTAGAGATCAAAAAATTAATTTATTAATTTAAAAGATCAGAGTGACACATGCAGTTTTAGATATTAAAATGAACATTAACTCTACTTCGTATGGGCTATGACGACAAAGAAAACCATGAATTAGGGTTTGTCAACATTTGGGTTTTGGGTTCTATATAAGAGAGATGAATTGGAGAGAAGTCAATCATCATGTATCACTCTCTCCAGAAGGAATACTTGTTTTCTCATCTATCTACAGAACTAGTGCCGGCTGCCATGAAGGGATTATATTCTGACATTCAGTGCCTTTATAGGTTGATGGTCATTATACAGTGGAAGGTGCATATTGTACATGTTAACCAAGCAAACTATTCCATCGTTCTTTAAGGGCCTCATAAGCCTTGGGACAAGGTATAGCCAACAATCCGTGCTTTCCATCAATACAAGTTTCAGTTGCTAGGCTCAACCTTAATAATGTATTGAGTGCCTTGTCAATTGGCATTTCAACCTGCCAAATTTCGAATTTTCAGAATAATATAAATTCATGTACTATAACATGTTGTAACAGACTATAAAGTATTAACAACTCAAGAGAGCACTCATGTATCTCACCTTTACTTTAAACACTTCATACATGAATTTCTCACATTTCTCTCCAACACTTCGTCTAGAAGTGACCTGCAGTGAAGTGTGTATTTCGACATATGATTTATATTTCAATTAGGAACGCTTTCTCATATAATGGATTTGCAGACAAGTATCATACCATCCACACTACGTGAACATGCACCATACAGAATTCAGAGTAGCATAAATTAACAATTTACAAACCTGACCCTTCTCTGCTTTGAGCAGGACAGCATAAGCCAAAATAGCTTCCTTATACTGGATACATCAAGTTTTGGGAGATAGAAGTTAATGAAGGTTAGAACACAACAAAAAATGAAGCTGGAAAGAAGTCAACCTATTTCTAAAACAGAGATCAATGAAATTTACCAAAATCACCCTATTATCAACTCCTTTGACCGAGATTCTGTTTGAACATTTAATTTTGTAACATTAACCACAAATAACCAATTCATAATGGGTAAATTACACTAATCTCTCGAGGTTCAATAAAATTATACTGACACTCACTCTGTTTGGGTAAATTACACTAATCTCTACTAATAATAATAGCATTAGGCGCTATTTGTACTTAGTGTTTTTAATTATATTACACCACTTACATATTCATGATCAGCAGATTTCACAACCCTTCCCTAGACCTCTCTTACGTGCAAGATAAGACCAAAGGAACGTTATGAAGTCATGTAATGAAGGGTTAGAGGGGAGGGGGGTTGTGAAGTCTGTTGAGAGTGAAAGTGTGAGCATGAAAATGAGCATGACATAATGAAAAAAACACCAAAATAACAAATGATGTCTGTTAGAAGAAGTTACTGATTTAGTATATCCTAGATTGATTTTATATTGATGTTAGTTTGATTACATTCTGATCTAGTTTGATTTTGTTATTATGGTTGATTTCCCTAAGCCTATTTATATGCATTACCACATGTACTCAGACACATAATACACCAATCAAGTAATACAATTCTATGTTATTCTCTCTCTTTTTATTTTACTGTTTATTATCTTTGATTCATCATGAAATCTCACATAGTATCAGAGCCATGGTTCCCGCCTTGAACCCTTTACCTTTTTCCTCTGGCCCCCTAAGTTCTTTGAACTCATCCCGTTTAATGCTATCCTCACATTTCTCTTTGCTGCCACCTCCGTTCACTTACCTTTCTGACTTCCATTTAATACACCGCCCAAACCACCGCCTCCGCTATCCTCCACCATGACTATCGACGAAATATCATTACATTCCGAGTGCCCACGCGTTGTCACATGCTGCCTCAAGGTTTTGTGCGTGTGACATTCCTTCTTCCCAAAAGTCTTGATCTGGGCTCTCCAGTTCTCCATCTTTCGAACCTCAATTTGCCACATCGCCGCCACCATCACGTTTGTCGTCCTTCTCCTAGTTTGCCTGTGAATTTTCGTCACCTCCCGCCTCTACACATGCCGTCACGCATGTCTCAAAGATTGTGCTCATGGTCCAACGTGTCTCCAAATTCGTGAATAGACATGCTTCGCTCCCGACACGTGTATGGCCTTATCATGCTCCACATTTTAGCATGAGCGCAACCGCTTCCACAACCCAGATCCACATGAAGCCCAGATTCACCCAAAAAAAAAAAACCTGACCCACTATGTGTTCGTGTCCCACGCTCATGACCCACTGCCCAGACTCGCCCCCCTTACCTAGTTTGACTAATCCTGGTCCAGTTGACGTTGCTGCTAACGTGACTGTACCCTATTGACGTGGCAACCACATATTCCTCTTAATGCTGACATGTCACATATTGATGTAGCACTATTGGTAACCCTTCCTAAGGTTTTTTAGTACCAACAAAGCTCGATATAGTTGGTAGATGATTGGCTTCCGCATGCATTTGGTCAGGGGTTCCTGGCGATGTGTAGCTTTGTTAGGAGAGGCATACCCACTTCAATGATCTCGAAGCCTCGAAGGGGATTAATCGCTGTTGGCGTCGGACACCTCTTGGGCAACCTCCACGGAAGTGTCACAAGCTTAAGCTTGAGGAGCTTAAATTTAAGGGTGGGTGTTAGAATAAATTACTAATTTAGTATATCCTAGATTAATTTTATATTGATGTAAGTTCGATCTCGTTTGATGTTGTTATTATCATTGATTTATTTCCCTAAGCCTATTTATATGCATAACTTCATGTACTCAGACATTCAATACAACAATCAAGTAATACAATTCTACATTATTCTCAGTCTTTTGTTATTTTTTCATGTTTATAATCTTTGATTCATCAAGAAATCTCACAATGTCTAACTCTGTTCTCATTAGGGGATATTAGTGTTCTTTAGGGGAGGTGAGCGTAATTTACTAAAATAGAGGGAGTATCAATGTAATTTACCCATTCATGGGTAATTCTTGGTTGATATTCACTGAGATCGAACCACTTCTACTAAGAAAGTACTCTCTCCGTTCCCCAACGGTAGTTCCTTTTGATTTTTTAAATTTATTGATAATTTAATGCATCTGGACAACTGTGTCTAGATGATTTGCTTTTTTACATTCATAATTGTGTTCAGATGCATTGAATTATCAATGAATCTAAAAAAGCAAAATGGACTAACAATAGGAAACAGAGGGAGTATATCCTTATCTGATTTTCAGTTTAGAAAATTCAGCATCTAACCCCAGCTTAATTACACGATTCCTAAAATTTTATCACTTAAGTCTTCTTCAAGGCCAATCGAAGCAAGAAACATTTATATGATTCAATAGTTTGGAAATCAACCATTTTTTTTTATAAACACTAAACAAAATCATTCAAACACTTCTAATAATTTTATTAAGGCAAAAATATAAATACATAAATAAATTGCTATCCAGGGCACTTGTTAAGGAGCATTATTGCTAGAATATACTTCCACTAACACTCTTTCCTAGCTTATATCATTTAATATGATTCCCAATTAATTTTTCTTACTAATTAAATTTTAACATGACCAAATTAGCCTTCCCACTACCTGTTCGGTGCATCTACGCTAATAAATGAATACGTTGTTGAACCTCTGACGCATTTTAGAGATTTAGAGATCCTTTAGTTACCTTTTAACCTTCTTCCCTCCTTTAATCTATTCTCTATACCATCAATTTTTATTCATCATTAAAGCATAGATTTACAATGTTTGTTTTTCGTCTCCATATCTACTTTTCTATAAATAAAAAAACAACATCAACCAAATGAAATTGTTACGCGTGGTTAGAGATTATTACATGCAATTAGAGAGTCGTTACAACTAGTTAGAGACTAATTATATTCAGATGAAGGGTTCATCCTTCATTCATAGGGTTGTGGTTTCTAAACCTTAATCTCTAAACCCTAAACCTTGAAGGATGAACCCTTCGTCCAAATATAACTAGTCTCTAATTGCATGTAATAAATGTCTAACTACATGTAACAATTTTATTTGGTCAACGTTGATTTTTATTTTTTATATTTTAATTCAGATACTTGTATAATTTTATTTTGGAAAATTCTTTGTTATGAGTTTTGCCACCATATGTCACTTGCATCCATCTATCCATCCTCACTAATTTTATGGTGGCAGGAAATGGATGTTGCATGCTCAGTCTAGTGGGGTGAAGTTCTACTACTAAAATGAGAGTAATTGGAATGCTTAATTTAGTTGTATAAAAGTTTTAGTTAGTGGAAACAATTAAATGATACAAACAAGAAAAAAAGTATTATTGAGAGTATATTATAGTAATAAATGCTTCTTAACCAGTGCCCTAAGGCACTGGATAGCAAAACCCAAATAAATAAGCACCAATTTGTCCACATAACATGAGAGCATTAATGCACAGAAAGAATAAGAGATGAAGTTGCTCACTTGCTGCTGTTCAGAAGCATCTAGAAGAAAATGCACCGTGCCAAAGCCACTTGCTAATGTTTTTTCATAAAGTGTCTTGTTGACTAATAGCTGCAATATAACATTCTTCACAATTCAGATATTTTCCTTTCCACAAAATGTGGATTGAAGAACAACATTTTCATAATCTTATAGCATAATAATTTTCAATACCACAAGAAAATATTATGTTAATTACCTGATACCGATCCCATGTTTGTTTGTAGCCTAGAACCACACGACTTCCATATATAATAAGGGCACTTATGGCAACTACATCAAGTAATATTGCTGATCTGACATAAAAATCAAAGCAAAATACTGTTAACAAGCACTACAAGAGTTTCTCAAAAGATATAGCTTCTAAGCAGGGAAGTTAAAAGTAGAAGGAAGAAATAAGGAGTTTTCTAGACCATCAAGAACATGGTCAGATGTTGATTTTTAAATGTTCATATATGGTGTAATCTGGTTTGGTATATCACAGAACATAAGGCCTCATTTGCTTAGGGTGTAACCAGCCTCATATTGTTGATGTGTTTATTGGCTTTTCATGCACAACTTACTCCACGTTCAAGAAACTTAGAACCAAAATATCCAAAGCCGTATAACGAAAACACTAACAAACATTTCTTTCCAAGCTTTTTAGTGCCAAGTAAAATCACAAAAAGATCCAATAAATGATTAATCAATTTTAAAACAACTGTAAATAGGAGAAAGTTCAAGATGCTCAGTTCAACACATTTACTAGAGATGTAAAATAGATCTATGTATACTGACACGGACACAAGACATGGGGACACACCAACTTAAAAAATTTACAATACACGAGGACGGCATATATATGTACAAAATTCAAGATTAATAATACTATCTTAAATTTTTTTTTATGTCAAACTACCAATTTTCAATGCTTTTTAAACCCCTTTCAAAATATATGAAGCATTGTAGATAGATAGATTTTTTCTTCTTTTTCTTTTTGATAAAAAGCATTTTAAATAGATTCATGTATCAAAACATACTAATTTTCAAAGGGTCCATATCATTGTAAATTATTTAGTATTTAAAATATTTTTTGCTCAGACAATAACAACAACAACAACAACTGAGGCTTATCCCACTACGTGAGGTAGGCTACATGGATCAAGCAACGCCATAGTGTCCTATCAAGGACCATGTTTTCATGTTTTCACGGTCCGAAAACTTTCGGATATAGCCCAAACACACCTGTACATGGTCAATCTACAATGAATCAGGAGGCCAATACAGTGAATATACGTAGTGCGTACACAACGAGCTTTGAGCCACGTCAGCAAGCATAATGAGGAGTTTGTTACAAATGCGGAAGGCAACCATGACGATGCACAAGGCACGGAGCATGTTCTGAGAAGGGCCAAAGAGAGAGAGCGTAACCGAATACTCAAGGATTTTGTGAGCAAGTGACGAGCCCATAAAAGGAGCAGAGGCCTGAGGAGAATGGCATGGAATTGCAAAGTAAAATCTCTTTCCCTCATCTAATAATTCTTCTCATCTGAAAATTCCTCTTATTTTCTCTGTGATTTTCCCTATCTCTCTTCTAACACCCAATCCCCTTTTAATTTAGGTTCTGTTGCTGGAATTGATGGCCAAGCTTCCTTCATAACTCCATTTCTCTTGCAATTTTTCCTTTCACCGTTGTTGAAAATTTATTAATTCCGTTGAAGTGACAGATTACTTTGCTTTTGGAATTACTTACTGTAATAGACATTTTTGGGAAATTAAGATCATTACAATTTGGTGCTTTCATCATGACTTCCATTGCTGAGCATACCAGATCTAAGGAGCAAGCTGCTGAAATCAAGAAGATCTATGATGCAATTGACAACAAGGAAATCGCTGCTTCCAACCGAATGGATAATTTAGAAAGGATGATGATGGGAATCACCCAATCGGTGGATGTAACACTCCACTTCCATTAGCAATTATTTCGCAAACTAGATAATTATGTAAGAGTGATTTATTAGGATTTAGAATCTAAATCACTATGCTATTTCAAGAATAGCTATCAAGGTAATAGTTTCGAGTCCTCGCGGGAATTTGCGAGCCCTCAGAATCAATTATCTTTTATCGCCGGAATTGAATTAATTTCTAAACAGTATTAGTGAAACACACTTTTATGTAAGTTGATTCACAAGTACCATTGATTAATTTAATTACCTCATTAGAAAGATTAGTTGATGATGTTCTTATGCTAGAAAAATTTTATAGGATCTCCGTTTAATCACCACGCATGTATGGCAACACATGTCGCCACACATGCATGGAAAATTTATGAGACAAAATACACAAACACACGGCCAAAACACACACATTTACCATGGTCAGCAAGAGAGCTGAACATGCAGCACCAAATCTGCTCTAATAGCCAAACCCATGCCTTAAATCAAGGCAAGAAACTTACATGCAAACACACCACATCATACACGGCCATGCACCCTTGTTCCTTCAATTTTCTTTAATTTAATTTCACAAAAATTAACTTCAGCAAACTGAAATTAAACCACCAGCACTCACTCACTATCATTTCAATCTATTTCCATTATAAATAGCCAAGCAAAGCCGTAGCAAAGCTTTGCTACCTCACGGCTTCCATTTCTTTGTTTCCTAACTCCATTTCTCTTAACTTTCTTTGCTTTCTTGCTAAGTGTAAACCGAAGCTCTTCCAAGCTTCCTTTGCTCATTCAATTCCTTTTCTTTCTCTATACATTGTGAGCAAAACAAAGCCATAGCAAACTGTAGCAAGCATTGCTTGTGCTCATCACGATTTCATTCATTTCTTTATTCACTTTCCTTGCTTTCTTCCTTGAGCAAAACCGAGCTCACATCCCACACATACTCAACTCTTTTCCTTTCATTTTCCCTTAAGGAAATCAAAGGAAAACCATGGCAAGATGTTGCTAATCAACCTCCATCAACAAGCCAAGCAAGGAGCACGCAAAGCTAGGCCAAGGAGGAAACAAAGGCCAAGCAAAGTTTGCTTCAAGAACATCATCAAAACTGCCACCATCATCATCCTTTGAAGTCCTTGCATGCAAGCTTTGGTGCCACACCAAAGCCATCCAAGGAGTTCTTCAAGTTTTCTAAAGAGTGGGTAATCCGAAAACACCCACTACTTAAGTGGTTTGATTGTGATTATTTCTTGTGTTTATTGTTTTGATTAAGATTATGTGTTTGTTCTCCTAAGAAACTAAATTGTGCTATTGTGTTTTCAGGGATATCTAAAGGCATGAGAGTTAAGAAATTTGAGTGAAAATTAAGCTAAGGAAAATAGGTTTTGGAGGGTACACACACATCATTAGCAATTCGGGTTTGATGCATTAATATAGCAAGATTAGAGTTTGTCCATGCATGTGAGTTTGCGGGTTTTTGAGTGAGGTTTCAAGATAAGAAAAAATGAGTTTTGAGAGTGCATATGCATACAAGGTCAATTCGGGTTTGAGAGCTTAAGTATGGTAAGATTAGGGTTTTGGTTCTTGCAAGTGAGATTTAGAGGATTTGAGTAAGTTTTGAAGTTAGAAAATGAGTTTGGAGAGTACATGTGCATAAATGGTAAATTTGGGTTCATACTTAAGTATAGGGTTTAGGGTTTTAGTTAGTGCATTGTCAAAAAGTGAAAAAGAAATCAAGAGCACGAGGGTGCATGAGTTTAGGGTAATTTGGTTTAAAGAGGAAATTGATAGGATTAGGGTCTTGAGAGTTTAAGAGGAGAGTGCAAGAATTTGGTTTAAGTATGTGTAAGCGGGATAAATAAGTTTAATATGGAAATGTGAGTATAAAAGAATTAGAATGTAAAATTAGGGTTTTGAGAGTGCAAGAGTACAGAAGTAAAAGATAAGAATATGTTTTAAGTGCTTAAGGCACATATAAAGGAAAATTACAGAATATGATGAGGAAATGCCTCAAAGGTTAAGTTAAGGGCTACAAGGAGCCTCAAAAGAAGTTAAGAGATTAATTTATTAAGAGTGCCTGAGAATACGAATATCCCGAGAACACAAGTGCACTTTAGTTTTTAAGCTCATGATTATTATGTGCAAATAACACTGATATATGTACTAAATTATTATTATGCATCATTAGGAAATGTGTTGCCATTAGAGTGTTAAGGCAACCTTAGATAAGTAGAAGTTCAATCACGTAAATATGTAAAGATAATAACTGAACATAGAGAATGAACAAGATCTTAAGAAGGTTCTGGCCACAATGGGTTCGATGTACCTTGAAGATATGTACTTAGTTATATAATAGGAAATCCCCTTCTCTTGGCATGTCAATGAACACGACCCTCACCATTCTTGCAAGATAGAATGGTCAATGCTGAGAAAGCAGGCTTAAATCTCCTGTGAATTAGCAAAGAGTTTGAGAGCTCAAGAAAACCTATCTCCCTTTCTATCTAGGTTGTAGGTGTTGGTTAGTCATTTAGGAGACCTCCATGTAGGCCAATTCGATATTTTTGCCTATTGGTTGGTGTGCCATGCTCATTTTGGTCTCAATGGCCTCGATGTAATTCATTTAAATCATCAATAAGGCAACGTTTGTTTGTTGAGATAAAACAGAAATAATGAGATACAGTGACAAAAATCTTGTTTGTTTACTGAGACAAAGACAAACACAAAAATCCCTTCATGCATGATATGTGTTGTATGTATATGATAATAATATATGTATACGCTATAAGGCAATGGCAAGTGAAAAAGGATTTCACAAGACTGCCTTTACGAGGTTTCTAAGGTACGGGAGTACGTGATCCAACGTCACGATACTCAAGCGATTAGGATTAGAAAGCACGATAACCTTTTCTATATAGGTAATGCACGATTAGAATTCCCCCGATCACCTAGTAAATTAGATAAAGTTGCTCAGGACTAGTATGGATTAAAATAAGTAGGGATTTTAGTAAACTTTGACACCTAGAGACCCCTGAGCGGCCTGTAACATAAATGAATCAAAAATGGATAGTTATGCCCCTAGGATTCCCACTGACGATGCAATGTTCTCACTCCCATTCATTTATGATTCCAGGAGAGCATGGTGAATCCACCGAGGAACCGCAGGGTTCGGACACTGCATTCGGACACGGGGGTTGACCCCGTCACTGGGATTGTCACGATATTTGTTTCCGTAGAGTTCGCTGACGCACAAGTCACTCCACCGCCAACAAGACCTATCCCATCACCTGTCCCATCACTAGTTCCGCCGTATCATCCGACACTTTCTCATTCATCTTTACCTCAGGATACGCCGGATTAGATGGCTCCACATACCTCCCGAGGCCCAAGTTCACATTCGGATGCTCCAATTGTCATTGAGGACACTGAGCCTGACATGCCCGAGAAGATTATCAAGATGGGTCCAGGCCTTACTCTAGCTGTTAGACCCCTGCCAGAGTATGCGGGTCAGCGCACGTGTCGAACAACAAGAAAAAGGGTTATTCCCATGTTCGGACGCACATTTGCCACTTGGACACATGACGCAGAGGCGGGACCTTCAGGTTTTTCCCCCAGTCACTTGGGTTCATATAGAGCAGCTAACGCGGGTTGGATATCCAAAGAGTATGACTCACTTGTAGAAGATTCCCCTGAGGAGGAGGACCCGAGGAGGAGGACTCAAATGAGGAGGCATCGCAGAAGGATGCTGAGCACGGTGACTCTGACGACCATTGAGCATTTCACGGGAGGATTGAACGTAGGGATCTCCGGTCATTACCAAAATGTCTGAGATCTTTATCAAATTGACGTAGGTGGACGTCATGGTGTTAGGACACTCCATGGGAGCAAAGAAATTATGATTTCTACTTGCGTATCGTGACGATTAGGCGTTTGTATTTTGTATTAGCTAAATGGATTAGATATGCCATTAGCTTCTTATGTGCAATAAATGTATATGTATGTATATAACTAATCATGTATCTGTTCTTGGACCAACATGAATATATGTAAGTTATGTTTTCTATGGATTGTTTTGAGTTATTATCTGTTGTTATGTTGAACGCCTAAGTCTTTGAGACTCTATCGTTTGCATATATGTATATATATGTCTTATTTAGTATGCGTGGCTCATACTTTATGTTTTAATAACAAAAGAAAAAGTTTTAAATTGGTCCATATTTTCAGTAAAGGATAATTTTGAAAGCAATTATAGGACTAAAGGTATTCCAATTGAGAAAGTGACAAACTAGTGAGCATTGTTTGCGACTTAAGCGTAAACAGCTAGTTAGGGTGTTACAGTGGACAACCTGGCCCAGAATGTGCAGCAGCTCGGACTCCACGTCTCAGCCCTTGGAAAGAACTCATCACCGATTCCCCCCCTCAGCTGTGCATCGACCATTCCAAGTAAGAAGTGTTAAACTCGATTTTCCCCAGTTTGATGGAAAAGATCATACAAATTGGTTGTTTAAGGCAGAACAATTTTTTGATAATTATGCTATACCTGATGAAGATCACATTACTATAGCTTCAGTGCATCTAGATGGTACTATCATCCCATGGTTTCAAATGCTTGATAGAAACAATTTAATTAATACATGGCATGATCTGGTTGATGCCATTCAAAATTTCATTGTCCTAGTGCAGCTCTGTTTAAGCTAACACAAAATGATTCTATCAGAACTTATTGCACTGAGTTCACTGCTTTAGCAAACAGGGTCATTGTCCACAGAGATGTCATTGTCCAGAGCCCTCCAACCTTGCTCAGAGTAATGGCCTTGGCCAAGCTGTATGCAGACCCCTGTCAAACACTCCCTACACCACCGAAAACCCTGAGCCACAAGTACCCCACCAATAAACCCCATTCCTACATATCAAACAAAACCCATACAACCAGCCCAAACCAATTTATACCTCAAACCTACCACCACTCCTTCCCAAACCTGTTACTTTAACCACTTATGCAAGAGTTATATGCCATCTCAAAGGTTGTCGCTAAATTTTGACATTACCTCCTTGGTCACCAGCTCACAATTAGGACAAACCAAAAGAGCATAAGAAATCTCATGGACCAGGGCATTCAATCTCCGGAGCAGCAAAAGTGGTTACCAAAACTACTGGGATTTGAGTTCTGCATTGAATACAAGCCGGGGGTGGATAGTAAGGCAGCTAATGCCCCCTCTCATTCCCAACTAATGGCATGGTCAGAACCTAAGCCCTCTTTCCTATAGGAAATTAAACGGGAGCGGCAACAAGATGCTAAACTAAAACTGATACTACAAGGCTGCATTGAGGGAACCAACTCTTATAGCAATTACAGAGGTCAAGAAGGAATATTGTTGTACAAGAACAGGATATGTATTCCTGAAAGAGCAGAATTGATACAAGCCATCATACAGGAATTCCATTCCTCACCTATTGGAGGACATGCTAGCTCGGTGAGGACTATTGCAAGAATCAACAGTCAGTTTTTGTGGCCAAATATGATACAAACAAAGAGTATGTGAGGAACTGTCACATTTTCCAGCAAGCCAAGATAGTGAACCACTTGCCAGCTGGACTATTACAACCTCTCCCAATTCCACAGCAAATTTGGGAAGATGTCGCCATGGACTTCATTATTGGCCTACCACCATCCCACACGTACGCAACCATCATGGTTGTGGTAGATAGGTTGTCCAATTATGGCCATTTCTGCCTTCTTAAGTCTGAGGCATTCATGAAGAACATTGTGAAGCTTCATGGACTGCCTAAGTCCATCATATCAGATAGGGATAAGGTATTTACCAGCGCATTGTGGCAGAATTTATTCAAATTACAGGGTACGCAACTAGCCATGAGCACATCGTACCATCCTCAAACAGATGGACAATTTGAAGCTCTAAACAAGTGCTTAGAGTTGTATTTAAGATGCTTTTGCTTTGATAATCCCAAAGCCTGGAGTAAGGAATTGGAATGGGCCGAGCATTGGTACAACACCTCTTAGCAAACAAGCATCAAGATGACACCCTTTGAGGCGGTTTATGGTAGGCCACGTCCCACACTACTCAGGTATACACCTGCGGATTCAGACCCTCCGTCAGTACAAGAATTGCATAAAGCGTGAGACAGCTTAATACAGAAGCTTAAAATCAACTTGCAGCATGCTCAAAACAGGATCAAGAAGTTTGCTGATAAACATCGATCGTTCATGCAATTTGAGATTGGTGATCGAGTATATGTGAAGCTTCAACCTTATCGCCAGAATTTGGTGGCACTTCGGAAGAATCAGAAGTTGGGCATGTGATATTTTGGGCCATTCCCTATTATTGGGAAGGTAGGAACTGTCGCTTACCGCCTGCAGCTACCACCTATTGTACGTATTCACCCTGTGTTCCACATTTCGGTATTGAAGAGATGTGTAGGTGAGCCCCAGCAACAATATATACCGGTACCATGCCTCACCACTGAGGAAGGACCAATCCTTCAACCTGTTAAGGTTCTCGAAGGCCAGAAAGTACAGAAGAATGGCAAGTGGATAGACCAAGTATTGGTTTAGTGGGAAGCCTTAGGTGATAACCAAAATACATGGGAGGATGTGGCTACAATTAAGGAACAATTCCCTCACCTTGACCTTGACGACAAGGTCAATTTGCATAGGGAGGGTATTGCAATGAACCAGGAGGCCAATACAGTAAATATCCCTGATGCGTGCACACAACGAGCCTCGAGCCACGTCAGCAATCATAATGAGGAGTTTGTTACAAATGCAGAAGGCAAGCACGATGACCCGCAAGGCATGGAGCATGTTCTGAGAAGGGGCCAAAGAGAGAGCATAACCAAATGCTCAAGGATTTCGTGAGCTAGTGACGAGCCCATAAAAGGAGCAGAGGCCTGAGGAGAATGGCATGGAATTGCAAAGTAAAATCTCTTTCACTCATTTGATAATTCTTCTCATCTAAAAATTCCTCTTATCTTCTCTCTGATTTTCCCTATTTCTCTTCTAATACCCAATCCCCTTTTAATTCAGGTTCTGTTGCTGGAATTGTAGCCAAGCTTCCTTCATAACTCCATTTCTCTTGCAATTTTTCCTTTCACTGTTGTCAAAAATTTACCAATTCCATTGAAGTGACATATTACTCTCCGTTTATGGAATTACTTACTGTAATAGATATTTTTGGGAAATGAAGATCATTACACAATCATGAACTTTTTATTTGGACTTTCGGAGACGTGAAACATGTGTGTCGCGCGAGTGTCTTTGTGGTGTGTCAGACACACAAACACAGCAGTCTCACGAAGTATATGTGGTTCCTAGACTGCCATGCTTGATAACATTCTTTGGAACCACTCCTTGAAAAGAAGCAAAATCTATACAATAATACAGTGATACCCACTTCATGAAAAAAAAAAATTGCTTTTCTAGCTATGATGGACTTAGAACCATGTTTAAAATTCATTTATGTAGAGATGCTGCAAAATCTTTTAGAAATTTTATCATATGACACTGAGAAGTACATACGGGGACGATGCGACATTCTCAAATTTGTAGTTGATGAAGTATGCCAAAAGTCCCAAAACTGTGGCAATATCCAAGCGCACCTGCAAGTTCACATGAATAAACAAGTGAGAATAAAGATACCAGTACTATACATTCAAATCTTATCATTATATCCTTGGTGGAAAAAAAGTCTTAGTTGTTGTTGTTATACTAGCGTCGTATCATTAGTTTTTTTAATTGAACTTATTACAATAAAGTGTGACAGTTTTATCTATGTAGTATACTGTCTCACCTCTCAACTAAAGAGACATCAACGAACACTAGCTTCCATTATCAAGAAATTGGTGCGAAGCATATTAATTGGTTCGCCCCAGAATGTCGACACTTTACTCGGTTATCCCATCTACCTATGGTCCTCCCATCCACTTTTGGCCTTCCCATCCTCCTTTAGCCCTCTGATACATTCTTGACCCTCCCGCTTAACTTTAGCCCTCCCATAACAAACAATCAAGGCAACAGCTGATCAAAGACATAATGGCTAATAAGGTCATAACATCTAATCAAAGCCAGTTAATCAAAACCATAACGTTTAATTAATGTCATTCTTCACTCTCTCTTTCCTTCTCAACTTCCATAACAACCACCGACCATGGAAAGAAGAAGCAGACCAAACCTAACCTAGACATACCTACCACCCATACTCTAAGATAGCAACATTTATCATTTCTCTTATGGTTGTCAAATTAGGGCAGATTCTGATTAATTAACGTTTGTGCCGGGAAAATTTTATTAATAAAGGGAGGATAAAAAGCAGCAAGAGCTTTAATTGAGTTAAGTACTAGAAATCTAAAACAAGCAGCAAGAGCTTTAGCGGATTTCATACTGTGTCTATGATGCGGAATGATAGCTTTTTGTGGGGAAAAATTACCTGCATATAAATTGAATAACATAGGAAGAATTATATATATAAAAAAAATGCGAAATTACAAAAGAATCAACACTAGAAGAGTCTTCTCATCTGATGACAGCCCCTGTAGTGGCAAAAATATTACCGGTAAATCAGGAATAGGAATTCTCTCATAGATCTTTAACTGCAATGATGGAACCTCAGCTTTATCTTTAGAATCTGTATCACCAACTTCCTTGGTATAAAGTAGAATTAATTCTTCAAATGCTGGCTCCTATTTGAGATATATAAGATTTGATCAAATTTTCCAGCATAATTATATCATTATAACCATGAGACAAAAACATTATTGCCAGTAAAAAAACTCTATTAGCTATTGCACTTGGAACACTAACTCAATGCCTTTTTTTTTTTTTAAACTTCAAATATGAAATACCATGCCAATCAACAGGAAAATTATGACATTATTATATTTATGAGTAAATTGAAAAAAATCCCATCTACACATCAAGGCCACATACTCGCATCCATGAGGCATGAGCACGTCTTCAAATAATGCAGAGTTAGAATAGCTCTAGTAAATGGTACAAATTTATGCAACTCTGAATTGCAAGAGAGAGTTATAAAGAAGTTATTGATAATGGAGAATACCTGCAGGACTGACTGTGAGAAAAGTATGGAAATGGAAGTTTTCAACATTTTCCAAAGATCATTTCTGCAGAATTTTCTTGTTGCTGGTTTCCATATGTCACTTAGTGATATCCTTGATAAAAAAGTAGGCCTGGATAGAGAATTCTACTAGTTGGTCATGTCATGTCAAATGATGATGGTTCAGCCAAACTATCCAAAAACTAGCAAAACGAGCATGACATCAACAGACATTGTTTGTTTCCTTTGCAAATATTCAATCACTCTAAGTGCTTCTTATCGATTTCAAGGCTTGAGTCTAATATATGATTCAAAAAATTATGTTTCCCCAATGAACCCAGCAAAGCAGTTCAAATAAATTGCAACAGATTATAAATAATGCAACGAGCTTGTAGCTCAATTGGCACCTAACATATCAAGGTTCAATCATCCACTAGGCAACCTACTCCCCTCCCTTAGCCAGGTGCTTGGGCACCTCCAATGCATAAACATTAATAATGGAATTAGCTTGATACGAGTTCAGAGGCCAAACTTGACATTACAGTACTAGAGAACAAGATGTGGATTTCAACATGCCCATGGGACTTATTACAAGGGCGACATCAAAGAGGCTGAGAGAAAGCTTTGAAAATTTGGCAAGTCATTTGTGGAAGAGATGCGTCAAGAATGGCCCAAAGAAGAGAAGACAAAGCCAAATGAGCCAACTATTGAAAACAATCAGCCCAAAAGCTTATTTACAGTGAATTGGCATTAGAAGCTAATCTGGCCATGTTGGGCCAAGTCTTACTTACTAGTGCAGTTAGTTTATGTTTTAAGACATTCCAAGACGTGTTTATTTTATTGTCTGTTTTTATTAATCAGGTTAGTCTTAGTTTAAGTAACTTGGGCCTATTTCTATTGGGCTTAGGAGTAGTAATGATTTAACCTAATGTGAGAGGTTATAAATACCTCAACAAACTTGTGCATCCATGCTTTTTGATGAATGATAATTTTAGATTTGTTATCTCTTAGAAAATATTGTGTGTATAAGGTGAGTGATTTGCTTTGCTTGTTGCATAAAGAACAAGTTTCTTAGAGGTTTAGTAGGGTGAGTGTTTATGCTATTATTAAAGTGTGTGTTGAAGTTTCGTGATCTTTATATCCTTGGAGTTCCACATCACAACTTTTGATGGCAAAAGAGATGTTTTATGGAGCAAAGCAAACCTTAAGTAAGGTTCAGGAGTGATACTATCATTGTCAACCTCGAAAGGTGCTTCTGGTGTAGGGGGAATAAGTCCAATCCAAGAAAGCATTCTCCTCAAAAGCCTTTCACGGGGACCAACTGGTGACAAAATCCCTTCATAACGAGCTACTGCCCTCTGAGCTGCCAGCCAAATAGGGAGTTCTCCATCTGGTACATGGTTTACTCCTATTTGCTCCTCTGATTCTGAAGCATGATCATTATTATTAAGTAAAGATTTCTGAAATAAGGATAGTTCCTTTAGCCAAAGCCTCAATCTTTCTGTCCAACTTTGTACTTCATGACTCTGACTGGCGTTTTCATAAATCTGTAAAAGAGAACAAAACATTTGAAACCTGTTATCTTAAAATTCGAAAGACAATTTTGACAAGTTAAGGCTTAATCATGATATCATACATTACCCTTAAGCTTGACAGTACCAAACCAGAGATATTATTGAAGTAATCACAAGCTATACTCTTACAGATAGGTTGACTGCCGAGATTAAGTTGATTAAACATAATTTTGAGACAAGACATATGAAAAGATTTATGTTTCGTGCAAGTAAGAAAGGAGAGGGAAAATTATTTATGGTTCTCATTTTAATAAAAGGTAACAACTAAGGGTGGCAAAATGATCCATGAATCCATTACCCATGATCCATCAAGATCCACCACATTGAAAAAATACAAAAGATAAGTATTTTTAAGAATGGAAAAGTTTGAAATTTCCAATACATTGAATGCATTGGAGTCTAAATTTTTTTTTATCTTTTCAATGAATTAAATACAAGAATTTTAGGTCACGTTAGCAAATGTTATAGGGAGAAATAGGATTTAGGAGATCTTGTCAAACTTATTTCCTAATCCTATTAGGGATCAAAGTTAGCCAAATCTCAGAAAGATTAGTTAATCAAGCTAATTTATTTTCAAGCACCAATCTATTTTTCTTGCTCTGAGTAGTTAATCAGGATTAATTAGTCAAATATTATACATGAAGCATGTATTAAAGTATGGAAAAGGATCCTCTAAAGTGAGAGATTCACTTTAGAGGGTAAAGTGAGGAATCTCACCATTAAATCAATAAAGTGGAAAGTGGGACCCAATTACACTTTATTGATCTAATGGTGATATCTCTCACCTTACTCTCTAAATAGAAATCAGTTTCTTCTCGGAGCATACACTCCAAGAATAACAATTCTAGTCCAACTTTAGATTAATGTTTGATCAAACCAAAAGCAACTAGAGCCTACAATGGAGTACATCAAGTATAAAGTTTTTTTTTTCCCCCAGTGCAGCTGGTCTGCTTGACTGAAGATAGGTGAATTCGCTTGTTATCATTATATGATCATGCACATCTCACATGTCAGAATATTCAAATAATGCTCCAATCTAGTGCAGCTTCCCTGGTATCATGTTCTACATATAAGAAGATCAAAGTTTATATCCCTGTACAATTCCATTAAGTGGATGAATATAAAGACAGCTTGTGGATCTTCCTGCTATAACTCCATATATTGAGAGTGAATGAAGTGAATGAATGTCAAAACTTGTGTATTGTCATCACTGAGTGTAGTATATACACAAGAGTAACTAACTACAGCTGTCTTAACTAATCTACAGCTGTCTAACTAACAATCCATGGCTAACTACAGATATAATTACAATAACAATAATACATGATGTGTATTACTCCCCCTCAAGTTGGAGTGTAGAGATCAATGGTACCCAACTTGCCCAATATTGCATTGAATCTAGTTGTAGGGAGTGGTTTGGTTAGTGTGTCGGCTAGCTGGTCACATGTATAAGGGTCAATAGACCAGATTGCACACATTCGCACACAAAATGACAGCCGATGTCAATGTGTTTCGTTCGTTCATGAAACATGGGGTTGCTAGCAATATGGATAGCTGATTGGCTATCACATAAAAGCTTGATAGGAGGGAGTTGCAGCTGGAAATCTCTGAGCAACTGCTGCAACCAAACAATTTCACTAGTGGCAGCCGCCATTGCTCGATATTCAGCCTCAGCTGAGGAGCGAGCGATGGTGGTTTGTTTCTTCGACTACCAAGAGATCAAGGCATCTCCTAAAAACATGCAATACCCTATGGTTGATCGTCTCGTATCAACGCAATTTCCCTAATCTGCATCCGAGTAAGCTGTTAAGGCAAGAGCAGAATCACAAGGAAAAAACAAACCACGACCAGGATGTGCTTTAATGTATTTCAGTAAGTGTTGTACACACTTAGATGAGCAGCAGTCGGCTTGGCAACAAATTGACTGAGCTTATTGACCGCATAAGTTGTATCAGGTCGTGTGATCGTAAGGTATGATAACCTTCCTATGAGCCTATGACAGTAACTTCCATCAAAGAGAGGCTTACCATCAGTAGAACCAAGTTTAAAGGTCGGATCCGTAGGAATTGTGGAAGGTGTGCTACCGAGATAACCCGTGTCTTCCAACAAAGAAAGAGCAAACTTTCTTTGATTCAAAGTAATGCCCTTAGACAGCCGAGCAATTTCCAAGCCAAGAAAGTATCTCAAATTCCCCAAACCCTTCAATTTAAAAGTGTCTTGAAGCTATTTCTTCACCTTGTTCAGAACTGAAGCATCTGGACCAGCCAAAATGATATCATCTACATAGACTAGGAGGAGAACTAGGGAAGCATCTTTGCCTTGAATGAACAAAGAATAATCATTTTTTGACTGATGAAAACCAAAAGACAGCAAAGTAGTGGACAACTTACTAAACCATTGCCTTGATGCTTGTTTAAGGCCATATATGGATTTATTGAGTCTACATACCAGCTTCTCCCCCTGCACTAAAGGGGTTAGGTTTGTAGCCTAAGGGTAGAGACATATACACTTCTTCATAGAGATCACCATTTAGAAAAGCATTATTCACATCTAAGTGAAATAAATGCCAATTTTTCACTGCAGCTTAGGCTAAGAGAACTCGAACTGTGGTAAGCTTGGCCACAGGGAGAAAGTCTCTATGTAATCCACCCCAGCCTGTTGTGTGAAACCTTGAGCCACTAGGCGAGCTTTATGTCGAGCCACACTCCCATCTTGATTGTATTTTACTTTATACACCCAAGGACAACCAATTGGCTCTTTGCCAGTGGGAAGAGGCTGCACTATCCATGTGTTAGTTTGTAACATTGCTTGAAGTTCCTCATCCATCGCAACTTGCCATTCAGGTTGGCTGACAGCCTGAAAATAGTATTTGGGTTCAAATACAGCAGTTGAAAGGTTGATGAATTACAAGTATGAAGGAGAAATTCTGTCATAAGACAAATATCCTAATATGGGATGAGCAGTGGGGACAAAGCTATTACATTGGTAATCAACAAGGTAAGCTGGAGGGTGAGATTGTCTGTTGGATCTTCTAGTTGGTTGAGGGACCAACGAAGCAGCAGGTGGATAAGTGATGGGTGGCTCAATAAGATGTGGAGTAACAAGAGGAGGTGTAGCAGCAGAGGAAAATTCACTGATGGGTCTTGGAATGAAAATCAGAAAATGGTTCAGTAGCAGGGGAAGGTGGAACGTGAAAATGAAATGGAAATATGTCTTCATTGAAGACTACATTTCTGGAGATATGACAAGTCTTAGTGGTTAAATTGTAGACCTTATACCCCTTATAACCTGATGGATAACCAAGGAAAACACAAGTTGTAGCTCTTGGACTGAATTTGTGTCTAGTGGATGGCAATGTAGAGGTGAAACATTGACAGCCAAAAATCCATAGCATGGAATAATCAGGGTCCTTATTGTAAAGCAATGAGTAAGGAGTTTTGTTGTGCAGCCTCGTGGATGGAGTTCTGTTAATAAGATAAGCTACTATTGAAACACAATCTCCCCAAAATTCTGCAGGTACTTTAGACTGAAAATACAATGCTCGGGCTACATTCAATAGATGCTGGTGTTTCCTTTCGACGACTGAGTTTTGTTATGGAGTTTCCACACAAGAAAATTGTTGAGTGATCCCTTTTGAGGCAAGAAACTGAGTTAACTGTAGCTCCTTAGCATTGTCAGACCGAAGACGCTTGATCACCATACCAAACTAGGTATGCACTAAAGCTATGAAATTCTTCAGCAAATCAGGAACCTCGGACTTGGATTTCATTAGGTGTAACCAAGTGAATCATCCACAATTGTTAAAAAATACTTGTGCCTGCCATAGGTAGAACTATGAAAAGGCCCCTAAACATCACAATGAACCAAATCAAAACTATTCTCACACATATTATTGGTAGAAGGGAAAGATAATTGCCTTTGCTTAGCAAGAGGACAAATAAGACAAGGATGCAAATTGGAAATTTTATTAGATTGTAAATGGAGTTTATTACAAAGGAGACTTAGCCTATGGTTGGATAAATGTCCCAATCTAGCATGCCACAGAATAGGATCGGCAGATCTTATAGCAGAAACAGAGGAATTCAAAACATTTAAAGAAGCAAAAGAGGAATTGAAAGTACAAGGTTGGTTCGCAATCTTGTAGACGTATAGTCCATTAACAAGATCACCCTTGCCAATCGTCTTCAAAGTCCTGTTGTCCTCAATGACAAATGATTTTGCAGTAAAGGAAATTGTGGAATTTTTAAATCTGTCTTTTTATCTCTTGCTTTTTGAAATCTGTCATACCATTTACCTTAAGATTCTGGATTTCGTTTAATCTCTTGATTGGTAATCGTTTGAATATCTACGGAAGATTTTTTTTTTGTATGAGTTTTTTTTTTTGAAGATTACTGACAATGGTAGCATTTAAACCATGCCAAGCATCTTACAAAACACGTATATGTAATATGAACACATATTTATGCCTAAAATGCATGTAAAGGATTTTCTCTTTCTCATGCCTGAAAAGTGGCATGAATTTATATTTATTTGAGATAGAAAGACGTTAAATGACGGAACTACCATAAAATAATGACCTCACTTATCCAGGTACCAAGTTTCCCTAGTGGTTTTGATATAATAAAGAAGATTCTTCGTAGAAGCTTAGACTGTAAGTAATCCAGTTTTTCAACAATTAATAGGCCCTTCTGCTTCTCAGTCGCATAACCCCGCCTACAATATAAAAAGATAAATATGTTACTCTAAGATAAATATAAGAAATATGCTAGATTGTGTGTTTCACATTACTTTAGTACACTTCCTCCTAAAGAGTTGTAAAGTATTTTTCATTTGGAAGGTGACATAAACCAAAAGCCTTACCAACAAGCTACTTAGAACATGTATGTCAGGTGAGAGATTTCCATAAAAAAACAAAACAAAACAAAGTAAAGATACCATAAAGTTTCTAACAAACATAAGAATTCTCATTATTTTAACAAGTGATAGTAAGTGCATTGATAAACCATTGCTTAAAATATGTAGGATACCAAAGAAAATAAAAGGGATGGAACTATGAAACAATTAAAGAGAAAAAGAACCTAAGGATATTATTTCACAAATCAGTAATCAACCACAAATAAAAATTGTTTGAAGTATTGATATTGGACAATCCACTGATCCCCTCTCAAAGCTAGAATAACATATATGCATATCAATGATTGAAAACTAATTTCTGGAATTTGATTTAAAAGTATGAAATAAAAGACAAGATGTTATGATGTACAGAAGTACCTAAATATTATGGCATTAGACTCATATGCTCTCTTCCAATCAACATATATTGGCAAGGTAAGGAGATAGTCTGAGTTCAATGCGGACGTTAACATTAGATCCCTAGCTGATAGTTCTTCAAATTGTGCATCAGAAAGAAGCTGCATGAAATCACGCTGGAAGCGAGTAGCAACAGTAACTCTGCCAGAGAATTTGGAATAACAAGTAAACCAGAGCATTGTTTTGAACAAAATGGATACAGAAATACAAACAAAAAATTGAACAGATGAAAATAAGAATACTCAAACAGAAATTTCCTTTTTGCTTTTAAATGTAACTATGTAAGCATCCATATCATATATTACAGTGTTATTCGAAAAGGCTTCCATTTTACTAAAACTGGACTATAGATTACCTCCTCCAATTAGTTCAATACAGAAAAGGGTTAAAAAGTACTTGTACTCTTTTCAAGGTCATAGTTGTCGACATGATTATGAATTCTGGGTCTGCCTATGCAATTGAACCCTTCTTTCAAGGTAAGGCTCAAAAAGGGATACGATGGCACCTAATTTCAAATTAGAAAGATCAAACATCCAGATCAAAGATTAAAAAATTAAAAATATGAGGGCTAGATAGATGAAAATGAGGTCTTCGAGAAACACAAAGTGGGCCATTCCTCTAATCTTGATTATCTTCCAACTTGCAATCCTACTAATATTGAATTGCTTGCAATTTGAAGAAGGAGGAGGAAGCGTATTAATGATTAGGATGACTAGAACTCCGACCACAGCTTTTCTTCCAGCTGAATTATATCAACTGCAATGCTTGCTACTTCAAATATTAACTAATTAGAGATAAGCGTAATGGCGGTTTTTTGTAACAAACCTGGATCCGCTGCTATCATAATCTTTTTTTCCATTTTTGTCCAGAGAGCGCAAAAGACAGCGCAGGTCCAATGCATGGTTGGAAATGGAAGAAAGCGTAGGCTGCAGCATATCATCATCATCCTGATAGGCCAGGTTTGACTCCTTCCCATTGGCCACCACAACCTGTGACTGTGAATCAGCTGAATTCTGCACAACTGAGCCTGATTGTTCGGTAAGGTAATAATCGGAACGCATCTCCTCTAAGATACATTTGTGCTCAGCATGAAGTATAGAGTCTAAGCATCTGCTGTTGCGGTGAGAAAAAATATGCATAAGAAAAAGTGGTATTTCCTCCTAACAGATATGCCTAAGAATGCCACCAAATAACGTTTTCTTTTCTTCTTATTTTGCCCCTAGAAATTGCCAATGGTCGTTCTTAGGTCTGTTAGAAGGGTGATTAGTCCTATTTGTTAGGAGGATATAATAAAGATGATAATGTGAAAAAGGAGACAGAGAAGAAGAAAGGAAATGAAGAGAGTAGAAGATAGCACTGACGAGGTGAGGAGGCGAAAGTGATGGGCATCATCTTGGTTAAACATGTGAGACAGGATGGCCTCCAGAAGTTGGGACTTGGAAACAGGGATGTGTTTCTGCCTCGGCACTTGAATCTTAGAAATTCCATCCTCGTCGTCTTCATCATCACCATCACCGCTGGCGGCACTGTTGCTGCTCGTGCTCTCCTCCTCCTGTACTGCCCCAGGCTTGATGACAGACATTTCCCGGAGCGGTGTCCCTATTCGTGTTCGTGTTCGTGTTGGTGAATGAGAAGCAGAAGAACGAGGATGCCTGAGGCTGAGGAGGATGCCCCCGGCGATACGTGACTGTGACTGTGAAGAGTAGTGGCGTTGGTAAGGGAGACAATGGTGGTGCTGATGATGATGAAAATGAAACAAAGGTTGGAATTGGGATTGGGATTGGGATTGGGATTGGAATTGGGAAGTGCGATGTGGTGAAAATGAAAGAGCGGTGCTCCCGGGAGAGCGCAAACAACCTGACATCAGAATGCGGTGGGGGTCTCAAACTGAGGATCACTCTGTCACTTGCCACTACTGCAGTCAAGTGCTGAATGCAGATATTTAGTCAATACCCACATCATGCATGTATCTATCCGTGTACCCTGCAAAGGGCAAGAAGGAAAGAACACAACTAGACGCACATTACCATTTCTATTACGTCTCACAGTATTCTTTCTCTTGCAATACTTTGTAGATACCATTTAGACACGTGGAGAATTGTTCATCAGTAGCCATAAATTTTAGGATTAAATTATTTTTTAGTTTTTTATAAATTACAAATTTTTCTTTTACTTTTCGTTCTTTTTTTTTTTTACGAAAAATTGACCCTAATAAAATTTTTGTTATAAAATTTTAGTCTCTCTCATCATGTGATAGGTCACATGTACAACACATAACTATTAAACCACACCATTTACCCAAACCCGACCCCTGCAATTACCTAGGACCCATGCCCATGACCCATAATTAAAAAACAAAAATTTCACTTTAAACTCTAATTTTAAATTTGTCCTCAGATCAACCCTTTATTTTCCCTTGCCACAACTCCAAGATCTCCAAACAGAACAATAGATCTCAAAATCTAGTCCAAGTTCTCTCTGAAATCCTTGAATATATCCTCTTATTCCTTCTCTTGTACAATTCGTTACGGTTTGTTGACTCCATCTCTGTTGTCGCCGGGAACTGTGGTGCCCATGTGCTTCTATGACTCTTCTCTTTTATTATCCTAATAGCATCTTTTAGGGATGGCAACATGAACCCTATTTGCGGGGCACCCACCCTACCCAACCCACTCAGGGTAGGTTTAAAACCCACCCCAAAGTGGTACGGGTAAATGCAAGGTGAGTTCTGTCTGCAGGGCAGGGTAGGGTAGGGCGGGGCGGGGTAGGGTATAGGGTGAACCCGTCCCTACCTGCCCCACACCCTATATATTATATATTATAAAAATATATTAATATTAATATAAATATATATATATATATATATAATTAAAAAATTATAGAAAACTTATATAATCCTTTGTTGGTGCATGGTGATTTGAGTGTATGAGGGTGCATGGTGGATTTTGGTGCTAGTGAGAGTGCAAAAGAGTCAAGTTCATGAGTGTGCATGTAGGAGTAGTATTCGGTTTTTGGGTATGGGAGTTAGAAAGCTTAAGTTCTGAAGGTGCATGTGGAGGTATGGGGTTTAGATAGCAAGTGTGGGTGGCAAGAGAGTTAAAAATGAGTGTGAATGTGTGTGTAGTGCATTCGATTTTGGGTGTGAAAGTTAAAAGAGTTTATGTTCTAAAGGTGCATGTGGAAGTATGAGGTTTAGTTAATAAGTGTAGATAACAAGAGAGCTAAAAATGAGTGTGTGTGTGGGGGGGGGAAGTGTTGGTGAAATAGATGAGTTTAAATCAAAGTTGAAGTGTAAGTAGATAAGAGTGTGAATTCGGGTATGAGGGTGTGTTGGTATGTGAGAGAAAGAAAGGTGGTATAAGTGTTTCAGATGCATGTAAGGGAAATCCATAAAAGATGACAGGAAAATGTCCCTAGAAGGAATTAAGGATTATATAGAATCCCAAAATAGCCCAAGAATGTGAGTTCCATAAGCCCCTGAGAGCAAAAATATCTCGAAAACACTGGTTCACTTTAGTTTATAGATCGTAGTTGTTGCGTGAAATTAATTGAATTATATGTGCGACATTATTATAAGTTATGCATCATGAGGAAATAGGTTGCCAATAGGAGTGTTAAGGAGACCTTAGATCACTAGAAAGTCAATCACGTAAATATAAAAAGATGATAACTGAACCTTAGGAATGAACAAGTTGTTAGGAAGGTTCGGCCACAATGGGTTCGGTATACCTTAAAGATAAGTACATAGTTATATAATAGGAAATCCCCTTTCTTGGCACGTCAATGGACAGCCTACGCCATCTGACAAGAAGGAATGGTTTATGCTAAGAAAGCAAGTTCATGCTAAGAAAAAAAGTTTATGCTAAGAAAGCAAGTTTATGCTCAGAAAGAAAGTTTATGTTAAGAAAGCAAGTTATGCTAAGAAAGAACGACTATGCCAAGAAAGCAAGATGATGTTAAAAAGGCAAGATTATGTTACGAAAGTATGAGTCCACTTTCGGTTATGCCACAAGGGCAGCCCCTCACCATCTCACAAGAAGGGATGGTCACTATGTTTTTGTTGACGCTATATGATCTATGGGTCGCGGCCACATCAGGTATGAGGTCTACCTCAAGGAAAGGAAAGGAAAGGAAAAGCAGGTTGTACACAGCAAGGGGATGACGATCCTACTGGGTACATAGAGGAAAGGACAAGAAGGATGCACCCCTATGGAAATACCTGCATAAGAAAACTCCCATATTCCCCCATGCATAAGATATATGTTGTATGTCTATAATACCTATGTATGATAATGATGTATAAGGCAATGTCAAGTGAAAAAGTATCACAAGACTGCCTTTATGAGGTTCATAAGGTAGGAGAGTACATGATCCAATGTCACGATGCTCAAGCGATAGATTAGAAAGCACGATAACTTGTTAATAGGTAATTCAAGATTAGATTTTCCCCTGTCACCTAGTAAACTAAATAAAGATGCTCAAGACTAGTATGAATTAAAATAAGTAGGGATTTTAGTATCCATTGACACTTAGAGACCCCTAATCGGCGTGATCATAAATGAATCAAAAATGGATAGTTATCCCCCATAGGATTCCCAATAAGGACGTAAGTTCTCACCCCTATTCATTTATGATTCTAGGATCACATGGCGAGTTCGCCGAGGAACTACAGGGTTCAGACCCTATATTCGGACACAAGGTTTGACCCTACCACAGGGGTCGTCACGGTATCTATTTCAGTAGAGTTCGCTAATTTCCAGGTCACTCCACCTCCAGTTGGATCTGTCCCATTACCTATCCCTCCATCTGTTCCATCACCAGTTCCTTCGTATCATCTGACACTTTATGCTTCAGATGCACCTCAGGATATGCTGGATTGGATGGCTTTATATCCCTCCCCAGACCCAGGTTCACATCTTGATGCTCCTATTGTCATTGAGGACTTCGAGTCTGGCTAGTATGAGAATATCATCGAGATGGATCTAGGCCCCACTCTAGCTGTGAGACCCTTGATAGAGTATTTGGGTCTGCGCACTCACCAGATAGCAAGGAAAATGGTTACCCCTCTCTTCAGACGCAGATTTGCTCCTCGAGCACACGACGCGGAGGTGGGACCTTTAGGATTTTCCCCCAAGCATCTAGGTTCGCACAGCGCAGCTAACGCGGGATGAATATCTGAGGAGGAAGACTCCTTCGAGGAGGAGAAGGATCCCGAGGAGGGCTCAGAGGAGGAGGCACCATAGGAGGATGCTGAGCATAGTGGTTCTACCGGCCACTAAGCATTTCATTAGAGAATTGGACGTAGGGTTCTCTGATCGCTAATCAAAATGTCAGAGACGCTTACCAAATTGATGCAGGTGGACATCATGGTGTCAGGATACTCTAGTAGAGCAACGGAATTATGGTTTCTACATGTGTACGTACGATGACGATTATATGTATGCATTTTGTATCGGCTAAATGGATTAGCTATGCCATTAGCCTTGTCAACTTATGTGCAGTAAATGTATATGTATGTATGTAATATAACTAAGTGTGTAACTGTTCTTGGACCAATATGACTGAATGTATATTATGCCAACTATGGTTGCTTTGATTCCCTATGTGCTGTGATGTTAAACGCCTAAGTCTTTTGGACTCTATCGCTTGCATATATATGTCTTTCTTCTTACTCTTGGCTGATATTTTATGTTTCAATAACTAAGAAAAAAGTTTTAAATCGGTTCATATTTTCTGTTAAAGGATATTTTCAAAAGCAATATAGGAATAAAAGTATTCCAACTAAGAAAGTGACAAACTAGTGAGCATTGTTTACGACTTAAGCGTAAGCAGCTAGCTAGGGTGTTACAAGAGGCTATATATCGCTAATAGTTGTATAACATCAAAGTTCTCATAGTATGTTGGTAACACGACCTACTTTCCTTATATGAACGATTACAGTTTTTTAATGAGAATGTGTTTCTTGGCTTAAAGTTAAAATGAGCATTCCCATTATGTGCGAGTGAGAGATGTGGGAATGCGATGGGTGCACCTATATGGGGTTCTCACTTATTCAACATAAGAGAAGAGAATGGAGTGCCATATGGACATTATAGTAATTTGTGTAAGTACTATCTAACCCTAATCTTCTCTATAAAAGCAACCATAAGAGTTAACTAATGTATCAATTCCTGCGATGGTAACTACAAGTTGAAAGAGAGGATTTAGGATGTGAAAACTTGAGACTTATCCGACACATCATAACGGATCCTACACAATTAGTGATTCTAGTCAAACTTGAGATTACACTTTCACATTAAGGAGAAACCAGATAAGTCTCCTAATCTTATATATTCAATTGTGTATTGAATCTTTATTATATTATCCTTTAAAATCAATAAGACATGATCATGACCCAAATAATGTTAGAAAGCTATCTATCATAAGTGAGTGTATTCTAACAACAAAAAGGAAGAAAAACCAAGGATTCGTGAAAAATGAATTACAATTTTGTGAGAAAAACTTGAACATAGAGTAGGGAAAAAGTCAAAAGATGAAGGGCTGGCCTTTGTTTTTATTAATAAAATTTTTTGAGGCAGAAACCTATTTGACCCCTACTTTCTAGCAATTCCAAATGAATATTACGAATAATATTGCTAAAAGTAGTGGATAAGTGACCATAAGCTATTTTTAGAGTTTGTTATGACAATTTTTAGACCTCTAGCATTCAATGCTTCTACTTTTATTAAAGCACGTGTTTGTCACTAATACATAAGTGACAAAAGAGGAAAGAAGGAAAAAGAAGGAGAGTGGAACCAGAGTGTTAATTAGTAGTATAAATTTTCTTACAGTCATTACATTACATTATCAAAGTGGATATTTGGTTATTTATCCCAATAGATCTGTGAGAATTAATTACAATTAGAAACTAAGATGGCAGGAGGAGCCTATGTTGATACAGGCGGAGGATGTCATTATGAGGGAAAGGTCACAGCATTTGTGTTGATCACATGTTTTGTGGCTGCCATGGGAGGTTTGCTCTTTGGTTATGATCTCGGTATCACCGGAGGGGTGACGTCCATGGAACCATTCTTGATGAAGTTCTTCCCGACCGTGTATAGAAAAATGAAAGATGAATCAGGCAATACAAATCAATATTGTAAGTTTGATAACCAACTCCTTACATTGTTCACCTCTTCTCTTTACCTCGCAGCATTGGTAGCTTCTTTCTTTGCTGCCACAACTACAAGAATGTTGGGACGCAAGCCGTCAATGTTCCTTGGTGGCTTGTTTTTCCTTGTTGGAGCATTGTTAAACGGTTTTGCGATCAATATTGCGATGCTTATCATTGGTCGAATACTTCTAGGATTTGGTGTTGGATATTGTAATCAGGTAAGAATAAACAACAATACTCCCTCCGCCCATTCATATAGGTCACTTTTGATTGTTAGATACTTCCCTAAATTAAGATATCTAGATAAAATTTACATTTAGATACATTGGTTTAATAATATATTTAAAAGTCAAAAGTGACCTATAAATCGATAGTGAATAGTCTTCATTGAATTACCAATTTACTTTCATGTTGAAATGATCTTTAACACTAATTAACTTCACTTTTGCCTATTTGCATTAAAAGTCTGTACCAGTATATTTGTCTGAAATGGCTCCAGCAAAATTTAGAGGAGCACTTAACATTGGCTTCCAAATGATGATTACAATTGGTATCCTAGTTGCAAACCTTATCAACTATGGCACGTCGAAGCATCAAAATGGATGGAGAGTGTCTTTGGGTATTGGAGCCGTGCCGGCAATTTTGCTGTGTCTAGGATCTCTTTGCTTAGATGAAACACCTAACTCTTTGATTGAAAGAGGCCAACATGTAAAAGCTAAGTCAATGTTGCAGAGGATTCGCGGCACTGAAAACATCGACGAGGAATATCACGATCTTGTTGAAGCAAGTGAGGCGGCTAGTAAGGTGGAACACCCATGGAGGAACATTATGCAACCAAAATATAGGCCTCAACTCACTTTCGTCTTTTTCATTCCACTCTTCCAACAACTCACAGGAATTAATGTTATCATGTTTTATGCCCCCGTGCTTTTCAAGATCTTAGGCTTCGGCAATGATGCTTCCCTCATGTCTGCAGTTATTTCAGGAGGTGTTAATGTTGTCGCCACACTTGTTTCTGTCTTCACAGTTGACAAATTTGGAAGAAGAATATTATTTCTTGAAGGTGGCTGCCAAATGATTGCTAGTCAGGTAAACACCCACAAAATTTATGCTTTTAAATTTTGTTACAATGTGGTGTTATACATTCTAATGGGACACCATAGTAACTCATACTTCATCTAATCTTATCTAATGGCAAGAAGTGTGAGTTGACACGGTGTCTCATGAAAAATGAGCACATATGATATTTCTCTGCACATAAGGTTAAAAATTTGTTTGTGTATATGTGCATGAGGGCATGAGCATGACTAATTTATAAGCCACCAACATTACTTGTAGATTGTTGTTGGAATCATGATTGCTAACAAGTTTGGGTTGAGTGGTGAAGGATCATTTGGCAAAGCAGAAGCCGACATACTTTTGTTCTTCATTTGTGCATATGTTGCAGCATTCGCTTGGTCTTGGGGCCCATTAGGTTGGTTGGTACCTAGTGAAATATGCTCTCTTGAGGTTCGGCCAGCAGGGCAAGCTATCAATGTCATAGTGAACATGTTCTTCACCTTTGGCATTGCTCAAGTCTTTCTCACCATGCTTTGCCACTTGAAGTTCGGTCTCTTCTTCTTCTTCTCCGGCTTTGTGATCATCATGACAATTTTCATCGCCATGCTCTTACCAGAGACCAAGAATGTACCTATTGAAGAAATGAATAGAGTGTGGAAGTCACACTGGTTTTGGAATAAGTATATTCCTAATGATGTTGTTGTTGGTGGCTATAATCAAAGATCAATGCCATGAATATGATCAAGAATAAGTAGTTATGATGGAAACTACCAATAAAATGATTCAATTATTGAATAAACCTCAGCCTTTGGTCAAACGTATGTGTGATAGCATTTGCGCACTCTTGGAATTGAATAACCATTAGTTTTATTCTATTGCTTTGGGATAGGAACAACAAACTGTATAGTAGCCTTTTAGGTTTAGCTTATGTGATAGATGTTGTTTGACATAAGTGAAGAGAGGCTTACAACCTTGATTATAACTTTCTGCTGTATCAAGTTAGTAAAGAGAAATAAGAATTTTTTTTAATGCAAACAAGGCTAGTGCATCATCTTTGCAACGTGTTTAATTTAAGATTATTACATTTTCTTTGGTATGGAAATATGAATTGTTAATCATAATAATCAAATCAACTATTCACTTTTTTAAATCCAAAAAAAATTAAATGGTCACAAATAGTTTTTTATTTTTCTTTTTTATAAGTAACCAAGCTTAGAAAACCCAAAAGGGAAAAGTATGACAAATACAACTGACATAATCAGCACGATCACCTAACATGACGACAAGTACAAACCCCAACTTGACAACACACCCGATCATGACAAACACAACTATGACAAACACAAAATCCTAAAAACTATCCCTCCACCTAAGCCACAGTAACAAACATGACAAATTGGAAGCCAAACCTCATTAAAAACTCCCCTTGGGAAAACCTTTAAAAGGGACAAAACCTATACTTATTTAGGGAGGAAAAAATTATCTTACTACCAGCAATTTAAGACATTAACCCAAATAGAAGATGAAATAACACAAAAGTTGAAAAACTATAAGACAGACACTAACACAATTAGAGCCAATGAGAAACCCAAAACCTTGCTATTGTCATAGCTTCCTCCACTGTTTCTAGTTTATCTTCAAAAGCTTTTTTGTTTTTAATTTTCCAAAGTTTCCAAATAGTAGTAAAGAATGTAATTCGTCATTTCTTCATATCCTCGCTCCTCGTATGCGCATACATCTAACTCTAAGATTCAAAACAGTTCTCTCGTAACTTTGGGTGACACCCAAACAATATTACCATACTGTTGCCACATGCACCATAAGTTCTGCGAGTATGTACATGTAAGAAATAAATGAGAAATACATTCGTCTGCATTGTCACAAAGAACACACTTGGTATCATTGACCTGCACAATATTCAACTTCACCAATCTGTCATTCATATGTAACCTTCCAATAAAAATGAACAATGCTAATAGCTCAATACACGGGGACACAAGACCTTTCCAGACCATAGAAGTGTAGCTAAACAACGAACATCACTACTATAACTCATTAACAAAAGACTTGGTCGAAAAAATACATTTGGGCTCATAATTCCAAACTATGTGATCGGTAAAATCCACATTCAACTTTGCTTCGAACAATTTAGTGTGCATTTCTCCTAATAAATCAAGCTTCCAATTAAATAGGGCTCTTATTCATTGAAAATTCCAAAATCTACTCCAAGCCATCCGGAAGCCACAATCCATAATTCTACGCATCTTTAAATATGAAACAGAATACAGTCATGGATAAATAACACTAATACACTTATCACCCAACCAAAGATCATTTTCACCATTACCCAACTCCATCCTTATGCTATTATTAGAAATATTCCTTAGCCACATAACGACCCTTAGAAGAGAAGCAAAATAAAAATAAAAAATAAAAAAAATAGAGAAGGCACGTCTCGCGCGAGACGTAGGTCTTATCTAGCACGAGACGCGAGACAACAAAGCCAGCGCACCGGAGCGAGTTGGATACGTTGTAGCAGCACGATGTGTGGGCATGCTGCAGCGCCTAGGGAGTGCTGTAGCACGTAGGGGAACTAGTCCCCCATCGTTTGCAGCTATAGAAGGGGGTCCCCTTCACCCCTATATATAGAAGCTTCTTGTGAGTGTTTATATTTGCTAATTCACTCCAGATCTTTAAAGGTCACGCTTTTGTGAGACTTTGGGACTTTTCGCTCTTGTTATATTTTTATTTCTTTTCTCCCTCACATCTTCCGTTCATGGCGAAGTAGTGCCTCCATGTAAGGTGTCCGGAGCTCCCAATTTAGTGCTCGTTAGCAGTAAGCCAGGTTAAGGTGAATGGCTTTCTTCACGATCTATTTTAGACCATGTATTTATTTTAAAGTTATTTTTTATTGGGTTAATTAAGTTTTAAGTCCCTGTAATTTGGGAAAGTTTGGTTTTAGTCCCTCTGTGTAAGTTTTAGTCCCTGAAAAATAGCAAAATTTGGTTTTAGTCCCTGTTAACGGTGGATGGGTAACGGTGCTGACGTGGCGCTTGACGTCACTGACGCGGCTTGACACGTGGACACGCCACATAGGCGGAGCCAATCTTTTGGTCCAACCCAGAACCTGACCCGACCCGAACCGGCCTGGCCCGACCCAGTTCAAAAATAAAAAATAAAAAATTCCCCCAAATGTTTAGGGTTTCACTACTATTCATCATCCCCAAATGACCTGTGAAGCTTTCCCACCCGCTCGTACATGAATGAAATCTTTTCCATTTCCAGCAGACATTTTCCTGGTCATCGGAAGAAGCCAACGGCTCCGGCAGCGGGGTAGGAGGCAGGATATGGCGGTGCTGGCTGAGGTGTTACTGTTGTCGACGCTGATGCTCCTCTTCCTCCCACGTACGCGTCATGTGAGGCGCGCAAGATGAAGGATTGGACGAAGCCGATGCCGAAGAAGCCGAGGAGGTAGATGAACGAGGCAATGAGGGTGACAATGGCGGAGATCTCGGAGAAGGTGAGGAGGTGGAAAGGGGTGGAGGTGCGGATCTTGTCGCGCCAGCGGTTGAGGAGGTAGTAGGCGACAGAGAAGAACAGCGTGAAGAAGATGGTGTTGGTCAGGTAGAGCGGGAGCGGGAGCGCGTCGGAGGCTTTAGGCTGTGGATGGCGAGGTGAAGGGGCGAGCCTCTTGGGGGCGGCGGGAGGACGACGGGAGCCACGGCTTGTGCGGCGGCGACGGAGCCACGGGAGCACGACAACCCTGCGAGGACAACCACGAGACGAGTGCTGCGGATTTGGGTGCAGGCGAGGGGGGTGATGCAGATTTGGGTGCTGCAGAGAGCAGGCCCGAGCACGACGGCGGCTGGCCGGAGGCGATGCGGTGGGGGAAGGGGGGTGCCTGCAGATTTGGGGATTTTGGGTTTTGGAGATTTTGAGTTATTATTTTTTTTTAAAAAACGGGTCGGGTCGGGTTCTGGGTTGGACCAAAAGATTGGCTCTGCCTACGTGGCATGTCCACGTGTCAAGCCGCGTTAGCGACGTCAAGCGCCACGTCAGCACCGTTACCCATCCACCGTTAACAGGGACTAAAACCAAATTTTGCTATTTTTCAGGGACTAAAACTTACACAGAGAGACTAAAACCAAACTTTCCCAAATTACAGGGACTAAAAACTTAATTAACCCTTTTTTATTTTAGCATTATTTTATTTATTCATGTTTTATACACTCCTAGGAGGTGGAATTTAATATTTTAATTACATATTTATGAAGTTAGTTACACATGGAAACTCATAATCCATTGAGTTCTTATCTAATGGTGAATAATAAGTGAATTAATAAAATGTCTCCCACCGTGTGACTTCAAATATTACAACTCTGTATGGAAACATGCAATGCAAAGACACAGTTGAAGACCACAAGAATATAATTGAACAACTAATTCGGAAGTAGTATTGCTTGATCAAATAGTAAGTAAACAATCCATCATAATTCATCACTACCTATCTAGTCATGTTAGTTTCTTTCGGTGAATGCCGGCAGCAGATGCAGAATTGTGGGCGGAAACTCCCTCGACCGAGAAGAAGCAGTAGCGTCAAATCTTGTTTGTTGATCTATTGTGCTTGTGAGTGTGCGCGCGCCGGTAGTTTTGCTGAAGGGCCTGACGTCCAGGGAATAATGGATTGTTGGCAACAGCACTCTCCTTCTGAATCTGAATCTGATTCTGATTCTGCATATTAACATTATTGTCTTTCTTGTGTTGTAGTGGTTGTGCTAGTGTCCTCCTTAGTCTCGTTTTCCTCTGCCTCTCCCTCCTCTGCAACCTCCTCAACTGGTCGTCGTTGAGTCCAGTGGAAGTGGAAAGGCATGTTGAGGCTTGGGGTTCGTGTTGAGTTTGGTTGTGATTGACTACTAGTCTTGGAATTCTACCACCCGTAGAAGTTCCGAGAAGATCAAAATCGACTTTGCTCCAACCAACCTTATCTTCGTTATCCCAACCAAACCTGTGGCTGATATCGAGCAGCAGAGAAACCGCAGTGGGGGCGGGCGCGGAAGAAGACGACGTCGTTCGAAGATTGTTCCCATTCAAGACATTGAGAGCCAGCTCCCACTCGATGCGGTCTCTGTAGATTGGGTCTTGAAGGACTTGGTCCGCCAGCTTCGCCCAGTCCTCGTAATCCCCTGCTCTTAAATTGCTTGACACCCACTTCAGGTAACTCGACGGAAGTGTTCCTAGCATCTTCCCCTTGTATTTCCCGAACGATATTATTCTGTCACGCCCTGCAACCCTTCCACTCACCCCTCTGCCACCCCTTGATTCTGACTCTGGCTCCCAAGATTTGCATCTCAATGTTCTCAACAACCCTCCTCCTATTTTATTGTCTTTGTTCCTGAAGTGGAAGTAAACATGACGATGAGGATGTGGATGTGGATGCAACAGATTCATTAGATGATGCAGCCGCCCACCCGCTATGCTTGCTTGCTTGCTTGCTAGGTGTCAGCCGTCCAGCGAGAATTGCAAGTGTGTGTAAATCCAACATTATCAAGTCTTTTATATCCACAAATAAACCCCCTCCTCACCTTTAGAAAATAACTTCTTTACTTAGTAAACTAAAACAAAAAATTAAAATTAAATTGAAAAATTAAGCGTAATGTTATAAGCGACGTCTTTAATGCACAAAAACATAAGGACGGCACCATGTCTTTTGCTTTTTCTTACCGTTAGATTTGGGACACATAAAATGAGTGTTCAAAATGTGCATTGACTACCGGTCTTACCTACATGTGAGTCCATTAAATACATACTCTTATATTTAGTTCATTGTTGGCTTCACATAGATAATGGTGTTTGAGATTGTATCAAAAACAGTATCTTGACAATGCGATGGGAGAAGAAAAAGTCATGGATGGTGCCAACGAGAAATTTCATAGTAAACCTATGAGGTTAAGGAGTCGACGGCCTGGAGGTGACCAATAGTAGAGATGATAAACAGTGAAGGGTGCTTTGGACTTGACCCACAAGACTAGTCATCACGTGTCTAATTCTACCAGCATGTACCTTGGATATCACTTTATAGATGCAACCCATAATACTAATTAGGCAATAATCCTTTATTTCATTGGCTCCATCAAATTTCAAGATCAATACTACCTAAGTCATGTTCATTTCAACATGAAACCTATCTGTCCTAAAAAAAATCTTCCACTATAGCACAAAACTCACTACCAATATCAATCCAAATTTTTCTAATAAAATTCAAATTAAACCCAACAGTACCTAGAGATTTGGAAGCATCACATGCCCATACTGCACTCTTGATTTCTTCTTTAGTCAGAATCACTTCAAGCCCTTCAGCTACCTCACTTGAGATTGTATTGACTAAGTCCTTAAGAAATGTAACATCTAAGATATCAGTTGCCTGATACAACGCTTTATAAAAATCCCATATCTCCATTTTCTTTTAATTAAAGTAGGCTTCCTGAGTGTAACACCCTAGTTAGTTAATTATGCTTAAGTCATAATTAATGCTCACTAGTTCTAACTTTTAAAGATTTACCTTATATTAGACATACTTTATTAAAATAGATTACTGAAAAATAGGGGGAAGTTGAAGCTTTTTAGACTTCAAACTTTTATTTTTAAAATTGTGAGCCGTATATTATAGAATATAAACTTGAATAAAGGTGATGATTAAACCTAACCAAACTGAACAATAGATGGTTCAAAAATAAAGATCACACCCCAAGATAATATGAAAAACCTCATCATATAGTGCGTTGGACGCGCTGCAGCAGCGCGACGTGTGGGCACGCTGCAAGGCCCAGGGAGCGCTGCAACACGTCGCCCACATCATTTGCAGCTGTAGAAGGAGGTCTCCTCCTCCCCCTATATATAGAAGCTTCCCGTGAGTGTTTAAATTTGCTAATTCACTCCAGAACTTGAGAGGTCACACTTTTGTGAGAATTTTCACTCCAGTTATCTTTCTATTTCTTTCTCCCTCTCGTTTTTCGTTCGTGGGGAAGCATTGCCTCCACGTAGGGTGCCAGGAGCTCCAAGCTTAATGCTCCTTAGCAGTCAACCATATTAAGGTGAGTGACTTTCTTCACGGTCTATTTTAGATCATGTATTTATTTTTAAAAATTATTTATTTATTTTAGAAACTCTTTATTTATGAAGTAGATATTTATGAAACTATTTTAGAAAATCATGAAACTATTTTAGAACCACATGAGACCACATATTTTACTGCATTAAATATATTCATGTTGTGTGTATGATTAGTATTAAGCTATATAGATATTCATATTGTTTAGTTAAACCATTAATAAAAGATCATGGTTAAGGAAAGATTCTGGTGGGAGAAGACTTATGTTTAGAAAAGGTTTTGGCTAAGGACAAGACTTGATACTTAAGATGTCTATTGTAACGCACCTCTCTTGTAACATCCCGATTTTTCTCCTTACAGAGATTTTGGGTAATTGATAGTTTCGCGTAATTAAAGTGTTCTCAAGACGGTTATTTAGACTGAAAATTTAACTATAAAGGTTCCTTATCCAAAATACCAGTCAAAATAATGGTTTTGTAAGCTCACGAAAATTTTCCGAGTTTCGGGCCTATTTTCGGTCAATATCGGAATTCAGTCAAGTGCCAAAGGTATCCGCAAAATATACTCTTACAGAGATATGTTCACGAATACCTCAACCGGACATACCTCTTGATCGAAATAATTAATAGATCGTGAATATGTGTTTGGAATATTTTTAGGATATTCGTACATGAGCGGTTAACGACCAAACACGATCAAACAGGATCGGAAATGCACAAGGATTATCCAAATGCACAGTGGGGGGGTCAGGGGATCTTTATCCCACGTGCCTTTTCATTCATTAATTAAATAATTAATTAATGATGCACAATGGCTTTGGGGGGCCTATAAATACCCCCAGCCCAACTGCTTCATTTGCACAATTTCTTAAGTTTTCTTACACTGCCGGTTCGGTTCGTGCACACTGCGGTTACGCTGCCGCACCGACGAAAAATTGTGGGAGCATACCACCGTGGAGGGAATCTTTTTCTCATCAACTTCACCCAATCAGAACAAGCTTAAGAAGTGGTTAACCCTAGACCCACTTCTTACGTGGATTTTTGTGCTGTTTTATATGTTTATATTTAATAAAGTAACCTAGGAAATGTTATGTAGAAAATATAGGAATAATGATGTGATAATGATTTTTACGTAATTTTAATGTTAGAAAAATATAACTGTGCTGGTTGGAACTTTGTAAGAAGGCCTCAGGACTTACGAAACAATTTTGACACTAGAACGGAATAGGCCTCAGGGCGCCCAGCGGCACGCTGAGCGGCCCACTGAGCGGCCTAACCTGAAGACCCCTGATCTTTCCTAACAGGGAGCAATTTTGAGAGGTCATTCGAATGACCCAACCCTGGTCATTCGAATGACACATCATTTTCACAAATAGATAGTTAAACTTTCATGTTATTTGAATGACTAAGCTATGTCATTCGAATAACCACTGAAGAACTTACGATTTTAGCCTTCCTACAAGTTCCACAAGCATAAGAACTCAAAAAATGGTCTATGAAAGTAACTGTGGATTTATTGTACTTATGAAAGCATGCATCATGAGGACTCGATCGTCGTTACGGCTTAGGACGACTGTAGATAACTAGAGGTTATCACCTAATGTCTTAAAAAGATCATAACTGAATCTTAGGGAAAAGTGATATCTTAAGAGGCTCCGACCCCAGAGGATCCGGTGTGCCCTAAAGAACATAGTTATACGATCGGGGTAATCCCCTCTCTTGGCACGTCTACGAACACGCTCCTCACCAGTCCAGTAAGATAGATTGGTTGAGTATGAACGCAGGCATAGCCCTGACCTTATTATATATGTTATACGCAGGCATAGGCCTGACCCTATTCTATATGTTACATACATGACCCTATTTTAAATACTACGTACAGGCATATACCTGACCTTATTCTCAACGATAAAACACAGGCATAGACCTGACCTTATTTTCAAACGATAGGTGGATCCACTGTAAGATAAATGTATATGTATGTAAATGTATGAATGTATGTATGTAAATGAATGTATGTATGTACATATATGAGTCCAAATCCTGGTCGAGTCACAAGGCCGGCCCCTCACCATTCCCTAGTTGAATGGTTGCTCCTATCATTGGCGATGTAGTATGACACCGTGCATCTGCGGCTCGCAATTGCTCGGGCTAAACGTTGCCTGGTTGTCAACTATACCGGGCAAAATCAGATCGTAGCTGTAGGGCCACATCTACGAAGGAGGCGGATGTACGATAATAAAGAAGGATGCAGCCACAACGCGCGTAAGAGAGCCCATGTTCCCTCATGCATAAGCTATGTGATATATGTATGTATGTATGTATGTATGTATGCATGTAAGTATGTATGTAAGTACTATAAGTACTGTCAAAAGAACCCTCGAGACAGTCTAGGTGAAAGAATAGACTACGAGAGCAAGTGATCGGGTATCACATCACTCCAACGCATAAAGTTAATAAGCACATAACCCCAGGTGATGACAAGATTAGAGAACCCCCGTCACTTAGTAAACTAGATAAAGCTACTCAGGACCTAGACAAAAGATAATAATCAGTAGGAGTTTAGTATGCATGAACACTTAGAGATCTCCTGAGTGACTTGGATCATAATTAAGTAAAATAATGAATAGTTATACCCTGAGGATGCCCACTGAGGACGAAAAGTTCTCACCCCAATTCCTTTATGGTTACAGGCGTACAAAGCGAGTGGATCGACGAGGCCGATACGTGGTAGACAACGGATGGCCGTAGCAGGAAAATTCTAGAACCGCAGTAGGGTTACTATTCTCGCATTAGGGCGATCAATGTTTTGTGTGATGTATAGGATCTATGACTTTTACGAATTCTGTGTAATGTTTATTAGTAAGCATATGTGTTATTATGTGTTGGACCTTGTACGTGAATATATGTAAATCTATGTATATACTTTGCATGTTCTATTTCGGTTATCACCTAAATTGTTTGAGACGCTAGCGCTTATGTATATATTTTCTTGATCACGCACGGCTCCTAGTTTACAAATTAATAAAGCAAGCAAACGATTTTCAAAAGGGTCCATGTTTTGAGTAAGAAATATTTGTCAAGCTAAAAGTTAGGAGTTAGAAGTAACCCAACCAATGCAGATAACAAGCCTATAATCAGTGTTACGATTATAGTGTGGGCTGAAAGTAGGGGTGTTACATCTCTTACCTGGGAACCTCCCTAAGCATGAGATCTTAGTCTACCTCTATTTTTCCAAGATAAAACACTTAAATATATTAAGTCTTGTTTTGTTATCATTATCAGTTAAAGGATTATGTTATCATGTTATGTTATTAAAATTATTTTCATGGGAGGATATTTAGGATAGAACTATTAGTGACAACCTACGTTGACCCTGATATATCTTGTATCATCGTAAAATAACTAAGGTTCGGTTTCGATGAAGTATTTTGAGATAATTTCAATTGATTTACTAAAAATTCTTTGTTTGAATACCAAATGAAAGGAATTTCTTCATAAAAAAAAAAGAATTTCAAAGTTCAAAGTAAATTTTTGAGATATTTCATATACTTCAAAAGAGTGAATTTTAATTTTTTTTTTCACTTAACAAGGAAATCTAAAATTCCTCCTTATCTCTACTCATTGTTCTTAACTATCTCATTGTCAAACTCTACTATCACCCATTGTTTATCATTGGCAGGGCCCGACCGATCGACACCAACAATTGTTGGTTGGTCGTGCCAGTCGTTGGTCAATCTCGTCACTTCTCGATCACTAGTCAAACCCCCAGGCATTGGTTGAGTGTTGTGGACTAACATGTTAAATGTTGTTTGATGCGCACCCAAAATAGGTATTACAATTTTATTATTTAAACAAAATATTTTTTAAAATGAAGTAATATAATTAACTTATCCAAACCAAAACAATTTACATGGAGAGAATTTAAACATTCAATTGAATCACTTAAATTCCTTGTATTTGGAATTCTTTAAAAATTGAAAATACCTAATCCAAACACGAAGTAAGTTAAGAGAAAGAATATACTTAATTTGCAGGAGACTGAAAGATGGCAATAACATCTAATATAACAGAGCTTCTGGTTTACAACAAAACTAAGCTACTGATTTTCAAAAATTCATTATGCTTTTCCCAAATTGCTTCTCACTCTTTATATTGTTTGCAATGAAGTTGTAAACTTTTTCTGCCAAGTAAGGCAAATTTGAGTGCACCCCTCTTTAAGCACATGAAGGAGAATCAAAAGAAATATGCCTCCAAAAGATGCAACTCTCAAAATCTCTCTCTCAGGTGGTGACTTTGCTGCCAGATAAACACAATCCACGGTTATTAGTACCCAGCTAACCCTTTCCATCATGGCTTTGATCACAAGAAACAATTTCTTCCCTGCATTATTATCATTTTCTCCCACAATCTTGCACACAATCCTCAAACAAAGAACCCCAACAACAAAAAACGTGGTCATTGACCAACCCCTATACCTCACTAGCTTCCCTCCCACAAGCAAGGCCTCTTTCCTGCACACGCAAGTCGCGCACTCGCCGGAGAATGTGGAACTCACCAGCGCGTCGTAGCCGGTGTAATAAGGCAGCACCACAGAGTCAAGGTACAGGCTGGCGTGTAAGATGCCGGAAACCGTTGATGCCGCGAAGAAGACATACTTGAAGTCCTTCTCACCAGCTCCATTGTCAAAAGACATGGCAGAGACTAGAACCAATTGGAGAATTGCAGGGCCAATACTAGAGATTGGGAACGTTGTGTTGATTTGAGGACCCTTTGCAAAGGCCAAGATTATAATTGGGAGGGATATAGGACCAGATGGCAATAAATATCTTTTTGAATATTGACCCTTTTTGAATAAAAAGATTCTTCCTCCTCCTAAACCCATATCCATGATCACAATGACAAGTGTAACCAAGTATGAAGCCGCCGTGAAGAGAAGGACCAAGGCGTCAACATAAGGTGGGTAATTTGTTTCAGGGTATGTTCTGTCACATACATAATGATAAGGGCAATTCACTGCATCCAAGGTTTCTTCGACTTGCCAACTTATGCATTTGAAGAATGTGGCATGGATTTCTTTTAGGTCCCATCCAGGTTGGAATGTTGGGTATTCTGGGAGCCAGAGAAGACTATTCATTTGTGTATGGTTCTGGTGAGTTGATTAAAAGTTTGGTCACATAAGTAAGAACCTTGTGTGTGTGTATATATTGTTGTTGGTATAGGACTATATGGGTGCGTGGGTATTCAACTTGAAGCTGAATTGGGATGAAGAAAGACCAACTAATCAATTTTATTTTCCACTCTATGTAATATAAATTTGGTGGCACTGAAACAACTTTGTCGCATCATTTATCTACTTTCTCTTTGCAATTTCCTTAGCCAAGTTCATGTCAAAGAGGAATTCTGTTCCTATCCGAAGCATACTGAGAGTAGTTGAATGGAAGCAAAAGTTTCTAAAGGGTGTTTTGGCCACTGATCAAAATAAATATAGAACAAATTGGTCCCTAGTTTTTCTTTTTTATCAGAGATCAATTTAAACTGTCTATAAATCTTTAGAGACCAATTTATCTTAATTTGATAATTATTGAGATTAATTTAAACTATTAATAAATAAAGAGACTAATATGTCCTACGATTAGATTTGACAATGACCTTTTTAGCTGTTTCGTTTGTAGAGAAATTAATTTGGCTGACAAAAAAATTTAAGTGGGACCAATTAGAGGGTTTACTTTCTGTTTGCAATCTCCTGAGCCAATCCCTTTCAGAGAGGAATTCTGTTTCTATCTGAAGCATACTGAGTAGTTGAATGGAAGCAAAAGTTTCTAAAGGGTGTTGTTGGATTTTGTAAGTTTAGAAATGGGCACTAAGATTAAGGCAACGTGACTCCAAAGGGAAAAGGATGCTGCTGTTTGGTGAGTGATGGCAAATTGATTGATTGTATGATTGGCTGCCAAACTGATAGGATCAGCTATGTACATACAAAAATTGGTATACCAACAGTGCCTCATATGGAGCCTCCTTAACACAACCACTTTTTCGTTGTAATTGTATTTTAATTCATGTATGTCATAATTGAGTTTCGTTATTTCTTAATTACTATTGTATGAGACAATTTAAAGAGACTGCTCAACGAGAAAAAGGTATTGAAAATTAGTATTTTTACTTATATGAGATATGTATAAAATTGCACAGTAGGTTCTCTAGATCGAGAACTTAATTGGATTCTTAGGGCTGGGTTAAGTATTAGGATATATAGGGAATAGAGATATATGAACAAAAAATTCTTATATTTTCTGTATTTTATTAAAGTTGAGATAGAAAATCTTTGTCTAGGAGACACTAAATTGAGATCAAGAGGGACATAAATTTTCTGTCTTCACCTTTGTCTTTGTGTCTTTATCTCCTTATTCTGTCCATGGTATTTGTCACAACGTTCACAGAGGGACCCACAACAAAGGCGAAGGGTAGCTGATGGTTCACGTCTGGGAGGAGAAGAAAAAAGAGAAAAAGTTACTTCTAGAAATATCTAATGTCATAGAAATGACAAGCATCATACAAGGTGCATTAAAAAAAGCAAAAAAAATGTAACTCACACACCCTATCACCATTTTTCTTGTGTAACCATCTCATATACATACTTCATCACCATTTTATTCTTTGTAATCCAATATTTGACAGGTACGTACAAATTATTAAGATCTGCTGGTAACTATAAAAGCTATTATTACTATGAGCAGATAGTAAACTAAATCAATATAAAGTCATTGCGACCGCAATAGAAGTATATATTATAATGTCTCCACGCCGTTCTTATAGATAAAATGTGGAAATCACTAGGTTTCCAGTTAATTAATAGATTATTATCTACTGTTACTAATTCTCTCATGCTACTTCCTTTTCGGATCATGCACTTACATATATAAACATAGCACTTATAGTTGTCCAACATACAAACTGAAAATAAATTTGATGTAAATTCATAGACTGGAAAATATTGAATCAGCAAGTGCATATCCATAGGAAAATAGCCGGCGGCACATCTTTGTCCATGTGTTGATCACATTAAGTCACCTCATTCATACCAGGGAACTCCATCGATGTAATCACTCTGCAAATCATAATTCAGAGTTTAATTGACTAGTTGGTTTCAATCAACAAAGCTTTCTTTATATATAAAAAAGAAACCAATAATTAAAAACCATCTATTCTTTTTTCCAAGTTTCCTTTCTCTGCTATTTAAAATTTGAATATATATATATATATATATATATATATATATATATATATTATGGGCATGGGCTTAAGCGATTTTAAAATTCCTAATTTCTTTTAGATATCAAATTTTAAATGGAGTAAGGCAGAAAGCACTACTAGAAATTCGCTCTCTACCGACATATTTTACTGGCAGATTTCAAGTATGAGATTTGTCAATAGCATCATTTTTTTAAAATGTAAATGTTGAAGCTCAAGATTACCGACGAATAATGTATCCGCTATAATATCTGTCGGAAACATGTGGCAACTACATATTACTATCTGATTTATTTGCCGGTAATTAATAAATAACTAAAAGAAACCATGAATTTTTGTACTGGGGAATATATCTTCCGGTAAACGATAAATTTTTAATAAATTTAAAATTTGTAATAAATTTAGAATTTAGGGTTTGGAAGTTCGGGTTTATTAAATTTTTTATTTGTCTTCTTTATTAAACCATAACAACATAACATTATGTTACAATCAATCGGATTAACAAATTTATTGAGAATTTTGTGTATATATAGCAAGAGATACGAAAATAAAATAGGTCTATTCCACATATTATAGGGTTGATCATATAATTAATGATCGATCGCGTGCAATGAATAAAGTAATATTTTATTATTATTCACTCTCAAGTTGATGACATGTCTAAAGACTAACTTGTACATACGTACATTATTCGTTAATTTATAAATTGTAGTCCATAAGATATGGTTTTAATAAATTATTAGGCCATGTAAAAGGATGATAAAAGTTTACCTAAACATCTGTAGACAACATAGATACATGTAATTACTTATTAATATGACCTTACTTTTTGTTATACATAAGGAACTCATTTAATTGTTCTAAGGTTTAGGGTTTATAGTTTAGGGTTTAGGTTATTATGGGCAGATTTATCTACTGCTAATCAATTTGCCATTGAGTGGGAAATTTTTAACCCAAAGGAAATGCTCCATTTTATTTGTCATTATATTGGCGATTTTGTGAAAATAGCAGCCGATAAATCCCCTAGTAATGGTGACTGCATCCTTAAATATGATATTCTTCTTTTCTTCCTCACTTCTCACCATTCTCTCCACTCTCTCTGTCATCCCCTCACATGTTATCGTCTTTGCCACACCTTCGTTCCAACCCCCTACCACCATCCCAACCACATCACTATCGCCTCCCCTGCCGTCATCCCTACCCCACTACTTTTGCTACGCCTCCATTCCCACCCCTACTGTTGTCCCTGCCACACCACCATCCCTTCCCCCGTTGTTATCTCTGCCCCATTGTCCTCTCCCTTTCTATCGTCCCCTCCCCTGCTACCATCATCGCTCTTGCCACGTCTAAGTCATCCACCACCCTTGCCTTCATTTGTTGTCTCTGCCACCACCGCACTAGCCACCATCGTGAGTATTTTCTTGTCTTTATTTTATTTTATTTTATTTTATTTTGACTGAACTGGATTTATTTGAGATTGTTATTTGTGTTAAGGTTTGTGTTAGATTTATGTACAGTTGAATATATTACAGATTTATATTAGATGTATGTTAAGTTGAATGTATTTAGGATTTGTGTTAGATTTATATATTTAGGATTTGTGTTAGATTTATGTGAAGTTGAATATATTTAGAATTTGCGTTAGATGTATGTTAAATTGAATATATTGAATTTGTGTTAGGATTTAGAATTTGAGTATATTTAAGAGTATAATTATATATAATGAGTGTGATTATCTTGTTAAATTGTGTTTTATGTTCTTTTAGGAAATGGCAAACAAAAGTTAGTCTCAACCTCCGCCTTCAGAGGCACCCCCTGACCGTCATGGCCAATGTTTGTTGATGATCTCAAACGCCAAATTGCTCTCTTGAAAAGGATTTACAGTTTGGATGCATAGGGAGGAAATTATTCTCTGCCAGCAGATGGTCCACCATCATCAAATTACGGTGTAGTAGTTCTAGGGTTCTAGTGTGGATTTGTCAGAAGAAAATTACTCGTTGCTAGATATGGTAAGTCTATGGGGATATATAGGGAATCCTCTGTCAGCAGATGACCAAGTCTGGTAATGGATAATGTAATGTCCATTGTAAGATCAAATTAAATTTTATATTTTGTCATCAGAATTGTAGGGTATCGATTCTCTGCCAGTAGAAGATGCAAGCAATATGACTCATAGAGTAGAGGATAATATAGAGAATTATGTAAGGTGTTATGGGTTTTGTAATAAAGAAAATCGTATGTATTTTGAATTAATGTATTTTGGTTATATTGATTAATAATAATATTTATTTTAATTTTTATGTTAATTAATTATTTTATATATTTTAATATAGTTTTTAGCATTTTAATTTTTAATTTAATTTTTTTATTTTTTTTATTCTCTTTGGATTTCCAATGGATATATTCATTGGTAACTTTCTCCCTGACATTGTTTTTGAGCCTTGGTATCGGCAAATATATCCGCAGCTAATTATCGGCAGGTTCATTATCTGCCAATAAGTAGTTACCGATGAGCTCATTACCGTCAAATAGTATCCAACAAAAAAATCCGCCAGAACCATTAAAATCCGTTGATAATCCACAAAAAAATCGCCAATAAATTCACCAGTAAAGAGCGATTTTCTAGTAATGAAATGAGACTAAGAGTATAGAGAGATGACTTTGATCCATAACTAATTAATTAATATTACTATACATCATATCATAAATTCATAATTAAACTTACATAACACATGACCAAGAAATAACGGGGTGCTCATAGAGGCTAATTAAGATTGTCTTTCGATCATTTATTGTTGTCAGGACATTTATAATATGACTCTTCAACTTTAAATGGTGTTAAAATCCACCACAAAAATGTCGCTTAACAAATGGCATTCCCTCCATCCACTCTTATACGTCACTTTTTATTTAAAACTTTGTTTAAAATTAGCTATTATTTGACCAAATTAATGAAGTATTAACTAATGTCTTTTTAACCATACCCGTATTAATTATGAGCTATCTATTTTTCAGAATACTTATTGAATTGTAATTTAGTCTAAACATTTAATGTTTTCATTGGGTATGTGCAAATTAATTAATTTGTTAATATGTGTGCCTTTGTTAAAAGCAACAAGTAATGTTGGACGGAGGTAGTACATAATAACATAATCAATTAGTCCAAGAAAAACATAATCAATTTGATGTTCGCGTGGTATATATGGTCTGCATGTCAACATATAAAGATATAAGAGGAGTACTAGAGATGCATAACAAATTAATTAATAGGATATGATATACCATTTTTATATGGCTCTGAGCCCCCTCCAAGTGAGTTGGGTTGTGCAAGCTGAAGATATGGGTAGGGAAGAGGTGGAAGGACATGATGATGAGGTGCAGTTGCAAGTTGAAGGAAGCTGCAGCTATTACCAGCAGCAGCTGTAGATTGCTCATCAATGAATGGGAAGCGATCAATCACTGCAGCTGCCTGTTCTTGTTGATGATGATGCAATCCTTTACTTGCTTCCACTTCTGCAGTTGCCTTCTCAAACTCCAACATTGCCTGGTGCTCCTGAATCTAATTGGTCAATGTTAACAAACAAAGACAATGTATCATCTTTCTATACACACATAAATGTACCATCTTTCTATACATACACACACACATATATATACATAGGATGATTTAGGTGAGAACGAGCTTCGTGAGAACGTGAGAATGAATTTTCAACCATTAAATTATATTTGTATGGTCAAGATTGAATCTTAAAAAAAAAATATATCATAATTAATTTCAACTCATTAATTCATTTTCTCTGCTGTATGATTTTTTTGTTTTGTTTTAAGAGTCAATATTGACCACACAAATATAATTCAATGGTTGAAAATTTATTCTCACGTTATCACTTAAGAAACTTATTCTCACCTAAATCATCCCCATATATATTTATATATAATATTTAAAAAACAACTTATATTAAGTGGTCCAACTAATCTATTTCATACCCTTAAATATAATGGTGTATTTGATTATTTTGGTACATCTTTTACTCAACGTATATGGGTTTAAGGATGTGTTAAAACAGTCAAATTCAGAATTATTTTGAAAGGAAGAGTATATATTAAATTAAATTGAGATGATAATATATTTGTATCTAATAATGTATGAATCTTGAATTAGTTTGTACATATACTTACCCAATTGGACAAATTGCAGTTTTCATCTTCCAAGATTCTTCCCTAAACCACAGCAAGATAAAATAATTAATATGGATATGCATGCATATGCATGTTGATCAAGTTTGAATGTGGGATTTGTGTGTAAGCAAGAATAGAAATCACGTCCAAAAGTTTTGCCCCCTTTTTTGTTCCACCAATTACATCTTGTCACGAGAAAAGCAATAATTTAAAATTTGAAAAATTTAAAGCATTTTCCAAAAATTATTTATTTTCCATGTCGCAAGAGCAAACTGTTGGGACAAAAAATAAGAGAAAATTTAGAGAGAGAGATGATTTTCATCATGTAGGAGAGAGAGAGAGAGAACGAGAGAGAGAGAGAGAGAGAGAGAACGAGAGAGAGAGATTATGGGACCTTCCTCCCCAGATTCTCTATCTGCTGTCGCAAGAGCTCATTCTGCATGCATGGAGATCATGTTGTGTCAAATATGGAATCATGAAAATACTTTACACATGTTTGAGTAACATATTGAAAAAGTTAATATATGGTTATATGCAATGGATTTGTTGTAACGGGAAAACACACATATATAGCAAAATACTACAAAAAAAAAAAGAAAGAAAACAAGTATATGTGTGGGTGAGCTCATCTTAGAGGCTTGCAATTTCCAATCGTGGCGGGGGAGTTTCTATGATCGTAATATTATACGCTTTGATGACTCTCATCAACATATGAATCAAGTGAGGAGGAGTTAGGACAAGAAGAATGTGGTTAACATGCATGTTATGGTATTCCTCCACATACCTGGGTGGAGGGTAATTTCAAAGTATTGGAGAGTTGTGGGGTGAAGTTTTGAACATAGAACCAAGGACATTATCTTCAAAGTCTATGGACGTAGCAAGGATTTAGGTTGATATTAATATTCATATTCTTAGCTTTATCGATGAATATGTCCATTTTAAAGTGGACTCGGTGGTTATTGTTATTCATGTCAAAGAGGAAGGTGATGTATGCAATGAGGGTCTATTGGTGAATTGTTTAGGTGGCCATAGCTTGGATTCATTAACACAGAAGAGTTGTGTTCCTACTAGAAGAGAGTGGCAAGTGTTGGATGATGACAATGGCTGGGTGCTTGAGGAAATTGGTGGTGCAGTTCAGGGTGGGGATCGTGTTAAAGCTACTACAGGTGCGATTGGAGCCTTACGTGGGTCTGATGAAATTTTGGCCCTGGTTCGTAATGGTAATGCACATAATATCCATACTAGTATGGGTGGAACTGAATTGGGCCTACATAGCAGTGGTTTAGGACGTAGATGTAATGTCCCAATAACTTCAATAATTATTTTATATACATATACACTTCAGTTTTATTTCATTTTAATTAGTTGTTTATCTATCTATTTACTTAGTTATTCAAAACATTGATTTGTGTTGAGTTTGAGACAATTTTTAGCTAATATTTCAATTTCAGGGCTCATTCATTCGAATAACAACAAGTGTCATTCAAATGAATGTTGAAAAATTTGTATCTAAGGCCAAGAAATTGAGTCATTCGAATAACTCGTGTCCACGGGCATTTTATAGATGCGATAGGCTCATTTTTGTCAAGCCCTCTCTCTCTAACCTCATTTTCTCCTCCTTCTCTCTAGAAAACCCAAAACCCTAACACCAAATCCTCCCCAAACCTTCCTTATCACTTCAAATCCTTCACTCCACCTTTATTATCATCATCATCCTTCCTTGTTCTCTCTCTCTAGAACCTCCATTGGAGCTCTCTTGGAGTTATTGGTGGTGATCCTAGGGCTACCAAAAAATTTCCTTATTTTGGGCATCAAGGGTAATTTCTTAACTTAAATCTCTTGTTGAACAGTGTTGTGATTGAGTTAGGTACTTGATTATTCAAGTTTATGATTTGCTTACTTTGAACACTAGGTTGAGATTTTGTGACTATTAGTGATTTGGGTTAAACTGGTCCTAACCCATTGTTGTCTTATCTATAGCATTGGGAGGCTTCAGTGATTTTTCATAAGTTTCGGTCAATCCATAGATCAATTTCTCTGCCTCCTTGAGGCTTATGTTATGAGTAGTTAGTTGTAATTGTAGTTTAATATCCTATATTAATATATGTGTATATATGTGAATTGAAAATGTATTTTCAAAAGTGTTGTGAGAATCAATTTGGTTATTTTGAGAAATTGAAGAAATGTAAACTAAATGTTTTTTAAAAGGAAAATATTTTATGAACTAACATGTGGACAAAACCTATTGTTAATCATTGCATAAAAATCATTTATCGCATATTGTTTTACATTGACAATGTTCTGTTCATTTGGGAAACAAATGCTTTGCGATTAAGATGCCAAGAAAAGAAAGTTTGCATCGGTTTTGGTTTATAAATAGATTATGTCTGAAATGGTTGACTTGGTTATGAAAAAACATGATGTGAGAAAAGGAATACTTTTAGTGTTAGATACATGATTTAGGGTGAAGTCCTATCAACATCTGTAGCCAACGACTTATGCCTTCGCTAGTAAGGGACAGATCACACTAGCCCAGTACGTAGGCCATGTTCTGGTTATATGCCCTTGCTAGTAAGGGACAAATCATACTAGCCCAAAACATTGAAATCAATGCCTTTGGTTTGTTAGTGTATGTTAGAGTATCAGCTTTAGCACATTGTTGACATTGTATTATATCCTGGCCCGATGGAATTCCTAGAATACATGGTTCATGGAAAGTTTATGTTGAACTAAAAAGAATATTTTATATTTGATACATATATTATAAATATCATAACCTTTTCTCACTTGTCCCTTGTGTGCTACAATTACATTTACCTACCACTGAGTTTCCAAACTCACTCTTCATTGTTTCCTGATCTTTTTAGATACAAGTGCGGGTCCGAGTTCCATTCCTCCTACCTCTTAGATTGCAGAGGATTTTCTTATTATGGTGAGCCCAACTTTTACTGGGATGTACTCGTTTTCAAATTTATTGTATTTTTTGGTCTTAGAACGCTCAAGTAAACCCACAGGCAAGATCCGACCGATTCTCACTTCCATGGTCTTGTAGTTTTATGTTGATTGGGATTTAAATATGTAACTTAAGAATTATTTTGAACTTGCAAACTACTAGATTTCCTTTTTTTTTTTTAGAAACTCCTGAATTTGTGAATGGATTTATTGAATTGTGAATTGATATAAGGTGTTTGTTCTTTCTGTTAGGATAAGCCTATCTACAAGGGAAACTGTGTCCATTTTTTCGAAAATTTTGGTACACGAGGTTTGCTAGGGGTCATGGTCTCCTATGCACCGGTCATGACTCCGGTTGGGTCGTGACAGTAGAAGCTTTCTAAATTCACCGGGCTTGGAAAGAACTAATGGAGAGTCCAACGCCATACATTATGATCCATCGTCCATGCTTATTATTCCACTAGGGTTTGAGAACGTGTCCATAAATGAAAAAGATCATGTTGCGTCCACAGGTTCTAGGGATTTTGTCTTTACTACAAATTCTACAGCATCAGAGAGTCAGAACGAGGTTGAGGAGGGGGAGGCTAGTGGTGTTTTTTCATTGTCCAATTCTGAGGGAAATGAAGACGACATATTTGACCTTGTTTTGAAGACTTAATTAGAAGAAGGAAGACCAAAGTGAGCAGCAGGGAGGTACATTGGACAGGGCATGTGCAACATTTGAGCATGGCAACTGAATGAGAATTTCAATAAATAATGAGGAACATCTTATAGAGTTTTTTTTTTTTTGGAGAAACCAAAAGCAAGGCCATTAAAGAAAAGTCCAAGATTAAGAAGGTTAGTAGAAGGCTGAGTAGAAGTGCAAAGAGTTAGGGTTCATTGGAGGAGAGTTCATCTCCTACATTTTAATGAAGATAATTGTGTGGAATATGATAGGGTTGGGTTTGTCAGGAAAGGTAACCATGGTGCGGAAAATAATTTAAGAGAAAAAGGTGGATATTATTGGGTTGACAAAGACTAAGAAGGAGGCCTTCAATCAATTTTTAGTAAAATGATTGCAGAATCATGATGATTTTTCATGGGTGTCTACTGATTCTGTTAATGGATTGGGAGGCATAGTGTGTATTTGGGATAATGCCTTTCGATCTGATGTGGTGATCGCAAGAGGGTCATAGTGGATATGCATACAAGGTAAAATTGTTGAGTGTGACTTTCGTTGTGCTTTTTATTTAGTGTATGGTACACAAACTAGAGCTGACCGAGAAATTATTTGGGAGGAACTTTGCAACATATGGTAGATTACTGATGTACCAATGTTATCTTTTGGGGACTTCAATAAAGTCTTACAACTTGAAAAATAGAAGGGGGGCTAGACAATGTCAACAAGGATTAGAGAATTTAGAATTGGTGCAAGACTTGGAGCTATATGATTTTTGATTATACGAAGGAAATTTACATGGTATGTGACATATACAAATTGGAGTAGAATTTATCACATTATGGTGGACTAAGAGTTGTTGTACAAGTTTCCAAACATGAAAGTGCAGCCGTTAAAAAGGTCCATACTTGATCAGTACCCATTGTTTTCTAAATGATGATTGTGTTGATTGGGGTTCTAAGTTGTTCCGTAATCTTGATCTATGATCCTCGCATGAAAATTTCTATAATCTAGTGAAGACGGAATGGAAGAAGCTTGGGAATAAGCATGTTTATGATAAATTTCATAAGATTAAAGGGCCGATAATAGAATGGAATAAGAAGGAGTTTGGTATGGTTGATGTCATGACCAGGGAGTTAGAAAAAGCAAAGCAGGAGATTGATAATAATATTGATAATGGAGTTGTAGATGATGTCTTGGTTGCTAGGCGTTCAACACTATTGGAACTATGTGAGAAATGGTACAAGCGTAAAGATGGCTATTGGAAGCAGTTGTCCAGAGGATTAATGATAAGAAGAAATGGAGAATTGTTTTGTTTTTTTGTTGCAATATGGACAGTATGGAATATCACAAACAAGAAAGTTTTAGGAGACAAGTTAGCATCAATGGAAGAAGCATTATCAATGGCAAGTTTTAGGGTTTCTCATTAGATTAAAATGTGCTATTATTGGTTGTTGCAATGGATTTTGTTTTGCATTTTCCTTCCTTTGTTTTCTTGGGGTTAAATAGGTTTTGTCTCTTTTAAGGGTTTTCCCAAAGGAGAGTTTTTTAATGAGGTTTGGTTTCTGACTTGCTACCTCTGCTGCGGTGGTATTAGGTGGGGGTGGTTAGGGTAGTTTTTAGGGTACCGCGTGCGTTAATATGTCATTTGCTGGGATTTCATGTTGCATTTTTGGTTTTTTGTTTGTTGCTAGGGGGTGTGTGGTGGTCGTTTATCTTGGTGTACTTTATCCTTTAATGCATGATTTAGCTTTGCTAATGAAGCTTTGTTACTTAATAAAAAAAAGGGTTAATACCCTATTTAGTCCCTAAACTTTACACCTATGTCATAGTTGGTAAAAGTGATAGGTTATAATCCTTGTACTTTGCAAACGTTGGACTCGTTATTTTCTACCCAATGCCCCAAGAAAAAATAGTTAGATTGTCCAGGGATTACTTAGGATAGTAACTCCAACATTTGCAAAGTCCAAGGACTAACCTATCACTTTTTTAAGTTGAGGAACCAATTAAGACAAGAGTCTAAAGTCTAAGGACCAAATAAGATATTAACAAAAAAAAAGTATTGTTTAATATGTCATTCATTATACATTATTTACATTAAATATCTTGATCAAAAGTCCATTACTTGATTTAGTTTGGTCCAGTGTAAATGTAAAACTTATTTATATAACCACATCATAAAATAATTTGACTCTTCTTATAACTACTTAGAAAATCATATGAAAAAATGTAATTAGTTGATCATGTAAAATATTTTACAAAGACGGTTTAATAAAATTAATTAATCTAGTGTTCTTAAACTTTGAAATGAAGCAGAAAATTAAGGATGTTGAACAAAGACAAATCATAAAAAGTACTCATTCTCTTTTAAAATAAGTATCAACTTGATTCCTTTTTACATCTTTGACCCAATGTATTTAAAACATTTATTTTCACATAAAAGAACTAATTAATTAGAATGGATTGGATGCAAGAAATTAAGGAAGATATATAGAATGCGCACACACCTGACGATTTCGAACCTTAGCAATGGAGTTTTCCAACTCATCTTCAATCCTATTCAAGTCCTCATACCTTAGAGAGCCCATGCCCTCCCCAAGGTAGCGCTGAATCCCCAGTTCAAGGCTCAGAGTCTCCTGCCTCAGCATTGCCATGTCATTGAATAAATCTTCCTACAAAATTGAGGATTTAATTTAAATTGCATATACGACAACCGAATCAATTCATGAAATTAAGCTAAGACATATAAATTATTCAGAATACTACTATAAAGAAAATTTAGCACATGATGAGTCTCGTACCCGGTGGTGATCGTGGCGCATTATGCAAGTCCCTGTAGCTCGGTGGTACTTATCAATTATTTGCTCCATCCTGAGAAAGTTATTAAGTTTCAATGTTGCAAAACTCTCAACTTAACTGGTAACTTAATAAGATTTGATACACAAAATACTCAGCTACGGGTTCTCCTAATATTCTTGGCAACACAAGATATCTACAGCCACAAAATCAACTAAAGCTAGAAAGAATTTGTTACTTAAAGTACATCAATTTGTTTCCTAATTGGCAGTCATAATTGATATGACTTGGTATGCATCAGATTTGATTATAACTCATAAGTATACAATTCTATTACTCAAAATGAGTTAACGTTTTTATTGGTAAATTTTTAATAAAATTGACAAAATCTTGAGTTGTGCATATGTAACTCATAAGTTTACATTTCATACCCATATGCAGAGAATAATAATTATGTGGGACACATGCGCATTTATATGTTATTGTACTTTTATACGTTGTTCACTTTTATTATTCAATTTTGTTGTTCAAGTAGTATTACCTTTATTTNAGACTCCAAATTAATATGGCTAAATTAGAGCTAGTGGTGAACAACTCCTTTATATATGGTGTAATTCAAGAAGAATTGAATTGATGGTTACTAAAATGAGAGATCAAGATCACACACACACATATATATATAACACCATCAATTCAATTCTTGGGGTATTAAGGCACACCACACATCAAACACCCATAGATCTGCAGGTTCAGATTAATTAATTAAAGTTAAATATGCTGGATGCTAGCTAATGCGGCACATCCTAATTTGTGAAAATTTGCAAGATTGTCACAATTAGCATAAGTTTGGAAAATAAACTCTAAAACTGCAATCTAATTTGGTGATATGGTTCACAGAAGAAAGTAATTATATAATGGGTCCCTGCAAGAGTTTAGGTTTACACAAATTAACATATATATATATATATATATGTGTGTGTGTGTGGTTGAAATTAAATGAAATCTATATATGAGCTCATCAGATGGCGCCTGCATGAGCAAAATAAAAGTAACATGAAACTCGTCAGATCTCTAATATTTCTATGTCAGAAGAACGTATATGAAACTTCCCAAAATGGGTAATAGACCTGTAACAAAGTCAAACGCTCTCAAGTGGGTCAACCATACTTTATAGAATGGACGACCCACATATATGGTCCTAATATTAAGCTTCCCAAAAGATTCATACGCAGAGGGAGAGAAATTAAGACGAATACATCGGCAGCAGTTAGAAAAGAAACATGACTAGAGCATTAGTAATTATTAATTTACCAAAAATCAAATTTATTTTGCATAAGATATAGGAACGGATCTGACCTGAGAAATGAAATACAAATAATTCTTTTGTGCTAAAATTAATTAGTGAGATATTTCGATTTTGATAAAATAAAATAAAAAATAAAAAATAAAAAGCTAATTAATTAATTTGTGATCCTGTTGAGAAGGTAATTATAGATATATTGCATTAGTAATATTACCAAAATTCAAATTTTAGATGACATACTAGAAGAAGGAATCAGATGATATATATGAATGAATGAGGTGCATGTTTCTAGCTAGAATTAGCTAATAATTCTTTTAAGCTAGCTAAAATCAATTAAGATATTTTGATTTTGAGAGAATTAATAAATCAGTTAATATATATGTCATCCACGAGTGCGTAAAACTAGTCTTTAAAAAATTAACAAAGAAATTATTTTGGATGCGTATTCCAGTGTAGCGGAGCCGTACGTAGGCAGGGTTCATGTATGAGAATGACTATGAGGATGAAATAAATGCGTTAGAGAGTTATATATATAGTAAATGAAGTAAGTATGTATACCTCAAGTTATCAGTGCAGTATTGAGTCAACTTGGCAGTAGGGGAGAAGATGATGAGTCCGATCTGAGCGTCACAGAGGACAGAAAGCTCGTTTGTCTTCTTAATCAGACTATTCCTTCTCTTGCAGAAAGTCACCTGCCTCTTCGTCTTGTTCTCTATCTTCTTCATCTCTATCTTCCCCCTTCCCATCTATGATGATCCAACTATATATATATTAAAACCCCTACCCTTTTCCTTTTTCTTTTCTCTTTTTTCTTTTTTGGCTGTTCCTAAAAGTAGAAAACCAAAAGAAAAATTATACCCTTTGTTTTTTCTTTCTTTCCTTCTTGTATCGTTTTAAGAGAATATTCAACACAAACAAACAAGCAAATAGAAAAGACAAATTATAGAGAAAATGGTGACTGCAAGTAAATAACACAACGCATTAATTAGTAGGAACTAACTAGGAAGTTGAGAAACAAAAAGATATTATAAACAAGAGAAATTATAGTTGCACACCCAACAAGGAGTTATATGCCATTTTCTTGATTTAGGGTTTAGCATAGCTGAAAATAACAAAAGGATTCAATAATGTTTGAAGAATTGCTCCTAATTAAGAGACAGAGAGAGAGAGAAGAGAAAGAGAGAGTTCAAAACCTAAACTATCTTCCTTTCCTTTAGAAAATCTCAGAACTTGAGAAACTGATGATTTGTGATCTCTTGCAACTCAACACTACAGAATAAATGCTGTTTCAGCGAAGGCTAAGGCTATGTGAAAGTACAAGACTACCACAACACATTACCTTTTTGAGGGAGTGGTTGAGGGTAGCAATGTCATTTCAAGTTGGTGATAACGCTGTCGTAGCAGAGCCCCAATGTGCCATGCAGGTACGAGAATAAGTGTATGTGATGTGACCTCAAATTAATTAGGGAGGGTTTGTTTTGTTTTAAATGCTTATTTTAGTCTTAAAATTTAAAAAAATGAGACACTTCCATCTCCGAAATTTAAAACTCGACTTTTCGTTTCAATCTTTTAAAGTATAAAATCTTAGGTTAAATTATTCATTTAATTCATTATTATTATAATTTTATCATGTTTTTGTTGATTTGTGGTATTACATAAAATTGTGTAAATGAATTATGACAACACTTGAGAATGCAAATAAGGCTGTGAGAGTATTTGAAGTTGAAAGTGAAATACTGAAATTGTTATATCAACTTAGATTTACAATCTTATGTGATACCATAACCACATTTTCAACTCCAAATGGTACTATAGTCTTATTTTTGGTCTCATTTCTTATTGTAACCCCATTGAATATAACAAATCAACAAAAACATAAATGATAATGAACTAAATGATTAACTTGACTTATGAATTACAATTTCAGATATCAGAAAATCATTTTTTTTTAAATTTCGGGGAACAAAGTGACTCACACTTACACTTTCAAGGACCACAATAAGCATTACCCAAAAAAATTAGTAAGAGAATATATCATTATTTATATTATTTATTATTTAATACTTTAATTATGTACGTAGTACATTGTTCTCTCTTATTTTAAATATAAATTTAATGTAATAATTGAGTAAATATTAAATAATTTTACTCTAAAAATATTTAAAGCATTTAAAGAATAAAAACTAGTGGGTTAATAGTATCAATTAGTTATACTATCAATATATTTTTTTATCTTAAATAGATAAAAACTAGTGTTTTAACCCATGCAATGCACGAGTGAGTCTTTTTTATGCTGCTTAATATATATAAAAAATTAATATTAAATAAATATGAATAGAATAATTAACTTTATAAACATACAAAGATAGAGTCAATCAATATTCTTAAATATTTTTCTATATACTACATTCATCGTGGAACTTTCAAGCATTTCTTCATGATTCTCCAAGAATATTTTCAAACCCTTCTTACTTTTTACTCTTGTATAGGTGACATATAATTGTACATGAGTAAATACTGGCCTCGATAGATATAACCCAACAATTGACAATGTTTGCCTTTGTGAATTATTGATAGTCATAGAAAAAGATACAATTATTGAGAATTGTCTCATTTGAAATCTTACAGGAAGTGTTTCATTGTTGGGAATCATGTTCGGTCGCAGTATTAAAACCACTTCTCCAATCTTATTTCCTATAAGAGTTTGGTATTCTATCACATGATTACCCATCCATCTTACTTCCAGCCTTGTCTCATTGTACAAACCATTATATTGGTCTATGTTTAGTAACATCATGCCAAATGTAATGCCCTAACTAGCCATTTACATTTAAGTTGTAAATAATGTTACCAAATGGCTTCAAATACACAAGAGGGGTGAATTGGGTATACAACTTTTTCACAAAACTTTTCTTACTTGAAAAAATAAGCTAGCAAATTTCAACAAAGATATAAGAACAAGCAATAAAGCAACCTAGCACAAGCAATGTTAAAGTAAAGAGTTAAGGGATAAAGAGAATGCAAACTCAATTTATCTTGGTTCGACCACCTTGTGATCTACGTCCAGTCCCCAAGCAAGTCGCTCAAGATTTTCTCCACTATCTTCAAGCTTGAAACTTAGGTGCTTGAAAAGCCTTTACAAGAAAGAGCACTCTTCTTGAGCCTCAAGTAACCATTATTAGGGATTCCACCCTAATAAATTTAGAGGGATACCTCACCCTCTTTACAAGAATATGAAATTTGTGGATTGGAAACTCTCTCAAAGAGTAGATAATACAAATTGAAGCTTTATAGGTGTGCATGTGAATATCTCTCTTTTTGGCTTAGAAAAATGGCTCAATATATGCTCTTAATGATCTATAGAAAGATAAGAGTTTAGGAGTTAATGTTCTGCATTGAATTACTAAGTTTGGTGGGTATTTATAGTGGTCCAAGTGATCCTAGCCATTGTGCATTTAATGCACAGGAAACAGTACAACAGAACTAGCCGTTACTGTTTTCAGAGACTAAGTCATTCGAATGACATATGTAATGTCGCCATTATGAGTCTCTTCTGTCAGAGTCATTCGAATGACTTGAGCTTTGCAAGGGTCGCAGAGAGCTCAAGAACTTTGTCAATCGAATGAATACTTCGAATGTCTCTTGCGATTGAGTCATTTGAATGACTTGTTCATCAGTCATTCGAATGACCTTAGCAAGTCTTTCCCAAACTCACCATTTTTCTTGTCCTTCTTGATTCCTTTGTTTATCTAATCCATTTTAAGCTCTAGAGTCAAATGTTTGTTTGCAAGAGCCATTTTAGAAAGCTTCTTAGAGAGGTTTATCACACACACCTTTAAAAATTTTCCTAAGTCCTAAATCTATATTTTCTTGGAATTCCTTACTTGGAAACTTGCATCTTTGTCTTCATCAAAACCTTCTTCATGTAGAATTCACAATTTCTCCCTTTTTGATGATGACAAACATTTAGGAAGAAACAACGACATTTAAGAAGAAAAGAATTGTGGCAAGTGTTCCCCCTTACTATATTCAACTTTTTCAAAAGATATAGATTTAGCATATACACACAATTCCCCCTGAGTTTATGCATTTTTCCAAAAGATTCAGAGATAAACAAAGCGGAAAGACATTTTCTTTCGAAACCCTTTTAGCATATGCACACAATTCCCCCTAAGTTTATGCATTTCAAAACATTTTCTTTCTGAAACCCCTTTTCCCCCTTTTCAGTATTATCAAAAAGGTTAAATAAGCAATAGTCACATATGCCAAAAACTTAGGTCAAATAAGTATCAGTGATAGTAAGCACAGTTCAAATGCCAATAAAGAGCAGCCAATTCTAATCATAGAGGAATAAGCCATAATAAACCAATTCTAATAAATCATAACTCAAAAACATAGTTAATAAACTGTTGGTTACAATATGCAATATGGGTTAGAGCAGTTAAAAACATCTAGGACTAAATCACTCTTGCTCGGTCTCAGTTCCCTCAGCCTCATTACCATCACCCTCGTTAACATCATCAACAACATGGTCAACGACCATGGGAGTGTGAGAGGTGCCAGTAGCCGATGGATCGGAAAAGCTCGGAATGGGCTTGGGTGGATACTAGAAGCGGGGAAGGTGCAGATGGGAACAAATGGCTCTGATGTCCATGTCTAGGTGATGGAGGGATCTCTGCATGCTTTGAAGACATGCAGAGTCCTGAGCCATGGAGACACTCATGGCATCGAAGCAGCTCATGATAAGGTCCATCTGAGACTGCGATATGTTCGGTGAAGGGCTAGCAGAGGTGGAGGTGGTGCCAGGAGCGGAGGATGTAGCATGACGTTTACTAGCGCGGTTGCCCTCCGGAACGTCATATTCAAACTGGTTGTCATCTATCAGAAAGATGTGCATTTTGGCCAGGCAACCAGAGTCAATCTTCCAATTTCCGTTAGAAGGCCATTTCACCTAGTTGGTGAGAGGGACTCGGAAGTGGCGTAGTATGGTCATGAAGTGTATTCCATATGGTAGATCACTTTCTTTTGAACGGGCTTGGTTCACATGGTGCATCACATACAAGGCCCAGTTGATCGCATGCTTCTCAGTCAAGGCCCATAGCACCAAACTATCATCCTTTGTCATTACCGAGTGATTTCCATCGCGAGGGACAAGGGTATGGGTAAGCATGTAGTGAATTATCTGTTGATCCACAGGCAATCCTCTCACATGGGGCCAGTTTTTATGATTTTTGACCCCAGAGTGGTCACAAGCATGTATAAAAGTGTGTACACATGTATGTGAACTAATTGTTATAAAGTTTGTCCACTAAAAATGTATAAAGATTGTGAATTTATTTATGTTGGAGTAAAATCACAGTGTTGTACACAAGTACGTAATGTTTGTGCACTCAGTCATATAAAGTTTGTGCACACAGTCATGTAAAGTTTGTGCACTCCAATCAGATATCATATTCTGCAACATACACCCTTGTTAAGTAAGTAAACCACCATTGTTAAAGGTAAATCTCATCCATTTTAAAAGAAAACCGACATTTTATCATCTTAATTCCATTTTAATCAACTTTCACATGATAAGAGGATGAAGATGAGGAGGATGAGAAGGATGACTATTATGAGATGATGAGAGGATGACGAGGACGAGATGATGACGAGGATAAAGATAACAGAACAAGGATGAGAGGATGAAAATGATGACGATGAGTGAAAACGATGACGAGAACAAGTTCGAGATTAAGGTGCGTTGTTTATAATTTTAGAAACTATACGATATACATATAATGATCATTAATTACGTATAATTGAATGGTGTATGTACGAGTATATGCAATTTGGGTGTACATAAAACATTTTTGGTTTTGAAAATAGAGGCGAGAGTTATGTAATAAAAACATTTATTAAAGGAGGAGAACGTATTTTACTTTAAATTTAATGTTGTCCTTATCTTGTGTGCAAGTTTCTTCTTTCACTTTGTTTGTAGGAGGCGGTGGAAGAAATTGAACAAGTTCATTCTCTGCGATATAAATATTATACTTAATGTCCTTAAGATCATTCATGGGAATGCTGCAAGAAAGTGGCATACTTTAAAACCTTAAGAAGATTTTGCACATTTAAGTTGTAGAAGCAGCTAAGTTTGGGATTTAATCAAATAGAAATTATTAATAGAGGACTGACACATCATTTGTTGTGGTTCATGTGTTTCTTCGTATACTTTTACTGCTAATTACGTGTATATACCAGAGAAATACTTGCAATTGCATGGTGGACCACATTTAATACATGATCCAACATTACGTCTTAATTTTAATTTGTATTATTTAAAAAACATAATAAAATAAGTAATCAATGATTCAAAATGTTTATAAAATGTGCATTAAATATGGTGACATGAGTACTTCTACTGATATAGCCAGCCTATCCTGGCTATTAACCTTTCAAGCATTCTATCTATTTCTATTTCCAATGATGGCCACAAGTTCTATAATTGTCATTCCAATCATATACCATGTAGCTGCTGCCAGTATATACTGCAACCAAGGGCTGTTAACAATTTCCAAAGCCAGAGAACCACCCACATGCTGTTTCAACTCATGAATCGACCCCGCTTCATGTAACCGAACTGTCGCCACTGCGATCAATGCAGTAACCACTGGAAATCCCCATCTAATAGGGCCGTTTCGATTCTCATGTGTTTGAGGGCCTCTTTCATTGGTTCCTTTCTTTGATGTGGTAACTGAAGGCTTTTCATCTTGCGATGGTGAAGTAGTGGCAGTGCTTCTAGTTGAAGATGGAAGAGCATAAGTTGATGGAGCCCAATACTCCTCGGGATGGATGCAATTCAGTGGGATCTTTTTGATGTCCCTTACTTTCCTCCTCGCAGCAGCAGCATCTCTGAGCTTACCGATATTCGGTGGTTCCGGTAACTTATGCGTGACTCGTGTCATGCTTCTGTGAGGTCTTGACGAGCTTCCACTTGCAATAGGTGATTGCCAGTATAACCAATTGGAAATTGATCTTATGGTATGAATTGCTGACATTCTTGATTCTCTTTGGAGGTCTGTTTCCTGAAAGAGATGTTCTCTAGTTAGTTAATCTGTGAGTGAGTTAGGTAGCGTTTGTTTGGTTATTGGCGCAGAAAGTGGGATAGTAGAGACATGTCTCCGCATTGGTTTTGATTAAGAACCATGAGGACAAATTCTCGTGGCCATTCATGCTTTGGAACACCAAAACATTTAAAACTAACCTTTGAACACTTGGTGGCTTTTTCCATTGCTTCCTGGAATCTAGTCTGAAACTTGTCCACATCCACAAATATGTTAGATACACGGACACCACCTGTGTTACCTGCGCCTACTCTTACGTTGCCGCGTGGCTGCTTGGACATCAAGAACTCCAGAGCTGCAAGGTTGGACTTCTCAACAACCCTATTTTATTCAAAGCAGAAAAAAAAATGGCAATTCACTACTACATCTAAAAAGGAAAAGAGAGAATTATGTGACTTAAAAACTTGTGGCCAAAATATTCACAAAAACTCTGTTTCAACCAATATAACATTGCAGTCGGAAGAGAACTCATGAAAAGTTATAAAGAAGTGGAAATTTCAAAATGCGAATGGTCGAGAACATACCTACCTGCTAATAGTAGTACAGTAAACAGTTGGCAAACAATAAAGATGAACAAAACAGCGGAAGAACAACTATTAACCTGACAAATATCCCTCTCGAATCAAAATAAGAAAGTATGTAGAGCCTTGTAAGGAACCAAATATAAATAAGAAATATATAGTCCATAAATGAATTTAGAAAGTGATGACAAACTAATGAGAAATTCAGGGAAGGAAGGATGCACCACTTAACCACAAAATCTTGCTCTACGCTAAGTAGCATCAGAATATTTCACAATATTGACAAATCACAACAGATAAAGTATTATCTAAAAGCTTAAGTCCAAAATATCAAAGTGATATTAATAATAATGGTATACACACACACACACACTTACGAAATGCAATTGACAGGACAAGATTCTATAGCCTCAGTGATTTTGTGTTCGGAATCAGCCCACTGAGCAACAACCCTTGCTCTTCCATAAACTGATTCAATAGCAAAAGTCTTGTCAGCCAACAAAGCGCATTTTAGGCAGCCAACGCATTTGATTTCGTCCACAAATATTGCCCGCTGCTCGCTTTCTGATCCGTACCAAACAGAGTATATGGGTCTGCCCGTGAAGCCTCTGAATTCTGAAATCTTGGCTTGCTCCTGCACCATACTTTCATTCACATGCTAAGCAACTCATTTCACCTAGAAATATCATGCAAAAAACATAGATCCACTAACAGTACGTACAGTCACTGAGATACTCCCAGCTTTCTATTCTTCAGTTTTCAAAAATGATATTTCAGTTCATTACCAACCTTGTCATAGGCGAATCGTGCATTAGGGTCAGAGAGAATAGCATAAGCTTCATTGAGTACGATGGCCATGTCATGACCAGCAGGTCCAGCAATGTCCGGGTGGCAGCGCTTCTGAAGAGAGCGGTATGCCGTCTTCACCTGTGATTGATCCGAGGAGCTATCAATTCCCAGAAGGTCATACAAATCCAAGTCTAACATGGATGATGGTGATGCCGCCTTGCATGTTAGAGTGGAGCAATACTTGTTGTGCAGCGTTCTTGGGATTGCTAAGCCAGTTCTTTTCATACAAGAAATAGTCAGATTGGACAAAGGAAGACATGAAGATGCTGCAGCACTGGCCATTGTCATGGTTTGAGTTTGGGAGAGCCAAGAGGATAAGCCACACACACACACAAGGTAGAGTTTGATCAAAGGCTCCTTCCTATATGAACGATTGACAAAGATGCAAGATATTTTTTTTTTCGTTTCTGTTTTCTAGTCTAACTTTTACTGAAAACGATGGAAGATAGTTTAGAATGCTTTTTCTGGATTTTCAGGGTGAGATGATTCTGCGGTTTTCCTTGTTAGGGACCACCAGTCATGTCGTAATACAGATCGTAGAATGAAATAACTATGACTTTATGTACGTTATTTTTTTATTTATTTTTTCTATCCAGAATTGTTAAAATTTATGTTTCCACCTCAAAGTCTACCAGAATTGTAAAATTTATTCGTTTAGCTCTTCTACGCTGATGACCATGACAACCACTACCGACCAAGTTGTGGATGATTTGTTCTAGATCTTTGTTTTGAAAGCTTCCATTGCAAGAAAGGGCATGGATTCTATGTGTGCTAGGGTTTTGTCCCTTCTTTTTTTCATGAGAATATTGGGGTTCTTTAATTTATTAGCTATAGAGTTCTTATATTTCTTGTTTTTTCTTCTGAAATGAGTTTTTGTACTTTAAGATTGTATAAATTTGTATTTTTATTTTATGAATTTAAATGAATCTTACTTAGTCGATATTAAATGGTTTCAATATGTTGTTGGTCTTGATGACTTGATTCCTACATTAGTCTGTTTTGGGTTCTGATCATGGAGGCTAAAAATGGATTTGAGGAAGCTTACGGTGGAGGGTTGTGGTGGAGGGATGGATTTGAGGAAGATTATTATGGTTGGAGGATAGGAGTGAGAACATGACGAATGTCGCAGCAAGAACAAAAGGAACACGAAGGAGAAAGAAGAGAGGGAAGGTTTGTCTTCTACAACAAAGGCAAAAAAATATTGGGGAATGTTTTGTAAAATTTAAAGTGAGAGACTCTTATTACAATTTCTTAAACATTTATTAGTGAATGAGGCGGTGACACGGTTGGTAATTTTGAAGTGCTGAATTTTTGAAAAATAGGAGTAACTAGTGAGGTGTCATGGTAGCCTTCATAGTAAACCTTTTTTTGGTCCGAAGTGTTGCATAGTAAACAAGGTCTGTTTACTAGTTTAAATCTTATATGAATAGGATAAAATCATTAAATAAAAATAATGATAAAATTATATCATAAAAGTTAAATATAGAAAGAAAAAAAAGGTTAATTTAACTTTTATGTAAGAGTGAAGTTTTTATGCAATCTTTCAATTATTATTGTTATAGCTAAAATTAAAGTCCACGGGTTGACAAGTTATGAGATTGTGAAAAACAGAACAGGAGGATTATACCTGAAGTGTGAATTGTATATCTGAACTATGTTTTTACAATAAATGGTAAGAATAATGAAAGAATCAATCTATTCCTATACAAAATAATTTTAAATTAGACAAAATAAATTAAGATATTTACAAATCAAAATAGATCAATAGGAGAGGATTAAGAGATGTCAAAATCATCAATAAGTCAATGTATCTATAGGAGTTCAAGAATGGTGTCAACAAGAGCTCGATACTCGAACTCAGTATTGGAACGAACAGTCAATTTATGTTTCTTACGATGCCACAAGATAAGGGAGTCACCAAAGAAGATGCAATAGCCTGTAGTAGAGAGACGATCAGTGGGATTGCCACTCCAATCAGCATCAGAATAGGCTCGGAGGATCAGCGTAGAATAGACAGAGAAGTGAAGCCCATGAAACATTGCTCCTTTGACATAGAGGAGAATACAGAGAACTACACCATAATGAGTAGATCGTGGAGTGGTCATGAACTGACTAAGGCCATTGAGGAAGGAATTCTATGCGACCTCCCTAGGGTTACACTCGCATATAGACTTCTTCCATCATTGAGGAAGGAATTCTTCACATCCATTTGACTAAGAGTCCACTTTTAAGTAACTGCAATAGCTAGTAGAGCACGTATAAAGGTGATGCGAGCAACAAGGACAAAAGTCTCCTCATAATGCCATACTGAGTAAATCCCTTAGTAACCAAGTAAGCTTTATATCTTTCAACAAATCCATCAGAGTGAGTCTTAATCTTGTACACCCATTTGCATCCCACAAGCATCTTACTAGAACGATGATCAACCAAGTCCCAAGTGTGAGTCTTTTCTAATGCATGTAACTCTTCTTGCATAGCACGATGCTAATGAGGATCTGTGGAGGCTTCTTTATAGGACTATGGTTCATGTAACTGAAGCATGGTAGAAAAAAAAATGATAATCGCGGAGATAGGAAGGTGAATTTCGTAGCATGTTTGGATGATCAAAAGACGCATGAATAACAAGTAGATACGGCCCCACACTAATAGCCACGTACATAGTCTTATGTTATGTTGTACCCCATCATTTTGTACCCCTTGAAGAGGCACCTTGTTGTCAAGGTGCAAGTCGGGATAATGTTCCTTAACATCTTCCATGTTCCCATCAAATAATTAATTCAATGAGAAGTGAATGCACATTTTTGCAACGGTGGCTATTGATATTTTTGTAGACTATGATTTACTGCATGGACCTTCTACCATTGTCTTCCTCGAACACTGAAGTTGCTCATCCTTTCACTTGGCTAGTTCGATGGCTGCCTGCTTGTCAATTATGATGGTGCAGACTATGGTAGTCTTATCAGGGATGAATCTAAGGGCTTCATTACTGAGTTCTTGGAAAAATTTGGTGCTAGTTTTATTACTTTGGCAGAGTTATGGGGCATTTTTCACATCGTTAGTGTTAGAAGCCACATTGGCAATATCCTTACTGCCTTGAAGACAGTAAAAATGAACATCAACAACCTTTTTTCTATGTCAGAGCTTATTGCCCACCACCAATATCTTTGCAGTAACTATTATGTTGACACGTCAACCTGTGTAAGTGGTCTCTAGTAAGGATACATGTCGTACTTATGAATTTGACTGAATTTATTTTAAGGAAGACTAATTTGACTGAGACGACATTCTAGAGAAATCAATCTAACCGACTTGAAATTCTAGAGAGCCTAATTTGACTCAATTTATTTTGAAACACGCAGCATGAACAGTTCCTGTTCATTTGATAATATAAGAATGCCTTACAATAGTTTGATACCAGAGTCAACAACCACCATTTCATAGGGCAGAAGCATCTCACTGCTTTCAAAATAGCAAAATTAATGACATTAGACTTTTTCTTTCAAAAAATTGGAAATTGATGGAAAGACAAGGATGCAATCATAGATTTGTAGATAAAAACACCAGTTGCTGTTGATGAGTACTTTAGCACCAGTAGATGAGCGCATGCTACAAGAGCAGTGCACTTCCACTGTTAGTCTCTAACATGATAACCACTCAACCAGATCAGGAGGCTAAGATTTTAGTCACACAATATTGCTGGTAATAGCAACAAAGTGGTTTTTGAAAGATAAATGAAATATAAAATATAGACTTTATTTTACAGATCCAGAGACATGCTAAGATTCACAATATATGGTCTAACAAGAATGAAAGCAGCACATTGCTTGTGAGGCTTAGTAACGGTACTTGGTGGAATAATCTTTGGGTGCAATCACCAGACCACGTCCCTTCCTCGCCCCTCTGTATACTGTCTCGATAATGTCGATGAACTCCTGCTTGTCCTTGAGAGCCCAATTGATCTTGTTGTTGTTTCCAGTACCAAGATCAATCATAATGTGCTTGTTCCTAAAGAAGAACATGACTGTGGACGGGTCGTAGAGCTCGTACATGGTGTTGAAATCAGGCACCTCAGTGATGTCCACAAGGTAAATGACAGCGAAGTTTTTTATTGTTTCAGCTACTGATGCTAGCACCTCATCCATCTGAATAGGTAAGAATTATTATTTAGGGGATAGAACACCATATTAGTACAATACTTATTCTGCTTATGTTCATTAAAGCAATCAAAACTAAGGTGACTTCAAAATAATCTCTGTCAAACAAAATGGCATCACATGCAATGACAAAAAACAACAATTGGCATAAATTGCACAACCTAGGTTGAATAACAGAGGTGTAAGGATTTTAATAGAATGGATCAGTTACAGTAGGCCAGATCACAGTTGTCAAATAAGGATTCAAATTCGAATTGGGAACTCTAATTTCAGAATCATGTGACAGAACATACCATGAATAATAAGATGCATGATCAATTATTGAACATACATAAAATATTCCACTTAATAAAACATTACAAGCGTTTTAATTTAAATATTAGCATTTATAAGTCAAATAAATAACTCATCAATGTCAATTAAGTCTGAAGTCATCCAAATAATAAGTAAATATTTTTACCCCAATTACGTGGTGGGCCTGGGTCACTCGTTCAACATAAAGGAATGAAGGCAAAGACAGGTGTGTGTGCCTGAATACTAGAGGTAGAGGGATCACTTCAATTAGTGAGAAGCCTCTTCATTTTGCCCCCCCTTTTCTACTAGTTTCTAAACCTAAAAAGAGGTTTGCAGTCTCTTTTGTCTTTTTTTCCTTTTTTTCTCCTCGTCTCTTGAAAAGTCACTTCATTTACTGGCAGCTCAGGTGCTTTGTCTTGGTTCAAGTGAACTCGGTCAGCGAAAAATCTTAAGTGGGAGAGACATTATACAGAATGACAAGGGTGTTAGAATCACATGGATTGCAGCCAAATCTCAATTCTGGCAATTCCTCCATGATTCAACAATTCTGCATATGACTCTGACACAAAAAATGAGACTTCACACATCCTGTATTTTGCTGAGTTGATCAACCACATCATATCAGATGAATTTTTATCCCAAATCAATCAATTCCAATGGCTGATTGCTGCGAATTGCGATGATCAACCACATTGAATCACACAAATTGAATACGAAGTCAGGCGATACTATGGGCCCATTGCTGCTTTGGTGAACCACAACAAATCACACAAATTGAATCCCAATTCAAGAGATTCAAACTGCTATGGGCCAGATCACTGTTATTAACTCATAATAATATCAGTTTCACTGAGGGCAAGAGAAGAAAGTTTTTCTCATATCTCTGAGCATTGACTCCACTAACTCATTACTCAGTTCTGTTCAGTTAACAGTTATCAATAGCAATGTTTTGAGTTAATTTTTCTTATAGCTGTAGGTCATGTTACAGTATTGATCCATTGAAGTGGAGTAACATTGCAAAATGACAGAGCTGATCAATCACTTGCGTTGACAATTTTGTATCACTTTTTTTCCCTGTCACATGCATTGCAAATTTGGAATAGATATAAAAGAAAAAGTGTGTCCTTGAAGGGCTTCAAAAGACAGAATATATGAAAGCTGAACATAGAGCAAGTAACAAGAACTCATAATATTAATTTTAATATTAAAATTAGGGCCTTACTTCGGTACCCCTTCAAATTCAAGGTTATTAGTAGCCCATGATTTTCTATGGTTAAGAATCAGTCCCGTGTCTCACTGACTCTAAATACTAATTATTTTAAGCTTAAAAGTAAGTGATGACCATTGAAATATAAAGAGATATCAATACCCTTATAAAAACATGGATACTGAAGGAAGAACTTCAAAATTAATATTTGCTAGACCAGTTGAATGGAGTACTTTTTCTTTTCTTTTCTTGTCCTAAAAATTGCATGATTAGATTGATTAGATTCACTTCAACTATGGCTAACCAATTCAATAATAAAAATAAATTAGAAATACCTGCATGCAGGTCTCATCCCAATCGTGGCCGAAACGGATGACAACGAGACGTTCCTCCTCGGCAAGGATTGCCTGATCCACTGCCCATCCCGAATGCAAGTGAGGCAACAGGTACGACATCTCTCTTTCTTCCTTTTCTAAACCCTAACACACCACCAATCCAAGTTCACATCACTTTCAAATCATTGTTATTACCAACCAAGAAAAAGAAATCAATCAATTATCACAACGTAAAATTGAAGAAAAAAGAAGAAAATCGCAAGAAATATATTAATATTAATTACTAATTCGAGAGAGAGAGAGAGAGAGAGTACCTCAGAGTTGGGAGGAGATCAGTGCAGCGCAAGGGAAGAGGAAAGAAGGGATGAGTATCAGGGAGTTTTAATTTTGAGTATTGAGAGATTGGGCTCCGATTTGGGCTATCAGCCCAATTCTAAATGCCTCAAATGGGCCCCGACCCGACCCGACCCAAGCCCAAACCGATTAAACGAAGGCGAGCCTCTTGGTATTTACTCGTCCAGTTTTCCATAGCATTGCTGCGTAATAGCGAGAAAGATGTCAGTGCTGATTGTGACGAGCTTAGGGGACTTGGTGGTGGATTTGCACAGCGACAAGTGCCCCTTGACCTGCAAGAACTTCCTCAAGCTTTGCAGGTAAATCACTCCCCTATCAATCTCACAAAGAAACTTCTAGAAACCATCCCCTCAAACCCCTAAACTATACCCAACTATATAGTTGGGCAAAATTCTTAATCCCCTAAATTGTTGTTTTATATATTTTGGTCCAGGATTAAATACTATAACGGGTGCCTATTTCACAAGGTTCAGAAGGATTTCACTGCTCAGACCGGCGACCCAACTGGAACGGGGACCGGTGGCGATTCCATCTACAGGTACAATAGCCTAATCTGCTTCCTTATACATTTTATTACTTAGGCGTGTTAGGTTGGAGCTTAAAAGTTTCATGATTACTCCTCAATCAACTTCATCAAACTTTTACTCTCCAACCAAACACGCCCTTTCCGTGTGTACGTTTTGTAGTTTGCAAACTATGGTTTGGTACAATAGAAAGGAACAGATTTTACACTTCTCTTTGAGACTAAAAATCATGTTGAAATTAATTAAGATTTAGTTTGCACCCTTCAAAGTATGTTGAACATTGCTATTTACTGTTTACATTACATGCCCTTTTTTGTGTGGAGCTTCTGGCATTGTATTCTCATTTCGCGCAATGACAGACATCCTCTTTTGTAGGTTTCTTTACGGCGACCAAGCTCGGTTTTTTGGCGATGAAATTCATGTTAGTCTTAAGCATTCCAAGATTGGGACAGTTGCCATGGCAAGTGCAGGAGAGAATCTGAATGCTTCGCAGGTATGTATGAATGACATTGTGTTTGAGGCAGGTTTTATGATTGCCTTCCTGTCAAATGATTGATTGAAGAAAATATATTTTTGCAATTTTTGAACTCTCCCTTGGCTATCATATATATGGCTTCAGTAATTCATATTAACATTGCAGAAAATAATTCTCCAATTCAATTTACTGCTGTTTCCTTTGTTTAATGTTTTCAGTTTTATATCACTCTGCGCGATGACCTTGATTACCTTGACGGAAAGCACACAGTAAGTTTTCTGTTCATCCATTCATTAACTGTTTCACTGGGTACATGCGCATACCCTCTCCTTGTTAATGAAATTCATCTTTTATCCAACCAAAAAAAAAAAACTTGTGCATACCTTACATTGATTATGCTGAAATATTTTTTCCTTTTCTGGATTTGGATGTGGATGTGGACATGGTTAGGGGTTAATATAGAGGATGGCTGAAATATGAGATCTATTTTAATATTTAATAATGATTATACTTGATGAGTACTTTTAAGCAGTTTATGTTTTACAAAGTTAATGTGCTTATCTGCTAGTTGTGGAAAGGACCGTAAAACTGAAATATAAGGAATTGTAAATCATCTTGAGAGAGAACATCAGTCCCTCTAGGCATGTGTACCAGATGAGTATGTGGGTTGCTTTGTAATCCTTAAGTGTCCTTCTTGTGCAAAAGGAAACATTGCTGAAGGCTTATGAATTTACTATTGGTGTTTTTAAATTCTAAACCCAATTTTGTGTCACTATAACTATATTTGTGATGGATTATCTATATTAATTGTATTTCTGGGTTTTTTTTTTTTCCACCAATACCTTAGAGAGAATTTCCCGCCCAACAACTTTCACTAAACTTCACTTGACCCTATTAAATCATTATTAATTTAAATTTCAGATTTCAGATTTCACTGAACATATCTTCTACTTGACCTCATTAAATCTTTTCAAATTTAAATTACATATTTCACTAAGCCTATTACACTTGACCCCATTAAATCTTTCCTATTTAAATTTGAGCATTATCTCACATCTAACATTTAAAAATACATAAGGCTCACATAATTTGTATAAAAAAGTAAGATCAACAAATCTAAAATAATTTTTGTGCATAGCACGGGTACTAAACTAGTTATCAATAATATGTTCGTTTCTTTTGGGGGGGGGGGGGGGGGTGAATGCGTGAGACAATTGGAAAGCATTGTGATTCTATGCTTTGTGTTTTGAACGATTATTTTACAAATGGCAAAATGTAAGGGGAGCAGTTGATAGAGTGAATACAGGTCATCAAGCATGAAGTATTACCCAATTTTACTAGACATTGATTCAATAGTGTTACTTTCATTATTATAGTCTCCTTTGACTTCTATGTTGTTGAAGTTATTTCTTAAGTTCTTTTGTTTTGTGCATTGTCATAGGTTTTTGGAGAGATAGCTGAAGGATTTGAGACTTTGACTAGAATAAATGAGGCTTATGTGGATGAGAAGAGCAGACCATATAAAAATATCCGGTTTGTACTCATTATTCTCTTCTAAGAAATGTGGATTGTAAATGGTGTTCTCTTATTTACCTTTTTATTATTGATGAAGAACGTGATGTACTCTTCTTGAATTACTTGAACAGAATCAAGCACACATACATCCTAGAGGATCCTTATGATGATCCTCCTCAGCTAGCTGAGTTCATTCCTGAAGCTTCACCAGAAGGAAAACCTAAAGATGAGGTAATGGTTGGTTGCAGCAATGTATTTCGTAGCTTGAAAAAGAGTAGTAAAATTTTGATGTAAGATAATGTTAGTATTGCGATGGTCGTTTATGTTATAAACCCATTTATTTTCAAAATGTTTCCAGTTGAATAAAGAATGGTTCTCTAAGACACTTTTTAAAGCATTAAGCTTCAAGTTGCTTTAGTTAAGCTTATAAGATTGTGGATACAAGTCTGCTGTGGAGATAACTGTATTTGGAATCTTTTCCCGAGTTGCTTTATTAAAATATATATTTTTTATTGAAAAATAAATAATGCTATCATTTCTGTTATATGATCAATAAAATGCTTGGAATGACAGTTGTGCTGCTGTGCTATTTATGGTGCCACTTGGTAATTGTATTTTTGAGGCAAGCTTCATTCTATGGGATAAGATTGTATTTTGGCCTCACTTTATTGTTCTTTTCATGGTTTCTTAGATTTTTTCTCACAAATATGCAGAGGGTTTGGGGAGTTATTTTACTTATTTTGCATTGATGCATTAATTTAATTCAGTACTTTATTTTTCTTACTCCGGGTGGATATCTTATTCTCCCATATTTTTTGTGAATTTTCTTCTCTCTTTTAAATAAAACTACTATTCTATTAAGACCGTGATTTTATTGTTACATTTTGCAAGTTATTACTACCAACCAATAACGAAAAACCTGATGATTGAATTTTTGTGATATTAAAAAAAAAAAAAAGTAATCATTGCAGACTAATTTGGAGATGAATGATTATACTGGGTTTTACTAGTTAAATAAGCTAAAACTGTGTCATGTATCCAAAGTCATGACTTAATGCTATAGCTTGAAGTTATAATAATGGATAGTTTAAATCCAATTTTAGAGTCTTCAGTGAGCTCACCCATTCAAAAGTCAAAGTCATGACTTATTGCTATTTTAATGCTATTTTACTAGGTTGCTGATGATGTGCGACTTGAAGATGATTGGGTGCCCATGGATGAACAATTAAACCCAGCAGAGCTTGAGGAGGTTATTAGAGATAAGGAAGCACGTTCTAGGGCAGTTGTACTTGAGAGTGTAAGTATATAATACACAAATTTTGGCACCTCATGTGTGACTATGATCCCACATATAATTTCCTTCTCATCGTTATTTCAGATTGGGGATATTCCTGATGCTGAGATTAAGCCTCCAGACAATGTGCTATTTGTCTGTAAACTGAACCCAGTTACTGAGGTGAGTCAGTTTGATCTTTTTGCTGCGTGACATGAATCTGTATCACGTCTTTTTTCTCTCATTTATACTGAGTTAGTATTCATTACTTTAATCATAAAAAAATTTCTCTTTTAAATTATAGGACGAGGACTTGCATACAATATTTTCTCGCTTTGGAACCGTATCATCGTGAGTAATACTGAATGCTTGACTTGTCAACACATTTAGTAGTAACATACCATACATACTGTAGTTCTCACGCACAATATTCTATGGTAGGGCTGAAATCATCCGTGATCACAAGACCGGTGACAGTTTATGCTATGCTTTCATAGGTCAGTATTTGCTTCCTTTTTCCATTGTATTAAATTTATGCGTCTTTTAATTGCATGCAGTAACTGTGATGTTCAGTTGGCCCTTGTTTTGATCTCTCATTTTTCCCTTCTGTATCATTCCTTGTTGAGAGTGCTACACAACAGATTTTTTTTTTAATTAAAAAAAGTCAAATATGCTTAACATTTATGTAATTATAAGTAAGTCTTCTGTTTATCTGTATCAAATGCCTTACATTAGATTACTTAGTGAGAATCTTCATTTCTCCTTGTTTTAGGAAGAATTAAAACGCTATGATCTTGTTTGTTAGTTTGATCTTTATTTTGCATTTCTATCATATTTCCTTAGCTGTCATGTTTTTAGGTGGGGGTTAAGATCTATAAAAATTTTCCTTTTGAATCCAGATTTCAGAAAATTTTGATGGTGGGAAAACAGTAGACTTTAGGATTATTTTGGGCTATATTGTTCAAATGTATTTGCGTTATGTGGCTATACTAGTTCTACAAGGTGTGGGGAGTTTGGAGATTGTAAACAAATTACTTGGGTGAATCTAGTCCTTTCATCAAAAAGAAACTTGATCCCTCCTAAAATTGCTACAGTTTTATTCATTATCTAATATCTAGCAAATTACAAAGGGGGGGGGGAGAAGTCAATGATAAAGGTGTTCCCTTAGGGTGTGTTCGCGAGCTGAGTTTTGGAGGGAAAGGAAATGATTTGGGTGACTTAGTCATGGTTTTTACATGACTAAGTAATGGACAAGCCACCAAAATGAAGACATAAAATTTGTCCTATCCATAACACCATAAAAAATAACAGCATCCCTGAAAAGTGAAATGCAAAAATTCCTCTCCATCAACCATCAAGATGCACTCAAGAACTGCAAAAATGGAATAACAATAGAATCATGCCTTCCTCACTTCTTCCAGAACCTGTAAAATAAATCAATAAGAATTGTTCCCTATTCAAAAGACACATCCAGTGTTCATAAAAGAAATTCAAACAATTTATTCCTAACATAAGTGGCAGTAGTACAATGTAAGTACAAGTGAGCAGCTCTTTCTGAACATCTATCATCGACTGTCATTAGTTTTGATCCTGATATTTACTGTCCTTCAAACTAAATGCTTGACATTGGAAGGAAATTTGGACTTGTAGCCACTAATGGATATAAATGAGAGCAAGGGCTTGTGTGATTCAAATGTGTGTCAGACCTACCAAGCAACCATAATCAAAATTTCATATTTGTTTCCTTCAAGTACATTAACATGACCCTTGATAGGACACTATGACGTTGCTTGGTCTATGTAGCCGACCCCACGTAGTGGGATAAGGCTCTATTGTTGTTGTTGTTTGCATTTGCAAATAATGTTATGATTCATCATTTAGTTTATATTTTATAAACCTAATCTGTGATTGGAAAATGAGTGGTTACTCTTTTGGTTATTAATGCAATCAACGGTATCTAATGTTTACTTCTTGTGACAGAGTTTGAGGACAAACAGGCATGTGAACAGGCGTATTTTAAGGTATGCTGTAGGTTTCAAAGTATCTTTTTCCTAATAAAGTATTTTCGTCCCGTTTCTTGACATTCAATTATCTTCTTCCCATGTCTTGTTGGAAGAAGTGAGTTGGGAGACACAAGGAAAGACAAATGAGTTATGGGATAAGATGGCCAAAGAGATCAAGAAGCTGGTAGAGAAACACTAGGGGAATCTAGGGGCCTTGGATTTAAAGGTAAAGAGTCTTGGTAGTGGGATTAAAGCGTACAAGATAAAGTCAAGGAAGAAATGATTGCTTTAAAATTTGGTCTAGATGTAAGAATGCTGAAAATTGGAAAAAAATTATAAGACAGCTAGGAGAGAAACAAAAAAGGCAGTGAGCAAAGCACGAGCTAGGGTTTTTGATGGGTTATACCAATTTTAGGCACTAAAGCAGGGGGAAGGGTATCTACCAGCTAGCTAAAGGTAGGGAAAGAAGAGCAAAAGACTTGGACCAAGTAAAGTGCATTAAGGATGAGGAGGGTAAAGTCTTGGTCACAAAACAAGACATCAAGATTAGGTGGAAGAACCACTTTCAGAAGATGTTTAATGATGGGCAGGTGTCTCTCCCACAATCAGATAGATTAAATATCAGGGAAGAATATTAGAATTATACGTTTTATGGTAGAATACGAGAAGCGAAGGTAAAAGAAGCTTTGAAGTGGATGGAGAATTGTAGGGAAGTAGGACTGGACAACATACCTTAATAGGTATGGAAATGCCTTGGAGAAAAAGGAACATGAGGGCTCACAAAGCTTTTCAATGAGATCATGAGGTCGTAGAAAATGCCAGATGGGTTGAAGAGTGTCTTGGTTCCCATTTTCAAAAACAAATGAGATATACAAAATTGTGCAAACTAGAGGGATTAAACTCACTAGCCACACTATGAAATTATGGGAAAGAGTAATTGAGTGGAGATTGCGACAGGAGACCCACAACATAGAAAATCAATTTGGCTTTATGCCTAGGAGGTCTACAATGGAGGTTATCTAGCTATTGTGGAGATTGATGGAGAGATATTGGAAGAACCAAAGAGACTTACATATGGTTTTCATTGATTTGGAGAAAGCGTACGATAGGGTGCCAAGTTCTGGAGAAGAAAGGAGTTCACATTGCTCACATATGAGCAATCAAAGATATGTATGACAAGGTCACAACTAGCATAAGGACGCAAGGTGGAGTGATTGAGGAATTCCCCATCACCATTGGTCCATATCAAGGGTCAACTTTGAGTTCCTAATTTTTCATCCTTGTCTTGGATGCTCATACTGAACACATTCAAGGCCTGATGCCCTGATGCATGCTTTTCGCGGATGAAGCTGTTTTGGTAGGAGAGTCAAGAGAAAAGTTAAATGGAACGTTAGAATTATGGAGACAAGTATTGGAAACACATGGTCTTGTATAAACAGAAGTAAGACTGAATATATGGAGTGTAGATTTAGTAGAAACATTCAAATCTAAATATAGAGATGAAAATTGGAGACGATCTTATACCACACGTCACAAGGTTCAAGTACCTTGGCTCCATTATCCAAAATGATGGAGAGATAGAGTGATGTTAATCATAGTATACAAGTTGGGTGGATGAAATGGAGGAGTGCATTGGGAGTTCTGTGTGATAGAAAAGTGTCACTCAAACTTAAGGGAAAATTTTACCTAGCTGTAAGACTGACAATGTTATATGAGACTAAGTGTTGGGCAGTAAAAAATCAATAGAAGAATAAACTCAATGTTGCGGAAATAAGGATGCTACGGTGGATATATGGGCACACTAGACAAGATAGAATTAGGAACGATTGCATTAAGGAGAAGGTCGGGGTAGCACTTATAATACAAAAGATGATAGAATCTTGTTTTAGGTGGTTTGGACATGTGAGGGGAAGACTATTAGAAGCCTCAGTAAGGAGAGAATAGATCAAGTGGCAAGTAACTCTTTAGTTAGATGTAGGGGAGACCTAGAAAAACTATAGAAGAAATTAGAAAATATTTAAAAGTTAATGATCTACATGAAAACATGGCCCCTGATAGGACACTATGGCGTTGCTTGATCCATGTAGCCGACCCTAGGTAGTGGGATAAGACTTTGTTTTTGCTGGATTAAGTATACTTTACATACTCTTGGTTAAGTTGTTGGAGGTTGTCTGTTATATAAGGGGTCTTGCATTTAATTTGCAGTAAAATAATCATTTTAGTGTGAACTGCTTGCTTGTGTGCCTGTTTTGTTTGCTTTATTTGTTTACCTGTTTCGATTTTGATTGAGCTTTTAGATGTATTAGGTTGGACTGTTGTCATTTCGTTCCAATTATGAGTTTGAACTAGCAATGTAAATTATATATAGATTTAAAAAAAAGAAAAAAAAAAGGGATTTGGGATGAATAGAAAACTCACTTTCCTAAATCACTTATATTGGCCCCTGAAATGCAGATGGATAATGCTTTGATTGATGACAGAAGAATACATGTGGATTTTAGTCAAAGTGTGGCAAAATTGTGGTCACAGTACAGGCAGAGAGATCAAAAGGGTAAAGGTAATGGTAACCAATGTTTGGTTGTAAATGTTAGTAGCTTCCCGCCTGTAACCTTGATACAATAATTTATTATTGCAGGTGGCGGTTGCTTCAAATGTGGTTCTGCAGATCACATTGCCAAGGATTGCACTGGTGATGCCACATTGAGTCAACCTGCTAAATTCGTCTTGAAGGATAATAATGCCCAACGTGGTGGAGATGATGTGAGGTCTGTACTTCTGATTGCATGTGTCTGGTCTTATACGGCCTTTGTGATTATGTCTGTCCAACCGAGTGACAACAATTTCATGGTGCAGATATGAGATGGTTTTTGATGGAGATAACACAGAAAGTCCGAAGCGAGTTATTAAAAACCAACAGCGTGACAGGTATGACCTCATTGAGAAAAAAAGTCGGAAGGAAAGTTTTAAAGACCATATTCATAGAGGTCTCAGAGATGAGGAGATGGCAGGCTCAAACAACAGAAATAGGTATGGTGATAGAAGCAGACACGGGGGAAATGGGGATGATAAAGCACAATCTGAAAGGGATACAAGAGATCTGGATTCCCATGCTGACAAGAAAGACGGAGAAAAGCATGTGGGGAAACATAGAGATGATGACTACTGGCGGAAAGACGAGGGAGACCCAAGAAAAAGACACTTAGATGATATATACATAGAAAGAAAGGCTACTGGAGATTATAGGAGAGAACCAAATGCTAGCCATTTAGAGAGAAGGGATGACAGAGATTATAGGAGGAGACCTGAAGACAGTGGAAGGCACGATGAGAAGATTGATACCAGACGAAGAAAAAGAAGCCCTGGTGATGAAGATTACAAACACAAAAGGGAGGATGAAGATTACAAACAGAGAAGGAAAGATGAAGATTACAGACATAGAAGGGAAGAGCGTGGGCATAGACGAGATACTGATTCTTATGAATGTTCTCATAGGAGGCATCATGGTGACAGGAGATGATTGTTGGTGTCACTATATCTATCTTAAGCGCATAACGTTTGTCAGTGTAACTATGTCCATGAGGGAACGGGCTTCGCTCTTCTCTCTGATCAGCTGCCATGGATGTCCCTTTTCCGGCATTCTATTTTTCTGGTGAAGCAAGGTACAAAATTGATGCAAATGAGGACCGAGTCTGATACCATTTTCCCTGTAGTAGAACTATAGATGTAGAGCATTTTGCTACTCAATTTTATAGTTGACTTGTGTCTGATGGCTATGTTACTATTATTATTACTATTATGTTGGAAATGCTGTATTCTGAGTTTCTTGTTTCTGTTAAGTGGGCTAACTCTGATGATCCTTAATATCTACTTCTTAATTCCAGTTTTTCATATTTATAGATCAATCTCTCAAAACAATGTAGAACTGCAATATTATATATTTGTTGAAAGAAAATGTTGAATGACGCGTTACATTTTAAAAAAATATAGGTATTGAATGGCTGAAAGGGGTTTAGTTTTGTTGTTACACTGATTGAGCTTATGCAGTTGCCAGGTTCCTATCATTGTGTGATATATTGTGATTGAGTGGCTTAAATAGATTTGGTGGTGTTGTGTAATGCCATATTTTATTTTTTTGTTTTGTTTTTTTTACTTGCTACATAGAAAGGAATCACAGATAGATGTTTGTAGTTTGGTGACAGAAAATTCTATGGATGTTGACACAGCCATTTGGGTCATATTTGAATTTTGCCAACCTTATTCCTTTGATGATTGGGATGGTAAATGTCGACAAAGAAGAACCAAATGACTAGAGACCGACTTGTTCGAGAGAACTGAGAAACAAATCAACCGTAAGGCAGGAGAAGACTTGCTTGATTTCTTGTTGAAAAGAAAGCAGGACAATGATGACAATGTGTCGATGTGTCCAAGATGCAATGCTATTTTTGACAGGGAAACAACCAAAACTTATGAGAAACAAAGACAAATAGAAAAGAATCTCAAGAAACAAAAGCTCGAGGAGTAAATAGCTAAAAACGAGGATAAAAGGGCTGGCTTTAAAAGAAAAATGACATGCAAGAGTTTAAGTAAGTTTGACTTTGGTTCTTTTGATCCAAATTTTTGCAAGGCTACAGGGGGTAAAACTGTTGAGAAACAGATGAAGATTGTAGTGATGGTTGATAGCAGGCCTAACGGATGAGTGGAGAATAAGGATACCTCCTGCTAACATGGTAAATAATAGATGGATGCAAAACTCAAACTAATGCTTGGTACCTCCATATGTTCTTGGTTACCAAAAACAAAAGAATCATTTATTTAAAGGAGGGGCAAAGCATCAGCATACTCGAACTAATGCTTGGCACCGACAGAAGGGTCCTTATATGTCAAAGTTTGCTAGACCTAGCCAATCTCAGAGCATGTCATCGTCGTTGAATCAGACGTCCTAATACAAACCTTGGGCAAAATGTCAAGCCCAAGGCCAGAAAGGTAAAAATACTATGTATGCACCCATGGAAGAGTATCAAAGCCAACTTTGTTGATATGGAGAGATTGAAGAGATTAATATCTCCTGAGAACTCCACTTCTAATGTCATGCTTAGGGAGCTTTCTCCTTTTGACGTTATGATCTATGACGATTCTTCTTCTGACATCATGCCTATGGAACATGCTCTTGTTGATCCAATATATCCTAGAATAATTGATCCTGATGTCAAGGAGGTAGAAAATGTCATGAAGGAATCTATCAGGGAAATTGAGAAATTCTTGGCAGAAGAAATTGAGAATGACCCCCTGACGGAAAACTTTGATTATGGATTTACTGATGAGTTATAGGCGATTCTGTTAGAAGAGTTTATTAGGGTGGTTTTAATTCTCTTGTCTGGGTATGCTACTAAGAGTGATGATGGATCCCTAGAATAAGACTTCTTAGAAGAAGATTGCTTTGACCTTTTAAGGAGTTTCCTGTCAGTGGGGCTTTTCCTAGCCTCGATCTAGGGGAGATTGAGGATTTGGCTAAGCTAGCCTCTGAAGAGGAAATTTGTCTGATTGTGTTCTTGTGGGTAGTATGAAAGCTCTGGGTCCTGATGGTCTCCCCCCTTTTTTTATCAGAAGAACTAGGATGTGGTTAGTTATTCTTTTACTCAGTTGGTTAAAAACGTCTTTGCCAATCTAGAGAGTATCAACAATGCTAATGGTACCCTTATCCCTCTTATTCCTAAGATTAATAATCCTGAGTCCGTCACCAACTTCAGGCTTATCTCCCTCTGCAATGTGAACTACAAAATTGTTACAAAAATTTTGGCTTCTAGGATGAAGTCAGTCACGGAAAAGTTGGTTAGCCCGACTTAGAGTAGTTTTATCCCCAATCATTTGATCTCGGATAACATTCTGGTTGCTCAAGAGGTTAGTCATTCCATGCATACAAAGTCATGAAATAAAGGGGTTATGGCTATCAAATTGGATCTAGAGAAGGCCTATGATAGACTTAAATGGTAGTTTATCAAGGAGACTTTACAAGATATTGGCCTTCTTCACCACTTGCTGAATATTATATGGTAGTGTATTTTGTCTAGCACGACGAATCTTATCTGGAATGGGTTTGTCACTGACTGCTTCAAACCTTCTAGAGGAGTGAGACAAGGTGATCCTCTATCTCCTTACCTTTTTGTGGTCTATATCGGGAAGCTAGATCAAATGAATGATGCGAGGATAAGATCTGTCGTCCCAAAAGTGAGGGTGGCTTGGGCTTTATGAAGGCTAGAGATTTAAATGACGCATTCCCCGTGAAGCTTGCATGGAGCCTTATGATGAGGCGAGAAACTCTGTGGGACCAAATAATGAGATTCAAATACTCTTGTTGTTGCGATGTCATTCCTACTGTCGGCTCTAAGAGTAATGCCTCGAATACTTGGAGAGGTATTTCTCATGTTTGGCCGCTTGTGAGTAATAACATTATCTGGAGGGTGGGAAATGGTCAGTTGGTTATCTTTTGGCAAGATCATTGGGTAGCGGGAATAAACAATTTGGTTGACTTCTCCATCCAGCCCCTAGATATAAACAATTACAATGCCAAAGCTGCGGATCTTACTATTAACAGTAATTGGAACTAGATAAAATTGTTACAACTTTTGAAGGTTGATTTTGTGAATATTATTCTGTCTATGAAACCCCATGATGTTTCTATAGGGATTGATAGGGTTGGGTGGTTCCCTACTATGAATGGTAAATTTAGCATTATATATGCTTATGATATTGTTAATTCTGACTCTGGCGTCTGCAATTTGTTGTTCGAAGACATTTTGAGAATTAAAGGTCCCCAAAGGATTAATGCTTTTATATGGATAGTTGCACATAAGGCACTCTTAACTAGTCAACTAAGGTGGAGAAGAGACATGACTAACGATCCCATGTGTCCTCGTTATGGGACTGCTAAAGAATTGATGCTCCATGTCCTCCATGATTGCAGTATTGTGGAGGAGACATGGAAGAGCATCATACACAGTTCTTTCCATGTTTCCTTTTTTCAGGCCGATTTTGAAGACTAGCTGAAGGTGAACATTTTGACAAGAACTCGGACTTTAGAAGATGTGGAATGACCTCTCCTTTTTTGCTACCACTTGCAGCTCCATCTGGCAAGCTAGGAACAAGTGGATCTTTGAGCATCATCAAACTTCGCCAACCAGGCATGCTGGTAAATTAGTGGCTCTTGCTAAAGACTACCACAACATGCAAATATCTGTAATTACTGCTAGAGATGCAGTTCCTCAAGTGGAAGTTGTTCATATTGCTTGGGAACCTCCTCTTTTTGGGTGGGTTAAGCTCAACGTGGATAGCTATGTCATTAACTCTGGTGTTGCTACATCCAACAGCAAGATTATTACGAATCATTATGGAAATTTTGTTTCAGCATTTAGTTACAACATCAGAACCTGCTCTATATCTCACTTTTGCTGAGTTCTGAGGTGGCTTTATTAGCATCTTCTAGGCAACCCAGTGTGATTTGCAGCAAGTGATCCTTGAGATGGATTCCAAATGTGTTGCTAACTTCCTCCATGATTCCCCGGAATCCTGCCACCCATGCTCACCAATGATTAAGGCTATTACAGGTATTATGGCGTCTGATAAGAATGTTTAGGTTAGACATGTTTTTAGGGAAGCAAATTCTTGGGCAGATTTATTGGCCAAGCATGGTCACGGTCGGACTTTTGATTTTCATATTTATGAGTCTATTCCTAGCTTTTTTTATCTCTTGCCTTGCTTGCCAATAAGGTTGCTACTTTGTTTTTCCATGTAGTGGAGTTGTAGTTTTTTCTGATTGCTTTGAGTGTTCCTGTCTCGTTGTCAATAAATAAAAAAATAATGATAATTATTTTTTCACGAGAATTATTATTATTATTTGGGGTAACCTGCATGAACCGATTATGAAATGTAAGACATTGCTGTCCATTAATTTTTAAAATATGTTTTCCATTGTTTTCTCGCTTTTGTTGATAATAGACGCACACAGTATCTTCAAAAGATCCAACTTCGTAATCAGTATTCGTCCAATATAATCAAACTTCGAAATAATTTTTTTATAAAAATATCTTGAAAGTTAATTGCCGCAATCTTACTCAGCATGCTGACAAATCGTACAATATATAACCCTCCAATAAGGCTCATTGTTTTGGTTAACCTGTAAAATTAACTAAAACTATTATATTTACTAAACAAATGATGCCACATTATTTTATAATAAACTTGTGGTTATATTTACAAGGAGTTGGCCGATTACGTGGATACAAATCTTTGTTTATTTCCGTCTCTTATTAGCCTGGCCAAAACAAAATAATCATTCATGAGTTCAAATATTATTTTAATTAATAGTAAAGACAAACAAAAAATGTAACGGTAAGCCATCTGGCGATGTGGACCAAGGAAATAATTAACACTTATTATTACTTTTTTTTTTACAAAGATAATAAATTTATTTTATTGAAATAAGATGGAATAAGACTAATCTTACTAGATCGATTCTAACCGTCGAAAGAAATCAAGAAGTCAAAAAAGTCAAATTAATATATTTAGAATCTCCCAATAGCTAACAAGCTTCATCAAAATTCTTGAAAAATAAAAAATAATAATTATAAAAACTAATAAAAAGACAAATGAATCATCTTGAGTTCTTCGAACTTTTCTCAAACTTGATGTGCTTTCATAGTTTGGTGGCACCATCGACATGTTGGTACCATTCACTTCATTGTGTGCTTCTTCATTGGTGCACATCTTCGTACTGTCCTCTAACTTCAAAGGCGCTCTTGTGCTTTGGCCTATATCTCCAATTCTTTTTTCACTATTTTGCCAGCAACTTTAATGGAGAGGAGGTCATCACAATTCAACTCCTTCAATTAGCTAGGTTTCCTAGGAATTTCATTCAATTGTCAGGAGAATCTTGTTATGAGAGCCTTAGGATCCCCTAATATTGGAGACATGAACTCTCCCCCACTATAACCATGCATCTGCTAGGACTTGCAAACACAATATAGGAGTGGCGATCTATGAAAAGAAAATAAGGAAATAAAAAAGACCAAAATTAAAATAGACAAAATAAACCAAAACAGAGGGTAGATTCACCTGCCACAGTGGGGGGAGTGAACCTTGCCTTAGCAACTAGAACCCCTTACAATATGATACCCCGTCCCTTCAAGTGTCCTTACTCCCTAGGAAGGGTCTTAGTAGCCTAAGAGGTTTCCTGAGGTATTTGTATGGGCCTCGCAGACTCAGATCAGGTTGCCATGGCACCGTAGTGCCACAGGGCGCCATATCGCCAATAGGGCGCCATGACGCTTGGAGCGAAGCCTCTCATTGTCAAATTAGCAATTGGGAGAGCTTCTCCTCCTGTATATATAGAATACCATTTAGTGACTCTTAGCACTCATTAAAAAGGTATTTTCTCAATATAATTCCTTCCCAATTTTATTGAGGGTCCCAACTAGTGAGGATTCTCTCTCAGTTTAGGAGCACATCAAGTAAACCAGACACAAGTTCTTCATTCTAGGTAAGTTTCTTTTTATAGTAGCTAGTGGAAGAGTGGTTTGCCATCGTCGGCACAGTAGCGCCATGGCCCTCTAGGAGCGCAACAGTGCTCCAGCATGTTGGCACCAGTAAGGTGCAATGGCGTCACAACGCAGTGGCACTGCTAGGGCGCCACTATCACGACTTAAAAATTTGTGACTGGCACATAAGAGACTAGTTTCCTTACGAAAGTCTCTAAAAGTGCTAAATCCCAACAAATGCGTAAAACACAACTAATTAAATTGTATTTTAAAGACTCATTCATTTCATAACTGGAAACATGATAGTTGTTTATACATGGATATGTATTACAACTTAAATTAAATCATGAACTGCTAAGTTTACCTACAATATGAAGCACTATTGAAGTGGAAAATGTTGCAAGCGGCGTCGAAGTGCCACCACCACTATCACAACTCTCTACCATCACCCAGATTTTGCTACCAAACCGCACCACAAGAACATCGCATCTTCTTAAAGGGATCGTGAGTGACCCTATTAATAGTATTAACATATGGCCTCCTTCCTCTATTTTTTTTTTTTTAAATGAATTGGTGAGTTTTAGAAACTAATAATATTGAGGAAAATGGAATTAGGGGAAAAGAAGGAAAAAAAAACCATGTTAGTGATGGTGAACCCCACACAGGCAGGCCCATTAACAACAACATATAAGTGAAAATGGACAATCATAACGTGTTGTAAAACCCAGGTCGATTTCATTTACACTCATTGTTTATCAAATTCATTAATCCAAATCTATTATTCACCTCATTTCCATCCTTTTTATGGATATGGGTTCTATTATTTTTCATTTTTTTTTCTTCTGAAATTGGGTTATTGTTTTCGAATTGGGTTTTAGATCTGGAAAAATGAGAGATCTTGTTGTAGTGACAGGTTGCAGGGAAGGTTCGCCCCATTTATGAAGATCTTGATCATGGTGGCTCCGGTGATATCTCCAATGATGAGGGTGGAGGTGGAGGTGGAGGTCGCACTTGCTCTGAGAGGAGCGGCAGGGAAGGGGGTGCTTATAAGTTTTTTTTTTTTTTGTTTGGATTCTTTCAAACACATAGGCATGTGTGATGGATATTGAGCACTCAGATGCGTCAGACTCACAAGGTATTCATGTTTTTTAGATAATCACCTATTACAATATCTTTGAATAAAATATTCATTGTAAATATGCAATTAGGAAAGAAAATGCTGTCAGCAAAACTACAATTACAAACTTAATCATATATAATATCATTTTCATAACGGTAATTCTATTTTAAATATTAAGAATAAATTATTTTATGTTAGTTTATCACATGACAAGATCATATTTTATTTATCATCATCAATTAAAAAAATATAATTCATATATAACATAAATAATTAAAAAATTGGCATTATCTTATCATATAAATAAAAAATGACATGTCGGTTAGATTTGTCCTTGTCAAATGCGTCGCCGTACCATAATTTCAATCTCAATTTGCGAACAGGATTCAGTCAATTCGTATCCTTCACCAATAATAATAATAATTAATCAAAAATAATAATAATAATATTTCAATTGCGTGTATTTTTCTCTCTTTGATTCTTCTATAAATAAAAAGCTTATTGGACACATCAACCTCTAAAAACCTCTCCTTTTAGTTTCTCATTTTTTCTGCCTCTTCATTTGGATTTGGTTTTGGGTTTCTGGTTCCTGATTTTTTGTCTTAAAGATTTTCTGCTTATTTTCCTCTCTTTTTGGGTCCTTGGTGGGCTTCTCTGAAGCAAAACCAAAGAAATCTCTCGGGAACTGCCAGGATTCGGTGCTTGTTTTGCAGCAGAGATTCTGATTCTGATTCTGATTCAATCATTGATTCTACCAACTGGGTCTTGTTGAACTTTTGTTTGTAAATTCTGTGTTTGCTGCGTATAAAAGTTGATTCCTTTTAACGTTGTGGATTCTGGGGTTTCAACTCTCTACCTGGTTTTCCTATAGTTTGTCTTGCTGGAATTTGCGTATTTTGATTTATCAGGTACTCAATTGAACTTAAATTGCTCATAAATTTGTCTTTTTTGTTTTTTTCAAGTTAAACACTTGGTGGTTACATATAAATTTTCAAAGTTTTGTTTTAATTTTTATTTATTTATTTTTTTTCCATTTTCAGAGTTATCAAGCTGAAGCTGCTTTGGATCTGAAATTGAGACCTGAAAAATGACGATTGTTAGCACTGCACCCAAGTCTGAGAAGAAGAGATCAAGGAAGAACAAGGGTGTTGTTAATGAGAACGCCCCCTTGTTGCCCAAGAGCCATGAGAGTGATGCTGGGTTTGATGATTTCAATGGAGCTTCATTCTCTGGTGCTGTTTTCAACTTGTCCACCACAATCATTGGCGCCGGGATCATGGCCTTGCCTGCAACCTTGAGGGAGTTGGGGATGATTCCTGGCCTTGCTGCAATCATCTTCATGGCTTTGTTGACTGAGAAGTCAATTGAGCTCTTGATCAGGTTCACCAGAGCAGGGAAGTCTGTTTCCTATGGAGGCCTCATGGGGGATTCCTTTGGCAAATATGGGAAAGCTCTGGTGCAGATATGTGTCATAGTCAATAACATTGGTGTGCTCATTGTTTACATGATTATAATTGGTATGTATGACCTTTCTTAAGCTCAGTACCTAAATTTACTTGAGTGGATAATACTCTTAGGACACTATGGTGTAGTCTGATCCATGTTGCCGACCCACTTTGTTGTTGTTTGGATGTTAATTCTTGTTATAGGTTTAGGTTTTATTCTGATTCTGCTTGGAATTGGTCATAATGCAGGTGATGTGCTCTCTGGAACATCTGCGAGCGGATATCATCATTCTGGTATCCTTGAAGGGTGGTTTGGTGCGCACTGGTGGACCGGGAGGACATTTGTTGTCCTGTTTACAACGCTGGCTGTATTCGCTCCCCTGTCAAGCTTTAAGCGAATTGGTGAGTGTTATCGGCTCAGTTCTTTTGTTGAAATTAAAAAACAAAATTGTTTGTTGTACCATTTCATTTTAGTTTTAGGAAGATGGTTGGGAACACTAGCGCGTTATTAGACCGGGTCGCACAAGTTTTAGTTTTGATTACCCATGGTTGAATATAGTATACTTGTTAATATCTTATAGTAACATGATACGATACATGATATGACAACTATGGAATATAGTAACATGATATTGCTACATATGATCTGTTGTTTGTCACCAAATTACATATCAGAGTATTTGTTTGAAGTATTACAGCCATGTTAAATTTGCATGAAAATATGAGTTGGGTTATCCCCATTTTTCTCTCATTAGTATGCTAGCTTTAGTTCTTCTGGTACTGAGTTTGGTCATGTTTTCAAAATATCTATCTTATTGTAGAAAATAAGTAAAACGAAAAGCTAAAAGTTATTGAGAAGTGTATGTATGTTGCTATGTTATAATTTTGAGTATGACACTTCGATGACATGACTTGGTAGATCCTAATCATGTGTTATAGTTTAGGATCACATATCTCACATTTCAGTTGCAGCATGTTGAAGGACTTGAGCATTAAATTATTTTTGTTCAAATGATATGATGGGTGAGGTCTTCTTGTGACTTATTTAGCTTCCGTTGCTTACAATGAATTAATGAACAATGGAGGATTTACATGCTTGTTCTGTGGTTGCAGATTCGTTGAGATTCACATCTGCGCTTTCAGTAGCACTCGCAGTTGTTTTTCTTGTCATTGCTGTGGGAATCTCAGTTGTCAAGATTATAAGTGGAGGCATTGGGATGCCCAGACTCTTCCCTGTCAGTACCGATGTGTCGGGATTCTTTAAACTGTTCACTGTAGTTCCTGTATTTGTGACTGCCTATATCTGCCACTACAATGGTATGCAAATTATTCAAAACCATTGTATCAACTGTCAAGCTTATTTCCATTGTTTGGCTTGTTTTGACGTTCTATGTAGAATAGACTTATTAATTATATATTAGCTATTAATTTATGTGAAAAATATAATGAAGTTGAAAGAAACACACAGACAACACTAATGGAAGGAGAAGAGTGTAGGTATATTAATGAGAGTAAATGGCCAAATAGATACAAGAGACTTCCTCCAGCCTTGAGCTATGAGTCGCTCACCACTTCTTAGCCTAAAAGCATAAATTCTGCCTACCTTACTTATTCTTTCATTCCCTTATAACAGAATTCCCCCACAATCCGCGAGGCTCAATCCTCGCACACACTTGCTGCCGAGTCAGCAAGTTTGTTGAGGTGAGGCGCACTCACTCTATTGCCCGTGTGCCCATTTCCCTTTGTTCCTAAAGTACCCCTGTATTTCTTTCTTTTATGCACTTTTAGCCCTCCATTAGGAATTCTATTCCTTTCAGAAGTCAATTTGTCAACTCCTTCCATATGCTTCACCGTTGTTCATGCCCAATAAATTTGAAAGGATAACATCATTATGAATGAAAGTATAACTTGTGTCCTTTATACTATACTATGCTAGGTTGCTTGAAGTGGTACTCGAAGTTTTAAACCCCAGGTATTGCTATACTGTAAACACGTTTCAACTATGTTGGAGCATGATATTATTACAGTTTGATATCTGGATCTACCTGTTTGCAATAATTTTTTGGATTGAAGAATTTTATCAAGATTAAGAAAGGAAGAGCACGCAGGTATAGGACGACAAGATCCTCATTACAAGAACAAAAGCCAAATAAAAGGAACATAAATAAAGTTAAGCTTTTCTATCTTTAATCATACATGATAGAGAAATCCCTCTAAAAAGATCACGAGCTTGAAACCAAGTCGCTTATCTGAATCTAGTTTTCAATATGGATTTAGAGTCTGAACGTTGCCCTGCCTGAATTTAATTCAACTGATCTCTGCACACCTTTTTTTTCTGCAGTTCACAGTATAGATAATGAACTCGAGGACTCCTCACAGATGCAAGGGGTTGTACGCACTGCCCTTGGTCTATGCTCTTCAGTGTACTTGATGATAAGCTTCTTTGGGTTTCTCCTATTCGGGGAAGGAACTCTTGATGACGTGCTTGCCAATTTCGATACTGATCTTGGAATTCCTTTCGGTTCTGTGCTCAATGATGCTGTTCGTTTAAGCTATGCTGCGCATCTCATGCTTGTATTTCCAGTTGTCTTCTATCCATTGCGGCTCAACATAGACGGTCTCCTCTTCTCGTCTTCAAGGCCCTTGGTTCTGGACAATGTCAGATTTGCATCACTCACCGTTGGCCTTATCGGTGTGATCTTCCTCGGTGCAAATTTCATACCTAGCATTTGGGATGCTTTCCAGTTCACTGGAGCAACTGCTGCAGTCTGTCTAGGATTCATATTTCCAGCTGCCATCACTCTTAGGTGAGTTTTGTCACTTGAATTCAGTATAGGATTTGGTTTTCCGAAATGGTTCTTTTGTCCTTAGATCTATCTGACATTGCCCACCCCGGGGCAAAGAAATTGTTAAGAATAAAAATAAATATATTTTATATCTTAGATTAATATTATGTGATTTAGTTTATTTCAAGTTGATTTACTTTCATTATGCATTGATTATCTTCTTAGCATATAAATAGGAACATCTCTATGTAATGAGACACAACAACAATATACATCTATTCCATAATATTAATTATATTTATCGTTCTCCGATTATTCTTCTCTAATCCTATTTTATTATTTTCCCCTGCTCAACTATGAAACTTAACAGAAATAAATAAGCATCTTGATGGAAGATAAACATATTTGACTGATTAACATAAAATAATGATTGGGTTATTGTTTCATCATTTCATAGGTGAGCATATGCTCCCAGGGCCTATGGTCAGGATCCTTGACTATGCAAACTGTGAAAAACCTGGTTGTTTTACCCATACTACATATAAACCTCATTGTAATTGGTTACCCAAATTATGTGGAATTGGTAAAGCTTTCCAGAAGGGGAGAAATTATCTGGGGATTTTGAGATGGCTTTGTCCACTAACGTTGAAGTGTCTTCTCCTTTATGATTGTATTACTAATTAGTTAATCAGAATTAGTTAACTCATCTTCCACCATCTCTTTTTACCATGCAGGGACCGGTTCAACATAGCAACTAAAACAGATAAGATTCTATCCGTCCTTATGATTGTCATGGCAGTCTTCTCAAACGTCGTGGCTATATACAGTGATGCCTATGCCCTGATCAAGCAGAACAAAACTTCGCGTGAATGATCCCTCGCAACTTCTGCCGGGGCCTGCAGCACAGTTATGGTCATTGATTTGAGATGAAACGAACTGAGGGGGCAGGGTTATTTGGTAAGTTAGAAAAAATCAGGGTTTTCTCTGGTGAGAATGGTTTGAATAAAAGGAGAAGCTACCCTGTGTACAAATCTGCTTCAGAAGTGTTAGGAGGCCTGCAAGGCTGCAACGTGTGCATCCAAGCATGTTCCTCTTTGTGATGTGGAATTTGCTGTTGTAAACTTGTAATAGTCCTGGTTCTTGTTGAATGTTCCTCTTTCTCTCTCTCTCTCTCTTTTCTTTCCCTGATTTGTTCTGCCTCATAATTGTAATAAGCTTTGTTGCCATTTTGCATGTTTTATAATATTTGTTGAAGGCCTGAAGGCCGCCCTATGAATTATTTATGAGATTATGATATGATTCAGGACTTGATTATGCAAGAATTGGATATAAACCAAATCTATCATTTTTTTTCTCTTCTTTTTATCTTGTTATGAAAGGCACTGGTTTGTAGATTTGGAGATGTGTTTATGGTTTGTATTCTATTATGTTCCATGAAATATAATTATTTAGTAGATTAAAATTATCATTTGGTTCTTAATCTTGTAGTAATTGATTTTGAATTTCGTCCATACATGAAATTAGATGAGATCAATATTTAAAGTGTCGGACTGAGTTAATATTTTATTTTTTTTTCCGGCAACATCTATTATTATAATTTATGAACTTTTCAAGACTTAAAAAGCATTTTTTAAACTTTATGAACTTTTATGAATATATGAACTTTAGTCTTAAAATTGAGTTAACTCACTTAAATAAACTTAGATAAATTGAAATAAACTTAAAAAACTCACCATTTTAGTTAAAATTTTAAACTTCAATATAATATTTCACAAAGAATATTTTTAATTAAAACTTTTAAATGGATCTTGACATATTAATTTCTTCGTTAAAGGGCTTAAGTCTCCTATTTGTAAGTATTGTTCATTTGAATTATGAGGAAATGTATGGCTGAGAATTATTTTAAAGAAAGCAAGTAGAGTCAAAAGAAATGAAAAATAAAGGAAAAAGATTTCGCGAGAATCATCTAGACATCAATCTGATCCACGTGTCACTTTACCTTGTTATTTCCCTCTCCATAAATATGTTTCTCCACACACACACACAGAAAGGAGCACACACAAAATCGCACTCAATGTGTTCTCCCTACACAAAATACGAGATCAGAAGGAGAGACCCAAATCCAAAGAAATGCGCGGTCTTGGTGATAGACATGCAGAACTACTTCTCCTCAATGGCCATACCAATACTCCCAAGCCTCAACAGCACCGTAACCCTTTGCAGGGAAGCCTCCATGCCCGTCATCTTCACGCGCCACCGTCACACTTCTCCCTCCGACCACGGCATGCTCGAAGAGTGGTGGTTCGGCGACCTCATCATCGACGGCACTCCTCAGGCTGACCTCATGTCCGCTCTTGTCCTCAAAATCGGTCAGACTGTTTTGTCCATTCGATCATCTTAGTACACATAAAATGAAAATAAAAATCAAACCAACTTCTAATTTCTATCAAGAAAAATGGTACAAATAGTAAATGAAAATAAAATTTTATTATTTTCACCACCGCTACTCTCATCTCACTTTTCATGCTAAGAAGGAGTATTTAAAAGGTCATAGATTTAAGAGGAATAAAAATTTTTATTTTTTAAGTTTTCTTGATACTTTAGAAAAGTGAGGAGGTCTTAATTTAAAGAAAAAGACTTTCATAAACAGATAAGCGAAGAAAATAAGTTTTGATACAGTTCTTAAATATACACCATACACATATTTTACAAAAAGACAGATATTATTTATTTGACAGACAACTTTTTTAAAGTAATTTTTATAAAGTAGTCCTTAGTCTTTGAAGCATTGATATATGGGTTCATGACTAAAAGAAAGATTATGATCTTTCAAATACTCTTCCTTGTCTTCCAACTATTAGAGAACAAGGGTACTATGCTATGAAATACTCTTAAGTGGTATCAACTTATTTATACTTAGAGGAGAGACCATGAACAAGAATTATTTAGGTTCAACATATGAAAAATGGATGATGAACAAATCAGAGAATTGATTTTTGTATATGTTTTTCATCGACTATATTTTCAGCATCCTCAAATCAAAATGTTTTGGACACAAAATCAAGTCAGGAACTGTGGAACTTATTTCTTAAAACACTTCATGAAAGATACCATTCCACCATTCTACAAGGAGGAGTTTATCTCCCATTTGCACCAAATAAATGGGTTTGACATTAAATACCCTCAAATTAGTTTCACTCGTGACAGACTAAAACCGTTAGATATTATCTGTGTTTCAGAATAGAATTCACTGGGAGAATATGTAAGATTCTCAAGGGTCACTATGATATAAGTATAAAGAAAGAAGACTAGATCAATTACTTAAAAATTATGAAAAAGAAAAGCTAAAGGAAGTGGAAGACAATGAGGAGTATTTGGAAGATCATAATCTCTCTCCTAATCATGAACCCGTATATCAATGCTCCAAAGACTAAGAACTACTTTATAAAAGTTACTTTAGAAAAGTTGCCTATCAAATAAATAATATATGTCTTTCTGTGATACGTGTATGATGTATGTTTAAGAACTGTATCAGAACTTATCTTCTTCGTTTATCTGTTTATGGAAGCCTCCTTCTATAAATTGAGGCCTCCTCACTCTTATAAGATATCAATAAATCTGAAGAAATAAAATCCTTCGTTTATCTTAAATCTATGGCTATCTGAATACCGTTCTTCTTCCTAAATATCTGATTTTTTATATCAACTCATGCTCTTTTAGAGTATGAGAAGTAGGAAGATCATGGACATCATAAACATATAGTATGCTCTGTACTTGTCTCTTTGTTGAGGATCCTGTACAGGATAAACATGATCAAAAATCCATGCTCCCCGGTCCTGTCTATTATATAATTATAATCTTTATGATTAACTGTGACTTGAAAAGTAGGCTTTAGGTTATGTTGAAAATTTCGCCTTGTAAAAGTAAATACTATATTACTATAGTAGACGGGCTTCCGGTACGCTTGATATCAGAGCCTAAATGCAGTCTCACTTATCTTCCATTTTTTCTACAACAAGGGTGCATGATAGATATAAAGAGGATGGTGAGTAAGGAAGAACAATTACTATATGGAAACTCCCCCGTGTTAGTACTATCTAATTATATAATTATAATATATCAATAATTTAAAGAATTAATTTTTAATTCATTTTAAACAAAGTACTATTTAATTGTAAATTAAATTATTTTTATAGAAATTATTGTGTCTTGTTCGTGTCTGCTAAGTATTGAATATAAATTTTAAAAAAAAGGAAAAAAAACAGTGAAAATGCTAATAATATTTAAAATAATTTAAAAAATGAAAAAGAAGGTTATTTGCTAAAAATAACATGTCATGACCATCTGTAAATAAAAAGCTGTGAGTGTTGTCGAAAAAAATGTGTAATAAGAGAAAATTATTTACTCCAATCCTCTTTATTAAGGATATAGATTAACCTAGTTGATTTTATTTTATATTAGGTGAAATTAGCTTTTTAAAAACCACAAAAATAGCTTCTTTTTTTTATTAATTACTATACAGCCAGCTGTCCTTATTTTCTTTTAAATTTATACTCACTGCCTTGAAAATTCTATTACATTAAAAAGTTGAAATAATTTTTCTCATTGATTGTGTTGATTATATGATTAGTTTTACAGTTTTATTTTCCTTAAATAATCACAAATATTTTTTTTTATGGAAAGTCTGAAATATATTAAAGTGAGAAATCAACCCCGAGTAGAGCAACCAACAATTCAATAGGCTCCCCACCCAGACATCAGAATCAATAATATTAGCTGACTTAGCAACAATATTAGCGATAGAATCAAAACCAATATGAAGAAACATGAATCATAGGTGAATATGTCTTGAACTACCAAACCCAAGTGATATTAGATCACCCTCCGCATTCTGAACTCTAGCAATAGCATTTCTGGAATCACTATTGAACTTGTAGAATTGAATCAGTTAGTTAGATTGATGAATGGGTAAGGTATTTAAACAAGCTGATGTAACTAACTAAATCAGAGAAATTTACTGACCCACACTAACACTAAATGAGTTAGTTAGAACAAACTAACTACTCTATTAACTTAGAAGAAGATTACAAGGATTTAGTTAGAGTTAATTCTACACTCTAATCTTAATCAACCTCCGGAGTGACCTTATGGACTTCCAGAGCTTGGCAAAAAATCAATCCATTTTTTCAAAGCTAAAAGTTCCCCCTTTATCAGAAGAGAAGAGAATGCACCCAAACCTAAAATATTGAATTACCAAACAAATGAGAAAAAATATAGTTAAAAATGTAGAATTCAATGGTGTATGAAACACATTGCTTTTAATTTTTTCTGATATGTTTCATGAGTTTAATTAGTATACATTTTCCGCCATCCAATCAAATCATCACACATACTTGACTTTTCAAATTAATAGGTGAGATAGTCAATGTAAAAAAACTACACTCCATCAATGCATAGTAATTAAATTTATATTTAATCCAATATCTACTTTATATAAACATTAGTCAAATTTATTATATTTGCGTATGTATTATATATGTAGTATTTGGAACTCTCATATATTGATAATTAACCCTAGCTACACCATACATAGGTGAGGACATGGTAGTAGAGAAAAACACTTATAGCGCGTTCAGGAACACGGGGTTGGAAGAGAAGCTGGTAGAGATGGGTGTCGAGGAGGTGATAGTGACGGGTGTGATGACCAACCTGTGCTGTGAGACAACGGCACGTGAGGCCTTCATTAGAGGCTTTAGAGTGTTCTTCTCCACCGACGCCACTGCTACCTCTGATAAGGATCTCCACGACGCCACTCTGAAGAACATGGCTTATGGTTTTGCCTACTTGGTTGATTGTGACAGGCTCAAACAAGCCCTCTTAGCGAAATGATCATTCATTAATAATGTATGTAAATATTGTTTGTTCCATATGAAGTACGGAGGAGTTGGTTTAAACTGCGTGTGTGTAACATTGTTTTCCTTTTTTTTTTCTTTTTTTTTAAAGTACTATGGTGAAATCAATTTCTTTACTGTAATGATATGGTTAGGAAGTTTTTTCAATAATGTTTTGAATTTAGGGGTTAGGGTACAAATTTACATTTGAACTTAATTTACTCAGTATTAGACTTTGTTGATATATTTAACATACGTATGAATTATTTTTCAATAAAACTAGTTGCGGTTCTTTTTTACCCTTTTTTTTTAATAACGTGACTAGTTGCGGATACATTATGGAAGATGTGCATATATAATATTGTCAAACTTAGTGAAGTTTCAGCAAACTCGAATTGTAAACTCAATTTTTCGAAAACATGTAAGAGTGTACATATATGTAAAGAAAATTATATAAAAATATAATTAATAATCAAACATGATTAAATGTTATATTTATAATTGATATTCAGCAATATTAACTTTATACTAAAATAAATGAAAGAAATATAATAAAATATATCTTAGTTATTATGTCATATTTTATTTTGTACGTGTATTACTTTGTAGTTCAATAAAACATAACTCAATTATGATAAATATATAAAATTAGTTTAATAAATTTAATTTATTAAACTGATTTTATATATTGTTTAACATAATTGAGTCAACTAAATATCTAACAAAAATTACCAAATTGTTACACTTTGAGGGAAAAGACAAGTGTAAATTTAAAATTGTAAACTTGCAATCGCTTTTTATAAAGTTTACTTAAACTCATACAAGTTTATACAAAAAAGAGTTTACATAAGAGTTAATTCATTTTTATGTAGTAGGAACATAAACTTGTAAGAGTTTAAGAGTTAATTCGACAGAATTCAAGAGTTTAACAACCATATGTATATATGTAATTTGTGTGGATTGTTGGAAAACTATCGATGAGCGCAATAGAATTGATAAACAAAGAACTTATACTAAGAACATGTTTCTCGTAGGATCAAAAACTCATGAAATCACATTTGGCATCACCTTATTTTGTTTAGATAGGGAAACACTCATCAATCTAGTAAAAGGGCCACAAGATATATTACCTCTTGGAATGTAGTCTTGCAGAAATTTTGTCTCACAAACAAAAGTCGCACAATTGCACTACCTCTAGCTTGTCCACCTTGTTTTGCCCTTTGATGAATGGACACTTCAGATTTGTATGGAAGTGAATGATAGTGTCACTGGCTTTTGGCCAAAGAGAATTGTATGTTCAATTTTTTTTTCTATATTTTCTTGTCATAAGCCCCTTCTCTCTATTTATATAAAATAAATAGGTTATTGCATGCCTTTGTGGGTTGACCTATTAATTGGTTGATATTTGTCTAACAAACAAAATTCAATTAAATTTTAATTTATTTAAAAATAATAATTCTAAAATAATTTTATTTTAAATATGAATATGTAAATTTTGCGTGATACAAAATTGACATATAAATATAAGTCATCTCATGTCTTATATTAACCCAAAATTTGAAAAGTTTAAAATGCCCTTAACACACTTTTCTAACATGTGACTAAAATGTGAACTTTTCACATGTTAGAAAAGACCTCTACCCTAAATTTGACTTGGGAATGTGCTAGCAACCTTACAATCAAATAGCAAGTCCAATCTCATAATTAATTTCTAATTTACCGACTCAATTAGAATTAGTTCATTATTGACTTATATATGTTTTATTGTGTGTAACTAACTAGGTTAATCACTAATTAGTAATGAGATAATAATATCAATCTTTTGATATTACCAAAAACTATTTATGAACCTAAAGTAAATTTTCCATAATACCATTGACTTTCATAAATCAAGAGTAACACCTAGCACAACATGCCATAACCACCCAAGTAATGACAAATGTATCAATTAATGTTCTAAATGAACAACTGATCATATTTACCATGTACTCAAATACTTTCATCAATGTTCAACAATATTGTTGTATCTCGATCTAGCCAAGGTCATGAATAATGTCAAACCCTATAGTTCAAACCATACGAACTCTGAGTTTCTATTCCTGAATCAATAGGACACAAACTATAAAATCTTTCTATTTGAGTCCAAGTACCTTGACCAAGGATTTATGAACAAGAACAACCCCATATCTATAAGACCTATCCTCGTTTACTGGAGGTAATGAATTTCTTCTTGATTGGTCATCTATCTCCATACGTAACTATCTATAGTCACATGGTGTCACATACTAATGCATAACACGATTATACAAGCAATAATAAACTATAGCTACCTATGTATAAGATAATGGTGTCATGTCAGATCTAAGGATTATATGCACTAGTATGATCTAGTTCATTAACATTAGTAAAATATCATACGACATTATTTATATGTCATGTTTGACCTGCTCATCATATAAGTGTCTATTTATTTGTTCCAACATCTAATGTTGAATGATATGAGACTCACTACTCCATCTTCATTAATATTTGTACCAATCATGGAAACAAATAGAAGTGACGATATTGCGGAATGATAATGCTCAATTAAAATTCCTATGTACAAGACTTAAAGCTTAATATTAGTTAGTTGAGTAGTTAGTAATGATTAGTTAGATAGTAGTTAGTAACTACCATTGATCAGTTATCCAGCTCAACTGTGTGTTTAGGAGGAAAAAAAACTGTCGTTTAACCACGATTTCTGACTGTCGCTAAATGATCGTCCAAAAGTTACAGTTACATATGTGGGCAAAGCGACACTTTAAAGTTTCATTTAGCCACATTTACTGAATGTGGCTAGTAGCTTATTATTCACCACATGACATAACCAAACTTTTGAAATGTGGTTAATGCCTTTTAATTGGCCACAATAGTGTTCTCAGCTAATCACACTTTTTAAACGTACATAATTTCATTTCTTTTTTTTATCCTCTACAGATAGGTCCAACATTACCTAGCAAAGAGGTGAAGGCTATGATGGTCCGCGCTAATTTTGGGACCACCAAGTGCATGGCCCCGCTGCAAATATGAAAAATATTTTGTTATTACAAAAAAGTCCTCTTAATCTTCTTTTTTTAGGTTGCCTGTCCGGTACCTAAGGCTTAGCCTTGACTAGTCCGGGTCGACCCGGGTCGCGCACATGGCTATGGCGGGTGAGTCTCCTAGCGGGGATAACTGCGTACACAAGGTCTCGAACTCGGGACCTTACTTAAGTGATACCAAGCCGCTTACCACTTGAACCAACCCCCGTCGGAAAAGTCCTCTTAATCTTCAACCCTCCCATCTTCCATCTCCGCTCTTCCTCTGCTTCAATCAATAATAATGTTACTATTGTAAATGAAAGCAGATGTTGGAATAGTTAGTTGAACTTCGTAATAAATAATTAAACTAATAAATAATCCTTCTACCAGTGGGCAATTGCCTTTAACATATGGACTTAATTGATAACTTTCTTGTATAAAACTCTTATGTCCTTGAACTGCAGAAAACTAAAGAAAAAAATTATGTATCAAACCACACTAACAATAATGATGGTTAATTAACATTGAGAAATTTTAGTATTTTGGTTGAATTATGTCTGGGTTTGTTTGTTGTTTAATGATGGGCAAAAATCTCTTCCATAATCAGATAGATTAAATATCAGAAAAGAAGATCAGAATTATATATTTTATTATACAATACGAGAAGTGGAGGTAAAAGAAGCTTTGAAGCAGATGAAGAACGGTAGGGCAGTAGAACTGGACAACATACCTATTGAGGTATAGAAATGTCTTGGAGAAAAAGGAACATGGTGGCTCACAAAGCTTTTCAACGAGATCATGAGGTTAAAGAAAATGCCAGATGAATGGAAGAGGAGTGTCTTAGTTCCCATCTTAAAAAACAAGGGAGATATACGAAATTGTGCAAACTACAGAGGGATTAAGCTTATGAGCCACACTGTGAAATTATGGGAAAGAGTAATTGGGCAAAGATTGCGGCAAGAGACCTAGATCACAGAAAATCAGTTTGGCTTTACACCTGGGAGGTCTCCCATGGAGGCGATTTACCTATTGCAGAGATTGATGGAGAGATATCGAAAGGACCAAAGAGACTTACATGTAGTTTTCATTGATTTGAAAAAAGTGTACGATAGGGTGCCAAAAAAGATTTTATGGAAGGTTTTGGAGAAGAAAGGAGTTTAGATTACTTATATACAAGCAATCAAAAATATGTATGACAGGGTCACAACTGGCATAAGAACACAAGGTGGAATGACAGAGGAATTCCCCATCCCAATTGGTCTACATCAAAGGTCAACTCTGATTCCCTATCTTTTCACCCTTGTCTTGGATGCTCTTACTGAACACATTCAAGGCTCAGTGCCCCAATGCATGCTTTTCGCAGATGACATTGTTTTGGTGGAAGAGTCGAGAGAAGAGTTAAATAGAACATTATAACTATGGAGACAAGCATTAGAAACACACGGTATTCGTATAAGCAGAAGTAAGACTGAATATATGTAATGTAGGTTTAGTAAGAGGCGTACAAATTCAAACGTAGGGGTGAAAATTGGAGACGATTATGTACCACACGTCACAAGGTTCAAGTACATTGACTCCATTATCCAAAATGATGGAGAGATAGAGAGTGATGTTAATCATAGGACCCAAGCTGGGTGGATGAAATGGAGGAGTGCATAAGGAGTTCTATGTGATAGAAAAATGTCACT
>QANU01075461.1:100856-127084 GCA_003254905.1 Nissolia schottii | reverse complement strand
TATATTGGTGCCAAATCATATCATTATCGTATTTTATCTTGACACTTCATAATAAAAAATTATGGTAGAGTGCAATTTTGCACATAATTTAAAGCAGGGTGGTCCAATTTTAGCAACAAACACGGGTGGTTTGAGCCATTTATCCATTTTATTAAGCTATCAGTGCACCGCAGTATGCTATAATAATTCATACAATTGTAATAACTTACATATTATGAAAGTGAAATTTTGGTAGATGAACAACTTATGCCCTACAAAAAGCCAAGAAAAAATACAGCAACAATTTACAATTTAAACCCATAGAACCTTCTTCTGCAGCACGGTTTAACAATAGCAATTTAAATGTTCTACAAAATAACCGTACTTTTATGCTGTGCAATGTCAAGGCTGTTAAATATTTCAATCACGGCAGCCTATGAAGACACATTCAATTGCTTCCTATAGTGACTTATTTGAAATGACTGATAAAGCATAAAACTAGAGCTTGCAAGTAAGAAATTGTCGAGGAAAAGAATTATATTAAGTGCAGAAGCCACTAGTCTGGTGCTTTTTTGTACATAAGTTTATCTAAACAGAACTTTTCACCTGTGAGGATCCGATGTGTTTGGCATAGGATATGTCATAGGAACCATGTTCATCGGTGCACCAGGAACCACTGCCCCTGGAACTGGGGCTCGGACACCATACGCCATGTGTGCAGGGGCATGAAGATTGCCTGGTGTGCCAACAACAGATACTAAGGCTCCTCCTATAGGTTGTCCAATGGTAGGAGCAGCATATATTCCAACGCCAGGTACCCCGGTTGAGGATGGAGCGGCTTGTTTGATTGATTTGCCGGTAGAACTTGCTGCAGAACCAGTAATTGGTCCTTGAGCTGCTGCAATGTCTCCGTTGTTGACATTGGTGATGTCATGTATGCTGGATCGCCTTCTATCTTTGTTCATCGAGTTCAATCGAATGAAGTATTTTTGGGCATGGCTTGCTACTTGGGTAGGTGTTCTTGTAACCACAAAGTTTCTTGATATACTTCGCCAGTCACCTTTTCCATACTTATCCAAGCCAAGGAGAAATAACCTATTCAACCAAATTTTTCAAAATAAAATTTAAACACAAGAAAGCATAGGATACGAAAGTGTGCATCTAACAAAGTATCAAAAACATTTAATGAAAACTAGTAACCATAAAATTGCAAAATCCGCATACTGATGCAATTTGTCAACATCTAGACTCGAGAAGTGCACTTCTAACCCCAGAAGTTCAACATCTATTAAATCAACATTTGTCAATTTGGCTTAACAACTATGATAGGTAGAGGCACCATCAATTACATTTTTGCTGCATTCAAGCTTACTTGCTTAATATTAAATAGGTTCTGCACTTCTACTGTAATAATAAGCAATACAGAGCACCAGTACATGTTCTTTGGGTTTCAGAGAACGAAACTCAACCCAAAATGCTGATATCAGAATATGAAAACTGGCTTAATTTCTAGCTTTTTTAGTAGGAAATTTCAATCAGAAAGTAACCTCTACAACATACAGTGAGTTCAACTTATATTTTTCTTTCTTTCATTTTCATTTGCCACGTACTGACAAGACCATTTATGACTATCAGTTACCTCCAAAAGTAAATCCAATTACCCAACTACAAAGATTCCCCGTGTCACAAATAAAAAGACGCAAGCTGAAATGAGAACATAAGAATATCCAAACAAGAATCAGAACGAGCGCAACCAAACACTCACCCATTCCCATAAAACATTGAGGAAAAACGCGTCAGTCCTCACCTTATATTATAATGGACCCTCCACTATATAACTCGCATCTTTTCTCATGGTGCAGAAGAGCCACATGAGGCATAGTGAAATTACAATATAGCACTATGCAAGTATTGCAGCATTTAAACAAATATCAGTTTCATTTCACTGGCATCACATTACACCTTCAATGAATCAAAATGTAAGCCCAGAGAAAATTGATCACTTACTAATATTGGGAATGAAATAACATGCTATTAACACTGGTGCCCAAATTAAGATAATGGAGAGACAGTTTACGCCACTGGCTTTTTCATTATTCATAGTGGCATTCACTATAGGGACTCGATTGCTTCAGATGGCCGATATGCAACTGAACAAGCCACCATATGGGTAGGCCCACTTTTGTGCCATACTACTAACTTTGCATTCTTTTACAAAATAAAATAAATAAATAAATAGTAATGTCCATTCTACTAAAGAGCTGCTTGTTGAAATGATCAACAACAACAGTCAATTCTTGTCCCACCAAGTGGGGGGTTGTTGAAATAATCATCAGGGAAGATTTCGCAACAAGCAATAAAAAGCAAACTAGCATTTGGGAACCTCAAACAGAATTCATCACTATCAAGCCAACACACCTGGGAATGCCAAAAACAAACCAGGGCTAGACTGGGACTGTCATAAATATACTGCACCAAACTGGGACTCCCAAAAACAGGCCAACGCACCTCAGGCCCAATAGAAACGCTAAACCATACGGGAATTAACTATTCACAAACAGAGCTTGAAAACATGAAATAGTACCTTGCTGACTTCAACCCAACTCATTCTATTTCTGATCAAAATGTCAAAATTGTATCATGATACTCACAATTCAAAAGCAAAAATGACAAAATAAAGAGCAAAAATTCACAAAAACCCAGAATCAATAGCATCCCTTTGCTTGAAGGAGATCTTAGAACGTTCAAAGAGGGAGGAAATAAAACTAAAACCATCCAAAACAGTGTTTAATGGGGGCAGATTACCATTAAAACACAATCTGCAACTAGAAGTTGAAGAGCCACTTATCTAGAAGAAGAAAGACAAAACTGGCTTGACCTAAGACAAAAACAGGGGCGTCCAGAGACCTCACCATGCTTAGCAGGGAGACCAGGGCATGGAAACAAGGTCTAAACAGAGGTTGAAGGTGTTAGCAGTGAAGACCCACTCTTTCAACAATGGCAAATACAGCTTCCGACTAACAAAAGTGGATGAATAGTCAGCAAACAGATTGAGAGCAGCAGCATGCAAAATGACTACTAGGAAGTTGTGTGTAGGCTGCACATGGCAGATGAAGCCAAACACAAGAACACCCATGAGTGTGTCAAGCTGATTCCAGCAGCAGCACTGTGCAGAAAAGCTGGTCAAGAGATGCTAGAGTAGGTGGTGGCGCTGATCTATGAGGCATGGACTTCAACGATGTGTCCACAAGTTCGACACTCAAGCAAATGTTGGACACATGTCAGACACGTCTCCGAATAAAAAAAAATTCCGGCTCAGACACACACTTAACACGTTCAAGACACTGTCTAGACAGCCCGTACAGATCTTTGCTTAGGAACAAAGCAGATAAATAATGACAGGACAAATTGCAGAGCATGGTTCTACTCTAATACCATGTTGAGATTATGCGTTTTAGGTATGGAGAGAGAGAAAAAGAAAGAGTAAAGACTAAGAATAACAAGATTAACAATGATGAAATACAAGGAAAAATATAGAAATCAATCCTAAGAGATCATCTACATACTCTTTAATAATTTAAGGTATGAATTATATGATTAGGATAATGAGAGATATTTCTGTATATTCTGACCCTGGCCATCTAAATGTTTCATCTGATAGTCAACATATTGTTCATGTATACATCTCAAAACTGCCATTACAAATGTAAACTAAAGGTACACAAACATCACTTGATATTATGCATGAAGAGGTAGTATTTGATCCAATTCAGCATCAACAAAATCAAGTTAAATATCAGCTTAATTGATTTGCCAAGACATCTCATCGCCATCAATCTAGGCATGATACTATTCTCACATTTGTGGTTTAAAAAGTAAAGATTCCATAACCTCAGTTTCTCAAATTAAGTTAATCAGCAGTTGACATGACCATGAGATAAATCTTCTAGGTCAGAATCACTAAGTTAATCATTATAGAAGCATGTCAATGTAAAGATTTACAAATAAGCTTCTAGTCAGACATGGCTCTAGCACAGAAAGATTGCCATTTTTAAGTCAGCAAGCTATGATAAAAACACAAACTCTGCTATAAGCAACACAATCTGAAATCCCCCAAACAGAAAAGTTTTCTTCTTTTCTTTTGATAAAAATACTTATGTCATCCACTACAATTAAGTATAGAAAAGAATTGAAAGACAGCGGTATATAAGCAGTAAAGAATCAAATAACACAAATGTCTGTGCACAAAAGAACTACTTTCATGAAAAATCTTCAAATTCCTGTCATAGTTTTGCACTTTCATAGATGCCATGCCTTCAAAGATTCACAACATGCAAATGAAGATTGAATAACTATTCTTGTCTCTCATTGAACGACAGTTTACGTTTTGTATCTTGCATGGAATCCCCCGTAAATAGAAAATAAATGAAAAGCATTTTGGGAATTAGAAGGCTTCTTGGAAGCTCTCATTTAATCCTGCATTCCCCCTATTTGGATACTCTCCTTTGTATCTTCGCGTTCTTATTCATGATAGTTATAGCCTTTAATGCAGAACAGAAGGAATTACGGAAAATAGAAAGCAATAATGTCATCCCTAAAATAAATTATGACTCTCAATTTAGTCCCTCCAATTTCAGTTTTATAATTGGAATTATCCCCTCACATATACATGTTTTTATTTTCAATCTTCCACATTGTTTAAAAGTGTTTAGTGTGTCCAGATATCCTAGACTGAAACAAATCAAAATGGAAGACAACTGAATTAAAGAATCAGAAGTGTATATACAAAATTGTGAAATCCTGTAATCTTTGATTTGGACCATATGAAACCTTATGATACTGCATCAGAGGAAATTACTACACTAACAGTTAACAATCACAATACCTGTTATGATGGAACAAGCAGAACTCAATTAAAACTCCGTTCAAAATTTAGATTTCCCTCCCTCACCCACTGTTTTTTTCCACTTAATCCTCATGTAAAACCATAATGCAATGCTGTAATCATGCTAAGCAGTACCAGATGTCATGCCATGGTTTAGTGAGCAAATCTTGTAAGATAGTTATTAGTTACCACAGTTAACTGTCAAAAAGTAAAATAATGTTTAGAGAAACCTGTCACAAGAATTTTGTCAAGGTACATAAGCAAACTGTGAGTGTGAGAATACCATTATGTTCAGAGTGACCAGGACAGAATATAGTCCACAAGTCTAACCACAAAAACATATGTTTAAACATAATAAACTAGAGACTAAAAACAAATCACAAACTAGAAGCAACCTATGGTGGCAGGTATAGTAGCAATGATAAACTTGCCTGTGCTCATCCTCAGTCCAAGCAATACCCTTTCTTCGTTCCTGATCTGATCTTGAAGCCTTAGTTCCCTGATTAGACTCACTATTATGCTCCTCGAGATGGCCACCCTTCTTGCCAGCTCCTTCATCACTTGTGTGGGTTGCTGAGCCCTCTGAAGAAGAATTATAGGCTGGTAGAGTCACACATCCAGATTCGATCAGGCTAACATCTTCAACCAAGAGCTCATAATGCTGTTTAATTTCATCTGCAGATTTTCCCGGTACATCGGCCGCAATTTTCTCCCACCAACCCGGAGCATCCTCTTCGGGATAAGCTGCCAAGGCATTCTCAAAGGCTTTGTCCTGATCCCAGCTCCACTCAGAGCTACTATACACTTCTTCAACAGTCATCTAATATTGTTTGAACCAATTAAAGGATTTTATTAGAAGGATAGAAAAGGTTTCTCTAGCCAACTGCTCTCTAAATCTAGGTTAAAACCATCTTAAAACACCAAAAACTCTCTCGTTTGTTTTATGGGAATTATGGATCTAGACATTATTTCTAGGGTGATACCACCAGAATTAACTTCGCTGGTTTGCTGAACTTTGAGTGCATATGTGTTGGACAACAAGGTCCACCCAGATGGCAGGAAGCTGAACAGAGTTCAATACCAATGGATTCCCAAAATCTCTGAGGTTTATGATATTTCGACGATGGCGATTAAATTCAGAATTCAAAAGAACTGGACAACTGTGAATTTCTGACCTATTGATGAATGAAAAGGCAATAAAGTTCGGTTAGAACATGGCTGACAACCATTAAGGAAAAGGAAAAAGAATCATAGATGCAACGCAGAGCATTTTAAAGGAAGTGAAAACTTATAAATTAATGTGAAGGACGGTCAATGGAATGGTAACTAATTAGGGGGATAGAATTTCTACATATCAGAACGACACTTACAGAAACAAACAAACAAAGAAACAATATAACAAGAGCATTCAAATTTCTATTTTCCCATTCAATAAAAAATAAAAAACACGTTTTCTTGTAGCCCTTACTGATAACAACAGTTTTAACAGCAAAACTCAAAAACCTTTTCACCATTACTAAAAGGCTCATTACTGGCACATGAAATATCTTTATTCCGTGCTATGTTACAAACAATAATCATAATCCCCAAAGTTCAAAGCTTTTAACCCCTCAAGTCCAGTAGAAATAAACCAGGCATTAACGCCTTAGCACCAGTGAGATTCCAAGGTTAATATATAGTGATTCCAAAAACAAACAATTGGCTCAGTCTTTTCTCAAGATTGGGTGTTGACAAAAGTGAAATCAACTTTTAACGAATCCAAAATCCAACAAATATTCCCAATTTCAACAGTGTTGATATTTCACAACCAATTACCAAGTCAAGAAAACTAACCTGAACCTCATAGTAAAAAGAACCCAATTGAATCACTCAAACTGTAGATTCCATTCAGTAGGAGCAAAACAAAGGTATTAACACAGCCGATTGTACGATGCAAAAGTCACACTCGTGTCAAAGTTCTGACACGTTAACCGACCACCATAAAAATGTTTTCTTTCATCACACCTAACATATTATTAGTACATTCACCGTCAAGTAAAACCTAATTGTGAGCGTGACTGTAAAATATGCCTTCACCCACCAACATAAAAAATAAAAAAATTGATTTCAGTCTTTTATCCCACTACATGGGATCCGCCACATGCCATTTAAATCATTAACCTTTTAGATCTTTTTTAAATAGATTCTTAAATAATTCTATAAATAATCTGAATAATATTTATAAACAAAGAAAAAACAAAAAGGCAAACTAGGTTTAAGAAATAGCCCTAAAGATGGGAATTTACAAAGGAGGGTGGTACACATAAAACCATAAATGACATTGATGGTTATCCTGTAAACCCACAAAGGGATGCACGATGGGTCAATATGGTCCCATCCCAACAACTGCTTTGCTACAAATGCGGACAGCTGGGGTTGAAAGGGCCACAAACCAAGTTGCAAAACCACTGGAATCTGCAGCACAAATTAATATCTGACAGATGACATAACAATAATATGGAGAGAGAGAGAGAGAGCATGAGGAATAGACCAAAAGGCAGGTTAAGAGAGAGAGATGGCCCCTTCTTCTTTTGCCTTGTATTTTCTATTTCATGCCATCAAATTGAAAGAAAAAAAATTATAACAGTTTCCAAACCTGACAAGTGAGAACTAAGCTATAGATTATTTAGAAATTTTTTTATGACGGTTGTCATGATTGCTTGGGGTAAGGTAAGGAGAAATAACGTAGTCATCACCTTTATCTTTTGTTCTGCAATGCTAATCTATTACTTCTGGGGTACTGCTGCACTCACAGAAGGAGTCAAACAAAGTTCTGTGTATGCTGGACCGTACTGCTGACATGTCTGTCTCTTCCTCTTATTTTGCTGCTATTATGTTTTGTTTGAATGAGAAGAAAAAATAAATTGAAGGGAAAGAAAATTGGGAGGAAAGAAAATGAAAGAAAAGAAAAAAATGGATAGAAAATTTTTCTTTTTTTTTTTTTGTATGGTTGAATAGAAAAGTGAAAAGAAAGAAAATGTAATTAGATGAAAATAACTTATTGATCCTTACTTTTATAATAAAAGAGAGTAATAAAATGTTATAATTATAATTTCATGACATTAATTCACTCTTCCTCAATTTTCTTCTCATTTTAAGATAGAAAACTTTGTTTTTTTTGGGACTTATCAAAAAAAATTCTTTTTTTCTATTTTTTCTTGTTAACCAAACAAGAGAAAATTATATTTTCTACTCATTTTCTCTTCTCCTACTTTCTCTTCCCCCATTTTCTTTCCTCTTATTTTCTATCCATCCAAACAAAGTATTAGAGTTTTATTTATATTGCTTTCTAATTCGAATAAACAATTTAATTATTTAGTAAAACTATAATTTTAATTTATTATTCATTATTGATATTAAAAATTTGGGAATTATTCTGATATCGGGTGTGAAAACAAGTACTAGTACTTACTAAGATCTAATATGTAATATAAGTCTCATATTTTATTTATTTTAAAATAAAATTATAAAAAAAGTATTGAATTCATCATTAAATCTGAACCACTTATTTGTAAAACGTATTGGTATAACATGACATACCGAAAGAACACCCGAAGAATTTATATTAATTTAAAATATAAAAAGGTTATTAAAAATAAATTAAAATATGAATTATTATTATGTATAAACTGTCCTTGCTATTTAGAGTGACAGCGGTTACAAATAGCAACGGATGCATGTCTTAAGTAATAAGTATACCAAAGGTTGAATGTAGAGGGAGACATATCCTAGGAGGGATCCAAAGATTGTATGCCGAAGTAGTAATGTTAACAGGAAAGGAAAACAAATGATATGCATAAATATACTTGTTATTAAGTGACGTTAGTTTACTTTGTCATGATATGAACAAAAAAGGTATATGAGGTTGGTAATTATTTCAAGAACATTTTTAAAAACTTTCATAAATGAACCTTATATCACTACAAGAAAACGGTTCATTATCGCTGGCGTTACTGTCAGAAAATTTCACGGTTAAGTCAGCTTTTAACGTTACCGTCAGAGTTACCGTCAGCCAGATGTCCGACGGTAAAGTGCTCGATGGTAATCGATTTACTGTCGAACAATGACACCCGACAGAAACCGGTTCATGTTTGATTACATTTGAACCGATTTACAGTCAACCTGAACCGACGATAAATATATTAATATTTTATTTATTTACCGTCAACATTAACTGACAGTAAAGATAGTAATATTTTATTCCTTTACCGTCGGTCACTACTCCTAAACTCTCAACTTAGGGTTTCTGCTTGGCAAAGATGATCCTTAATCTCACTCAACATCCAATTCATGTTTTCAAGTAGCTTATTTACTTCATGGATCAGTTGCATTATTGTCACCTTTGATTAAGACAAGGGGTTCCATATAACACATTGAAAGAAGTAGCTTTGGTGGAGATGTAATTGGTATTAAACCAAAATTCTGCCAAACTCAACCACTTTTGCCACTGTTTTGGTTTGCTGCTAGTAAAGCACCGTAGATATGTCTCCAAGCACCTATTAACCACTTCTGCTTCCCTATCTGTTTGTAGGTGATAGACTAAACTAAACCTCAACTTTATTCCTGAGAGCTCGAAAAGTTCAATCCAAAATAAGTTAAGGAAAACTCTATCTTGATCTAAGAGAATGGTGGATGGAAAACCACGGAGTCGAACCACTTCCTTGACAAAAACAACTGCAATTTCTTTAGCAATGTATGGATGACTGAGGGGAATAAAGTGTGCATCCTTACTTTATCTATCCACCACCACAAAGATAGTATCATACCCATGGGAGTTGGGAAGGCCCCCAATGAAGTCCATGGACAAGTCGGACCGTGTTGCTATGGGAATAAGTAGAGGCTGCAAAACCCCTGCCAAGCTTAAGGCTTCATACTTGTTCCTTTGACATATCTCACATCCTTGCACATAGTTCTGAATTATTCTCTTTAATCCTTCCCAATAAAATAGTCAGAAAATTCTCTTGTAAGTACGAAAAATTCCCAAATGCCCTCCCAAGCTGAATCATGAAACTCTTTCAAGATGAGTGTGATCTTAGAAGAGTCCTTAGGGATCACCAACCTATCCTTGTAGTACAATCTGCCTTTCATCAAATTGAACCCGCAGTGACTGTCAAGTAGCTGCATCAAATCTTGCATTATTCCCCTTAATCTTGCGTCGGCAGGAACCTTTTCCTCTAAGTCGTCCCATTCATAAGGTTGGATAATAGTAAGAGCCGAGTATTGAAGCCTCCTTGATAGTGCATTTGCAGCCCAATTATCCTTCCCTGGCTTGTACTTGATCTCAAAGTCAAATCCTAATAACATGGAGATCTATTTCTGCTACTCCTCACTCATCACATGTTGGTTAATAACAAATCTAAGACTTCTAATCTGCATGCACCACAATTTTCTCCCTAGCAAGTCGTGACGCCATTTTTGGATAGTCTTCACAATTGCCATTAATTCCCTTTCGTAGACTAATTTACCTTGGGCTCTTTCTGATAATGTATGGCTCATGAAAGCCACAAGTCTTCCTTCCTACATTAATACAACTCCAATCCCCTTTCCTGATGAGTCTGTTTCCACCACAAAGATCTTTTCAAATGAAGGAACAACAAGGACAAGGATAGTAGTCAAGGTCGTCAAACTTGAGAGTTTAAGTAAACTCGTGAAGTTTCAGCAAATTCAAATCGTAAACTCGACTGATAAACTTGTATGAGTTTACATACGTAAAAAAATATGTTATAAGCAATATAATTAAGAACTAAACTTGATTAAATATTGTATTTATAATTGAAATTGAATAATGTTAACTTTAAATTAAATTAATGAAAGAAATATCATAAAATACACCTTAATGCATTACACGTAATAGTTATGTCATACTTTATTCAGTATCTATATTATTTTATAGTTCAATAAAGCATAACTCAATTATGCTTAATATATGAAATTAACTAAATAAACTCAATATATATTATCTAATATAAACGAAGTTAGGTGAGTATCTAACAAAGTTACAAAATTTATACATTTTGAAGTAAACTCGTAAACTCGTAGGTATATTTTAACTCGTAAACTCGCTAGCAGAATTGAGAGTTTGCTTAAACTCATACGAATTTACCAAAAAAGAGTTTACATAAGTGTTAACTTGTTTTGTGTAATAAAATAATAAACTTATACAAATTTACGACATAACTCGAGAGTTTAACAACCATGATAGTAGTTAATGATGAAAGCTCATTGAGCTTCTTCACCCCGCCAGAAGCTATTATTTTTTAAGAGTTGGGTGAGAAGCCAAGCTATCCTCCCATAACCCTTGACAAATCTTCGACAGTAGCCTGAGGCCCAAGAGCCCTCTCAGCCCTTTCAAATCAGAGGGTGCAGGCCAATCAAGCTTTGCTTCCACCTTCTTCGGATCAGTCAAGACACCTTCACCAGAAATTATATTTCCAAGATACTCTAACTTTTCTTGCCCAAAGCTACTCTTCTTGCGATTGATGAACAAGCCATGTGCCTTGAGAACCAACAAAATCTGCTTCAAACGTTCTCTATGCTCTTAATAACCTGGACTATAAATCAAAATGTCATCAAAGAACACTAAACACACTTCCTCAAATATGGTTTCAGCACTCTATTCATAAGTGCCACAAATGTTGAGGGTGCACTGAACAACCCAAAAGGCATTACAAGAAACTCAAACCCTGCTACTAGGTAGGGCCAACTATTTAATACAAAAAATTATATTTATGCAAATTAAAAATCAGCATATTTATAAATTCTGTTTTCTTTTTTCAATTGATCCAATATGTGAAGTTCAGCTAAACAGAATCTCCAAAATAGCAAAAAAAAAAAAAAGGCATCTAATGTTCCTTATGCAATAGGCAAACTAACTCCATCGTGTATCAGCCATATAAGCAAGCACTATAAACAAATCAAGTGTCCATTTTCAGTTGCACAATCTGACCCATCCAGATTTTTCCTCAAAACTGCATGCAACAGACACATTTTGTGTGTGAGCGCATGTTAATGCATACGTGTAAGATCTTAAAGGAACAATAGAGATATAAGGAAAGCAGGATTGACCTTTACTTTCTGGATGACTTTACCAGGAATTGCTGACCAGTATACAGTAAAACCACAATCCATATTGCCATTGCCATTGCCATCTGCCCTTTTCTTACCCTTCCTCCTGTAGGTTACGAACCATTATAAAAATCTAACCACAATCAATTGGAAGCATCTAACTACTATAGCTTTGGAAGGATGGTAAGATTAAAATTTTATAATGGAAGTGCCATACTAAATGGTGGGTCGTGTCCAGAGATACTTTCTCAACTTAATCAGCACCCGCTCAAAATTTATCAACATTCATAAAACACACTGCCCAAAAATTTGAAAGTAAATTAACACCTATAACTATAACTTCTGTTAAATCAAACACTATCAAAAAGCACAAAGAAAACAATGTCTATTTCTGATTGAAAGCAAGATACTTCAAACTTGATAACAATTTTTTTAAAAATATGGGTCAAATTTGGTTTGTTGGAATGACATTTGCAAGAATGGGAGTCGAAATGAAACGGAATATCAGTCCTTTTGACATATTTGGTGTGAGTAGTTGAAGAGAAAGACTATTATATTGTATCCTTATGGTTTAGTGTAATAAAAGTAAGACAAGAATAGAAATTAAATTATACCCCCCCCCAAAAAAAAAACAAAAATACTCAATGACAAGAATTACCTCGCAAGTCACAAGTAAATCTGGTGCCACGAATTCATAAAGGATATACATGTAGAATACAATTTACCTGGTCAAGAAGGTGACCTTGACATTTGTGGAGCTCCACAAAAACAAACAAAATTTCTTAATATGGGAGAATCCCATTTCTTCATTGCCAGTCTCCAAGCCCACTCAAGCCAAATAGTAGCAAGAAGAGACAGTTCAAACATCACAATAACATGATTCAACACTAATCAAAAGATATTAGATACTTGCTGGAGCTTATGTATACTTTCCACCATCAGGTAGCAGGCCATCCTTGGCCATATCAGTTATCACATTTAAAACAGAATCCATGTTACCTTCTTTAAAGTTAATTTCAAGAAGTGCTTTAGCTAACTCAGCTTCATTGAGCATGCAGCTCCTCAAAATGTTTTGTATTACCTGACTCAATTCATCATTCATCCCTTCTCTAGACAGAGCTTTAACGAGAGCAATTACTGTCACAGTATGAGAAACAAAACCACAATGCACCATCTCCTTGTACAGATTATATGCCTTAGGAACATTTCCAAATCTACAATGTCCATGTATCATTAAATTGTAAACTGCTCCATTAGGCTTGTAATTCCTCTCAAGCATTGTCTTAACAACTCGATCTGCTTCATTCATTAAACCCTTCAAGCAGAATCCTTTGACAAGAGCAACCACACTCTTAAACTCATTATTGCTGCAGTTTTCTATCAAAGTATGGTAGGTTACATCATTTGGTATAGACTCATCATAAAACAACTTCAGAAGAAGCTTCTTTGCTTCTCTTGTCCTAGCCTTTTTATTAAGTCCATTAATCAGAACACTATAGGTAACCACATCAGGCAAAGACCCCTTATGTATCATTTCATTGTGCAAATGAAGAGCCTTACCTAATTCACCTTCCTCACAGTAAGCATTTATCAAACTAGTATAGGTACACTCGTCAGGCGGAAGACCCCTGTGCAACATCTCTTGGAAGAGATCAAAAGCTTCTACCAGTTTTCGCTGCCGAGAGAGACCTTGTATGAGTGACGAATATGTGACAGCATCAGGCAAGACACCCTTTTCAACCATCTCAAGCTTCAACTGGAATGCTTTTCCCAACTTGTGACTTCGGCAGAATCCGGATATAACAGTACTATAACTAACAACATCAGGATACAACCCCCTCTCAACCATATCCCTTAAAATTCCTATGGCTTCTTCCATCCTCCCCAAAACACAAAGCCCATGGAGAAGTGCATTGTATGTTATAATCGACGGCGAGAATCCACCAACAATCATTTCACTCAAAACCTTATAAGCCTCATTCAGTAACCCTTGCTGGCAGAACCCGTCAATTATAGTTGTATAGGTTCTCTCATTCGGGCGCAGCCCTCTAACACCCATCTGATCCAAAAGCTGCATGGCACGACCTAGATTCTTAGCCTTGCACATACTATTGATCAACGTGGTGTAAGTAACAACGTTCGGAGATAGCCCAATTCCCTTCTTTACAATACCCATTGACAAGCGTGTTATAAGTCACCTCATCAGGAACCAAGCCTTTCCTCTCCATCTCCTCGAGCAACTCACAAGTCTCGCTCACCCTCCCCTCACGACACAACCCGTTCATAACTGCATTATACGAGACCAGATTTGCCTCCACACCCTTCGTCACCATCACCCTCAACAACTCAAAAGCTTCGCCGATCCTCTTCACCTTACAACACCCATTGATCAGCGTGTTATAAGTAACCACATTTGGAAAACACCCATTCCTCTCCATCTCACGCACAAGACTGAACCCTTCCTCCAACTTCCCTTCAACAACAAACCCCCTAATCATAACATTGTAAGTGTACACATTCGGCGACACGCCGTTTCGCGTCATCTCACCGAAAACGCGCTCAGCATCATTAACGGACCGTTTAAACCTCAGAATCGAGTCCAGCACGGCGTTATACGACAACACACCAGGCATGAACCCGTGATCCTTCGCTAAAGTGATAATCTTCAGCGCCTTGCGAGTGAAATTGAGGCGAGAGTAGGACTTTACCAGCAAGTCGAAGACAGCGGAGCTGGAATTGCAGGAGTGGTAGGAGTCGCTGAGGTGTCGAAAAACGAGGGCTCCGGTGGCGTCGTTTAGGGCGGTGGCGGAAACGACGTCGTCCGCCAGGGATTGGGCGGAGTTGTAGAGCTTGAAGCGGGTGAGGATGTGGAGGGCGAGGCACTTGCAAGGGAGAGTGAGGAAAGGCTGAGGGCGGGCCCAGCGGAGGAAGCTGAGGGTGGTGGCTCGGTCGAATTGGGAGGTGAGGAGGACGTAGGAGGCTGCTTCGGGTGTGAAGTGTGGGGAGAGTGAAGGGAGGTTGCGGGGATGTCGTTTGAGGTACGTGATTGCTCTGTCGCCCAGAAGGCCGTCAGCGGAAGAATAGAGGGATGATAAACGGCGGTGATTTTGGGGCTCGGGAGAAGTCATTGTGTTGTGCTTCGTTTGGGCATTCCAGAGTCACACGCCACCCACCGCAATTAGATGAGAAATAGCTTGAACTTTTAACGCCATGTTTGGATCCCTAATCGGGTCAATGATTCGCATAATCTCTAACATTATCATGAATCATGTGTTAGAATAGAATAGTTGTGCTGTGTAGATGCATAAATTAGTTATTTGTAAAGATTAACCTCATTGCCAAAATGTGGGTTAGATCCATCATTAACGGATAAATAGAAGAATCTCTACAACTACCAAAGAGTCAGTTTTTATTCTGCCTTATTAAGAATAAAAAGAAAATTGCTCAGTGTCTTGTGTCTGGCATTGGAATATTGCGTAAAAACTCTTCTTTCTCTTCTCTGTTCTCTCCCAATTGCAGCCAAAACTTTTAGGATTCACAAACAACGTGATGATGACATCTGCCTCTTGAATTATACGTTCTAGTTCTAATTTTTCTTCTTAATCCCGCATAGAAAATATTGCCTTTCAAATGTTATAATTAAGCTAAAATTAGCATTGCTTACGACTTAAGCGTAAGCTGGCTAGTTAGGGTGTTACAACTTACATAACTGACATAGGTAACTTTGACATGCCCAAGTGGCTCTAGTCATAACTGACTCTTCTAACTAACCTGAGATATGAGTGGCTAACTTTCGACATGATTGACACCATATAGGCCTTAGGTAATGTCACACCTTGTATAAATTGTGGGCATTCCATTTATATAATTAGGATCTCACTTAAGAACACTGCCCCCAATAGATATGGGAAAAGCTATTGCTCAAATACCAATACTTCAATTGTTACTTTGAAAATATAAACATAATTGTACTTTTAAACTCGCAAAACAAATTGAAATTACTGCTTGTATACAATTAGAGTACTCTAAATACTAACTTGATAAAAAAATATATATAAGATACTCCTAAAGAGAGCTTCACAAGGTGAATGTCAATTCAAGAATCCTGATGTCGCTATGGCTAACTATGATATTACAACACTTTCATTGCACTACTCTGACTTTCTTAACCATCCTGGTAGCTGCTATCTGCTTGACTTCCTAACTTATGCTGACTAAGCGTGATGACAAGGAGGGAAATAAGACATGTCTTACATAATAGACGTAGCTAACCATGACATGCCTACATGGTTCTAGACATAACTTACTCTTCTAACTAACCCTAGACATGACTGGCTAACTTTAGACATGATTGAAAACCCTATAAGCCATAGGTAACATCACGCCTTGTATAAATGATGGCTATTCTATTTACACAATCATGATCGCACATAAGAACAACGACACCAATAGGCACCAGAAAACCTATTGCTCTGATACCAATTTGTTCCACCTCGAGAATTGTGACTAGAACTCAAGGAACTAGTTCCTTTTTGAAAGCCTCTTAGATTCATAAAAACATGCTTTTAACTTCAATTAAAAACAAATAGAAACTTTCTTTTCTGAATAAACATAATTTTTTACAGTTGATACATTCAAAGTTTAAAATTAATTGTACATATAAAATATGCAACATAGTCAAATGATCCTGCCTAAATACAATTGGAGCATTCTAGGAATTGACTTGATTATGAAAAAAAAAAGTCTAAAATACTCCTATGACGAGCTTCACCTTAAGGTGAATGCTGACTCAGGAAACTGGATGTCACTACGGCTAACCATGCTTCCACTATCCTACTATTACCTCCTTAACCATCCTTATGGCATTTTTCTGCTTGACTTCCTAACTTATGTTGACTAGGCGTTCAAAGGAGTGAAAGAAGATATGCTTACATAATTGACATAGCTAACTTTGACATGCCTACTTTGGCTCTAGTCATAACTGACTCTTCTAACTAACCCTAAACATGAGTGGTTAACTTTAGACATGATTGACACCCTATAGGCCTTAGGCAATGTTACATACACCATTGTATAAATAGTGGTTATTCTATTTACACAATCAGGATCTCACTTTAAAACACTGGCTCTAATAGACATAGCAAAACCTATTGCTCAATACCAATCTATTGCGACCTCAAAATTGTGACTGGTACGAGAGAGATGAATTCCTTTACGAAAGCTTCTTAGAAACACATTTCGTGAAAACATGTTTTTCAACTTCAATTAAAAACATATAAAAATTTTATTTTCTAAATAAACAAAAACTCTTACGATTGTTACTTTGAAAATATAAACATAGCTACATAGCTAAAATTTGTGAAACTGTTTGAGGATCTTGCATACATACAATTGGAACACTCTAGGCACTAAGTTGATTATTAAAAAATATACAACTCTAACATACTCCTACAAAGAGCTTTACCTCGAGGTGAATGCTAACTCAAGAATCTTGACGTTGTTATGGTTAACTATGATATTACCATGCTTCCATTGCGCTACTATGACTTCTTTAACCATCCTTATAGCAGCTATCTGCTTGACTTCCTATCTTATGTTGACTAGGCATGATGACAAGGAGTGATATAAGACATGACTTACACAAGTGACATAGCTAACCATGATGTGCTTACTTGGCTCTAGACCTAACTTACTCTTCTAACTAGCCCTAGACATGAGTGGCTAACTTTAGACGTGGCTTACACCCTATAGGCCTTAAGTAACATCACTCTTTGTATAAACGATGGTTATTCAATTTACAAAATCGCGATCTCACTTAAGAACACCTACTCCAATAGATAGACATAGGAAAGCCTACTGCCCAGAGACCAATCTATGCTAACTCAAAAATAGTGACTGGCACGCAAGCGACTATTTCCTTTATAAAAGCCTCTTAGAAACCCATTCATAAAAATATGCTTTAACCTAAATTAAAAACAAATAAAAACTTTATTTTCTGAATAAACATAAACTCTTACAATTGATACATTAAGAATATAAACATAATTGTACATGTAAAATACGCAATATGGTATGATGATCCTACCTGTCTACAATTGGAGTTATCTAGGCACTAACTCTATTATAAAAGTAAATAAATAAAATTTTAACATAGTCCTATGGAGAGCTTCACCTCATGGTGACTGCTAGCTCAAGTATCTGATCATCGCTACTGCTAATTGAAACACCCTAGCTAGCTAGTCTATGCTTAAGTCGCAAACTTGCTTGCTAAGTTGTTATCCAGTTTGGTTGGGATCATACTTAGTCCCACTTATGAGTTCAAAAGTATAGTTACCCAAAAATATGGACCAATTTCAACTTTTCTTTATACGTATTGTAATGTAAAATATGAGCCTCGTTTAACGTCAGAACATATATTGCGAGCGGTGCCGTAGTATAATTTAACTAATATTTATCAGGCATATTCAACATTCATAGCAACAAGTGGTCCATACCATATATTCACAAGTAGTTACACAAGTAATATCATAGTGGTTACATACAAGCACTGTAGTACAAAACACATATCCTATTAACTAATAGCATATCTTTCTTCTTGCCTTCTTTGGTACTACTTTTCCTCCGGATACTGCTCCCCTGGGGTTCCTGTTCCATGTTAGACGTCTGATCCTGAAGTCACAAATGAGTGTGTTGAGAACATTGTGTTCTTAATGGGAAACCTTGGGTTCTGGGAAATTTCTTATTCTTATTTAGGCTTCAAGCCGCTCAAGGTTTTCTAGGCATCACAATCATACTATATCCCTACTAGTTATTAAGATCCATACTAAGTCTGAGCAGCTTTATCTAATTTACTACGTGATTGGAGAAGTCTATTCTTTATTATCTACGTCATATGTTCTCTACTCTAATTCATAGATCACATAATGTCACATAATAAGCTTTAGCTTGCATCCACTTATAATCGTGCCCATTTTAATTATAAGGTTCTGCGCACATCCACTATGTACAGTTGTATATCACATAGATTACATAGCATCACATACTCAAGTTCAACCCTCTCATAGGGGTGGCCTTCCCATACAAGCTACCTTTTAACTCAATATCGTGAGGACCAGGCAGCGCTTAACCTGAGTGGTTCTACTTCCCACGAAATATTATCAGTCACGATATGAGTATCCATTTTTCTGCTTCGAATGGCGAGAAGATCTATCGTCGTTCTTCAGCTTCGAATGGGATAATCCAAGGGTTGAACTTGTTTTTCCTGCCAGCCCTGTCGACGCAGCTAGAAAAACCTCGGTTCCTTTAGCATTTATCATCATTTAAGGACTTAGTGACGTCACGCCCTAGGGTTCCTTTCTATTCATTTCCTTTCATTAGTCCAGTTCAACAGTTCCTCATTCAGTCCAGGAGTTCACATAGCATAACATAGTCCAACATTTCATAACAGATAATTTGCTTGGGAAATTAGGAGAGTCATGGATAATTTCAAGTAGCTTTAAAAGCTTTATTTAAAAGAGTCCTATGACTTAGAGTTTCAAGCCGCATAGCGTACCCTGAAGTCTCATAGGTCACGGACGAGGAAATACTAAGTTCCATACTTGAGATCCTGAATTTCAGTAAGGCCGCTCAGCGCCCAGCACAGACCGCTCAGCGTGAGCCCTGGCCGCTCAGCGTGAGCCCTGGCCGCTCAGCGTGAGCCCTAGCAGCTCAGCGCCACCTGACGAATTTCAATCCCAATTCTTGCAATTTTCCATGTTCCTACAAAGTTTCTCATACCCAATCCTAAAACATTTCCTCCAACATTTATTATCCATTCCCAATAGTATGAAAGACATAATTTCATGCTCAATCATCTCTTAAACACAAGCAAACATAAATCCAACAACTAGCAAAACAGGCATCTGCTTTTTGTTAGAAATTAGTGATCATAAACCGGAGAGGTCCAACACCTTATCCTAAGGTTTTTGATAGACCTAAGATCATTTTTCATGTTTAGAAATTCAAAATTTAACCCCAAAATCATGGAATTACTGTTTTCCTCCTTTTTCCCAAAACTGCTATTTCGCCCTCGTAAACACCCTATTTTCTTTGGAATTTTAGTTCTCAAAAACCTGAGGGACACAAGACTTGCCCTTAAGGTTTTTGATAGTTCTAAACCCATATTTTATGAAAAACAACCCAGGCTTTCAGTCACTTTTTTGAAATACCCGTTTTACCCTTGTATGCCCGAAAACGTCATTTTGGCGTCTGTTTGCTGAGAAATTCATCGAGGACTCTAAAAATATGAAATTTGACATCTCCATTCAATTTTTAGTGTAGAACTCGAAAATAACATTAGTTTTCCAAGATAAAAAAATCCCAACATAAAGTTCTTTATAAAAACGTTTTATAGTCCCGTTTACCGCTTAGACTTTTCTAACTTCTGACAGAATCATAGACAGCACCAACAATTCCAAACAATTATCAACAACACATAAATACAATTATGTTCACACCAAAACATCCTAACCGCATATATTATCTAACATAAAACCACATAGATAGTGGATAAGTTGGTTACCCACTTGGAGACTAATTCTTCACAAGTTCTGCAGAAACTCCAAGAGTCTGGTAACTTGTGTTCCTTGCTACCGGGAGAATTCTTAAAGATGATGGATGGAGGGTTTTGCTTAAGGAAGTATGAAATGGTTTCTAAAGAGAAGATTATGGAGAGTTAGGGTTTGGATTAAGCAGAAAACTATTGTATCTGTAGTTTGGCGGAGTAACGACAGAGTGTGCAAACCAGCAGAGTTTTGGCAAGCTTCCTATGTCTTCTTGAATTTGAAGAGCTCATGGCCCTATTTATTGGCAAACCCACGAAATTCTTCTTTCCAAAATGCCCTTGGGGTTAATTCCCATTTTGCCCCTTGATGACATCATCCATAATGTCATATCGTGACTAAGCATGCTTAATCACCATGCTTAGTCATTAATGTCATGATTACCATGACACCTTGCCACGCTACATGGCTCATTCTTGGCTGTATGTTCTCTTGTTTCTTGGCCGAATTTGTGGCCAAGAATTTTTGGGCCAAATACTATAGTTTTGATCAGGTTTGGTTGTTATCAGTTCAGGTACTTCGCGTACGGTTATCCGAAAAATATTCTGATCGCATCCTTATGATTTATTAATTTTTCTCATATAGGATTTGAGTTAATCTAAGGTATTTGTGAACTTTCTTCCGTAACCTCATATTTTACAGATACCTTAGATACACAGTTGCACTTAGAGGACAAAAAGGATCTGTTTTAGTGTCTGCAGAATTTTACGAAACTAAGCAGAATTTTTTCTACAAACGCTTTGACTTAAAAGCTTGTGTGAGGGCTTGTTCCCCTATTTAATTTATGAAATCTTTACTAAAGGAAAAAAGCGGGATGTTACACTAATCATGATTTTACCATACTTCCACTATCTTACTTTTACTTCCTTAACTATCCCTATACCATTTATTTGCTTGACTTCCTAACATATTCTTACTAGGCGCTTAGACAATGAGCGAAAGATACATTACCTACAAAACTGACATAGCTAACTTTGACATGCCTACTTGGCTCTAGTCATAACTGACTCCTCTAACTAACCCTAGACATGAGTGACTAACATTAGACATGACCGACACCCTATAGGCCTTAGGTAAGGTTACGCCTTGTATAAATAGTAACCATTCCATTTATATAATCAGGATCTCACTTAAGAATAGTGGCTCTAATAGACACAGGAAAACCTATTGCCTAGGTACCAATCTATCGTGACCTAAAAATCTTGACCGGTATGCAAGAGATGAATTCCCTTACGAAAGCCTCTTAGAAATACATTTCGTAAAACCATGTTTTTCAATTTCAATTAAAAACATATGAAACTTTACTTTCTAAATAATAGAAACTCTTACAATTATTACTTTAAAAATATGAACATAACTATACAACTAAAATTTGCAAAACGGTGCAAAGTTTCTATTTGTATACAATTGCAGCACTCTAAACACTAACTCTATTATCAAAAAAATAAAAATCTAAGGAAAACTTCACCTTAAAGTGAATGCTGACTTAAAAATCTTAATGTCTCTGTGGCTAACCATAATATTACCACACTTCTGTTGCACTACTCTAACTTCCTTAACCATCCTTATAGCAATTATGTGCTTGACTTCCTATCTTATGATGACTAGGTGCGGTGATAACGAATGATATAACATGAATTTATTATCCAAATCTTCCCAAAAAAAAGGGTTAATTAAGTTTTTCATCCCTGTAATTTGGGAAAGTTTGGTTTTGGTCCCTCNATTAAAAACGGGTCGGGTCGGGTCGGGTCTAAGTGAACCGGGTTATGGGTTGATGAGTGGGTGAATCGGGTCATGCCACATGGCGAGTCCACGTGGCACGCCACGTCCGCGGGGCTAACGGCCACGTCAGCACCGTCAGGTTCCAGACGTTAGCAGGGACTAAAATCAAATTTTGATATTTTACAGGGACTAAAACTTACATAGAGGGACCAAAACCAAACTTTCTCAAATTACAGGGATGAAAAACTTAATTAACCCAAAAAAAAAACTCCTACTAAATTTAGTAGCACGTAACTAATTTTCACCCAATTCCCGAAAATTCGAACGCTTCCAAATTTTTGCCCCACCCAGCTCAGCTCCTTCACCCTTTTGTTATTTATTGGCGGTGGAAAAGAAAAACAATCTCCGTCTTTAACATAAGAACAACCATTTCCCTCAAATTTCTCAACCGCCACTCTCTCCCAATAATAATAAAACAATGCGATCTTAGTGCTGACCCCTTCCCCTGCTTCCGCGAAACCCAACGCATTGGAATCCCGCCACCCTCTTCGCCGGAGATATTGCCGGCAGCGGCCGCATCGCCGTTCTCTTCCGAGCCTTCTGTTCATCAATTCCTCGAGGTTTTGCCCTTCCTGTGTTCGCCACCAGTTTTACCTGTTGAGGTTGGCGGCACTATTATTTTTTCTTTCTTATTCCTATTTTCATTTATTCACTGCGAGAGTTTCTCTGTTTTTGTGGCGGTTTTTCTTTTTTTTGTCGTTTGCGAAGTCATAAGGTTTCATCCTTGCTTTGGTTCGGAACGAAGCTGTTGAAATCGAAAGAAAATGGCTGTGATATACATCGAATGTCATAATCCAATTACGTTTTGTTTTTAATTATTATTATTATTATTTTTTGGTTGTGTTTTAAATAATTGATCAATGCGGTGGGTAGGAGAGCGTTTTGTTTTGTTATTTAGAATGGTGTTATTTAGCATGCAACCTTATGTTTCAATAAGGAATACAAAGTTGGGTTTAAAAGAAGTTATCTTTATTGTTCTTGTAATTTTTCTTTCTTTTAGATCATTTGTGTTTGGCAATTTTCTCGTGCGGTGTCCAACGTGGAAATGATGCAACCTAACTTAGGGTTTGCTTGGATTGACCTTTTATATTTAAATAAAATATCTTTTTATAATAAAAATAGTACTTTTATAATGTTAAGAGGGTTTGTATACAGCTTAAAGTGTTTTTTTATTTATTTTATTAAAAGAAGCTCTACTAAAAAAAAAATACTTTTATCATAAGCCAGTCCCACTAATTTGGGATGATAAGAAGTTGGTTGGTTAGAAAAATTTTTTATGGGTTTCTCGAGAGTTGTCTAATTTCATATTGTTGCTCTTTAGCGGTGATTATTGTTGGTGATTGTGTACCCTTATCCAATGCAGTTCTCGGATTCAAGGTTTATAATTTCTCTTTTCGTGTAAAGAAATCAAAGTTTATATTGGTTCTTCTTTATCTGTTTACAGTTTTTTTTTCTTCTGTAAGTTTTGTTTTCAAAGAATGATGTGTTTTTTAGGCCTTCCTATTGTCTTTTACGACAGCTTTTAGCGGGCAAGTATAGGCACAATAGCAAGGTTGTTGTTGCCTTGTGAGTTGTTTTGGTCACAATTTCAAATCTTGAAAACAGTCTATCGGCTTGTAGGGATAAGACTGCGTATTGGTTACCAATTTCAATGCTGAACAACCCTTGAGATTTTCTGATTTATAATGGTTTTATTAGTTAACTCATTTGTTGATGCTGCTCCATCTGCTTACTGTTGGAACTTGGAAGTAGGGAAAGGGACATCACTGCACCATTTTAGGTTGTATTTGTGATATGGAATGTTTTGGATAACATTTTCATGATTGAATGGGTTTGTATTTTTCTTCATTATTTCTCTTGGGTATTCTTTTCCTTTTCCAGGTCTTGATATTTTCAGTAAATCTTTGTTCTGCTTGGAGTTTTGGTGTCTTTCACTATGGGTGAAGCTGAAGATCTTGTAAAGAACACAGCAGGTGCTGCAGAAAATCCTGTAATCCACAGTGCACGTGCCATAGAAAATCCTATATATGACAAAGCAGCTGATGCAGAAAATCATGTTGGTGACCAATCACTTAGTTTGGAAAATCCTGCAACTAATGTATCAGATGGTGCTGGAAATCCTGCTGACAATCAATCAGATGATGCAGTAAATCCTGTAAATGATCAAGCAGGTGGTGCAGAGAATCCTCCAAAGAACCAAGCAGCTGTTGCAGAAAATCCTATAAAGGAACAAGTAGGTGGTTTAGAAAATCCTGCAAATGACCAAGTTGGTAGTGCAGAAAGTCCTATAAACCATAAAGCAGGTGATGCAGAAAATCTTCTGAACAACATCACAGGTGGTTCTGAAAATCCTGTAAATGACACGACAGGTGAAATAGAAAATTCTGTAAATGACAAAGCAGGTCTTGCAGAAAATGTTGTAGACAATAAGGCATGTGGCATAGAAAACCCTCTAAGTGACAAAGTAGAAGATGTAGAAAATTCTGTAAAACAAGATGCTGCTAAACACCTTGTAGAAGACAAAGCAGACATTGTTGAAACCCCTGTAAACAGCACGGCAGATCGTCTTCCAGGAGAAGCAAGGGAGTTATTGAAATCACTGGCAAGTAAATGGGAGGATGTACTTGATTCTAATGCATTACAGGTTATTCCTCTCAAGGGGGCAATGACGAATGTGGTATTACAGATTAAGTGGCCCACAATAGCAGGGGAAACCTCACGAAAGGTTCTAGTTAGAATCTACGGTGAGGGCGTGGATGTTTTCTTTGATAGGGCTGATGAGATCCGGACATTTGAATTCATGTCAAAACATGGACAGGGACCTCGTCTACTAGGGCGGTTTACAAATGGCCGTGTTGAAGAATTTATCCATGCACGGGTAATGTAATCTTATTTCTTAATTTTCATCACTATACTAGTGTTACTCAAACTACCTTATAGAAAATTGTTATTATCTGGTTCATGAATGGTAGCTGACTGTTTTTTCCAACTACTGTTGCTTAGAACTACCTTCATTTTTCATTATTTATCCTGCTATATAAATGATTTCTAAGATGTAGGCATCGCTTTTCTTGATTGAGCACTATCAAATGTTTGAACTTGATACACTAAATACTTTCCATTGCCATTTGTCAGACATTATCCGCGTCTGATCTACGTGATCCATCTACTACTGCTCTTATAGCGGCCAAAATGAAGGAATTCCACAATCTTGACATACCTGGTGAAAAGAAAGTCTACCTTTGGGATAGGTTGCGGTATGTGCTATTTGAACACCTGTCCCAAACACCCTTGAAAATGTGAAAAATAAATTATTTATGTGAAAAATAATAATTCTCACTTCTATGAAGTTTATTCAAATAACTTCATTTACACTTTGATCATTTCGCAAATATTTTTGTTTCAATGTTTCAGAATTTGGCTTAGTGAGGCCAAACGTGTGTCATCCCCTAAAGAAGTTGAAGCCTTTTACTTGGACACAATTGACAAGGAAATATCTTCTTTGGAAAAGGAACTATCAGGCGCACACCAAAGGATAGGATTTTGCCACAATGATTTACAATATGGTAACATTATGCTTGACGAAGAGACCAATTCCGTGACCATAATAGTGAGTTTCTCTTTATGCTAGTTAGTAAAATCATAGTTTTGTTGCTAACACGTTTGTGGGGGTAAATAAACTAATGTTTAATCTTATATTGGACCTTCTTTGAGAAAATTAATCATATTTCTATCATAGTACAACTAAATTTTCAGTGATCTTGTCGAAAATAGAAGTCATCTGAACTTCTTTCCAATATTTTGATATATTGGTTTTTTTCCCTTAAGAACTTCATTGCATTACTAAATTTGGTGTGTTTTGGTTTGTTTTTTTTTTT
>QANU01075461.1:77565-100843 GCA_003254905.1 Nissolia schottii | reverse complement strand
GGGGGGGGGGGTGCCGCCCAATGCACAAGCTTCCACTTGATGGGGTATGGGGAGGGTGCACAAGCTTCCACTTGATGGGGTATGGGGAGGGTAGATGTACTTAGTCTTACCCGTGCAAGCGGAGATGATGTTTCTAGGAATTGAATGGTAAAAAAACTCATGGAAGAATTATCTTGTAAAGGTCCAAAAACAAGAACTAACAAAAGAAAAAAACCATCAAAATAGCAAAGATCACGAGCATTGCACCAAATAGAAGCCAGTTTGTTGTTAAAGATTTAAGATTTAAGCTCCAACCAAATACAAGGTAGCACAGACTACACATTGCCTCAAAGATTTGACTTTCTCCTTCCTCCTAATACAGTAGAACTAGTCAATGGAAACTGACCAAAGTTCAAGGGCATGCCCAAGACTCGCCAAAGATACCAAACAAAGCATTCTTTAAAAAATCAGCCATAGAGAAATGCAAAAGGAGATGTGGTGTTTTTAGCTTGGACCACAATTCACACACATCTAGGGATAACCCTTACGTGGCCTTTGGACCCGCAACATGTTATTGGTGTTAATTCTATCATGCGTGACTGTCGAAATAAAGGATTAGATCTTCAAGGGAGCTTTGGACTTCCAATATGGGTTTCTCGACGTGAAACGGAGTTCTATTCAAAGAACGAGTTGAGAATTGAAAGTAAGATTTACAAGAGGAAAAAATAAAAACTTAAATGATCAAGAGTCCCAGACTTTTTTTGATGACAGATGGCTTTAATTGATATGAGATGAGATTGTGAATATGATGTATATCTTACATGTGATCACTCTTATTTATCTATTTATTTTTAAAAAAGTTAATAAAAGATTCATAATTTAGTATACTCTTAACCATCTTGTTGAATATTCTTTACTTAGTTATCTTTTGCCAAAAATTCTAGTCTCAAGGTAATAATGGTCCATCTCAAGCTAGTAATATTATAATGCCACCCTTTGTAAACAGGATTATGAATATGCAAGTTATAATCCTGTAGCATATGACATAGCAAACCACTTCTGTGAGATGGCTGCTAACTACCATACAGAAACACCTCATATTCTTGACTACAGGAAATATCCTGGTATTTGGCTTTTTGAATCTAATTTCATTCATTCATTATGTCCAGCAAAACATAACTTTTATTTGGCTGGTTCTCTTGACAGATGTTGAGGAGCGTAGAAGATTTGTGCAAGCATATGTGAGTTCCTCAGGTAATGAATTTCTTTAAATCTTTGTATAACATTAAAACATTGTATTGCATAATCTTAATTATCACTTGACATAGCTTCATCTTCTTGTGTAAACTCTCTAGTTGTGAAATTGATGTTTGCTTTCAATTCACTGACATTTACGTTAAGATATAAAGTATTCCCTATTCAAATGTGTTTACCCATCAGTTTACACTTTTGAGGGAGATGGTTCATATTATGATATTAGAGCCTCTATGATCACATGGTCTAGACTTCGATCCTTGCTTTCCTGATTCTTCTAAATAAAATACGTTGAATTTTAGTACAAGATAGAATGGTCAATGCATTATCCCACTTACAACCCGGGGGGGGGGGGTCAAGATTAAAGTCATTTTTCTGTCTCTATCCAATAATTTAAACTTTTGGACAAGAAGGTTCATGACAACTGATCATCTGTTTCAAAATTGGAGCTAAAAAGTAATAGATATCGATAGCGGCGCAATAGTGGAATAACGGCGCGGTGCAGTGGTAGGTCGTGGCAGAGCATTTGCGGCATCGTGTTTTTGCAATAGCGGAAATCATGGTGCGAATCAGGTTCTCGCGGCTGCTATCTATCTTTGACTGCTGTTTTCTGCCGTTTTGCTCTCAAAATTGGTGTTTGAATGTTGTTTCTGCCCCCTTCAGTGGCGGCTGTTGGTTGTTAAATCTGAAAACCCTAAATTTTTAACATTTCAAGCAAAATTACTTTTCTGTCCTCACTGATATTAGTGAAGTCTTTATTTTGCCCTCACTTAAAGCTAGTTAAATTTCTATTTTTCCCTCAAATAAACCATAAAGTTACTACTTTGGCCTCGCTTAAACTATCGGAATCTCTAGTTTGCCCCTACTTAAACCAAGGAAATCTTTTGTTTGCCCTCGTCACACCTCACCTTCTTCAACCTTCTTCATTGTAGCTCTGTTATTTTATCTGAAAAAACAAAGCATATGTGAACAACCTTACTTCTTTTTATCCTATGCTCCTCCCTCCTCTCTATATTTTTGTTTTTCTCCTCCTTCCACCCCCTGTAGCCTTTGTCTCTTTTCTTTCTGTTTATTTTTGTTTTTTTCCCTTTGGCCTGCTGCCCCCTCCTCTTGTCGTCTATTCCTTTTGGTTTGGTGTTCTTTATTCACTTTTCACTATGGATTGTGATTATTAGTTGTGATTATTAATGATGAAGGAGTGTAATTGTGAAAAATTTCTTATTGTTAACACTTAGAAGTGTGTGTGTATATTTATTGAAATAGTGTTCATTCCGCTTCCTCTACATCGGTTTTTTGGGACAGCCACTTTGTGCCGTTATCTATGCTTGATTACTTGCATGTCTAAATTAAACAAAAAGTCAAGATCAATCACCATCGCATCCTTGTATTTCATTACTGATATAATTATTTATTACCTTGAAATTATTGGACTTGAACACAGGTGAGCAACCTAAAGACAGTGAAGTGGAGGAGCTACTTCAAGAAATTGAGAAGTATACACTTGCAAATCATCTTTTCTGGGGCATATGGGGAATAATTTCGGTATCTTCATTTTCTCACTTAAATTTTACCATTCTATTTGTCACTCTAAGATGGGTTTGGTTGAGTGCTATGAGAGGGAGAAGGAGAAGTTATTCAATTAAGTACACCTTGTTTCTGTGCACCATTTCCATAAATACGTTAGACCGCTAAAAAGAGTAATGCTGAATTCCCCCTGGGGTCCGTTTTGGACATCGGAATTGGAATTATAATGTAGAATTCTAAATTCAACATGGAATCTTAAATTCTATGTTTGAGTACACTAAAGAATTTGATATTGAATTGTAATTCTAAACTTGATTTAATTTTTTTTAATTTAAATTTGTGATTCAAAATATTAAATTGTCAAAAGTATTAATATAATAATTATTTTTGTTTTATAATAATACTTTTATCATTTTCTGAAAATAATTATTCATTTATAAAAATATTATTTTTGTATTATAGTAATATTTTAATTATTATTATTATTTTTAAAAATGATTCATTTATAAAATAATTATTTTTTGTACTAAATAATTTTTTAAAAAATATATATTATAATATTTTATAAATATATTTAATTTCAATAAATATGATTTACAAACAAAGAAATGAGAAAGATGAAGAATCATATAAAATTTAATGATGAGATAGAAAATGAGTTTGGAATTGATAATTCGTAGGGTAGGGTTGTTTTCGAAGCCTACTATAGGGTTGTTTTCACCCATGTCTTTCTAGATTTTAATCTCAATATATCTATGCATCTTTTTAGGGTTAATATATTTTTAATTCCTCGTAAATTTTGAATTTTGTATTTTATCTCTTATAAATTCTTTTTGCTAAAACTTATCCCTCGTAAATCTTTTTGTAAGGTGCTGGCTTCGCATGTTAAGCCGTTACTGTTGACATAACAGTTAACTTGGCCACGTAGCAAAGGTTTGAGAGAGGGGAGAGGAGAGAAATAGGTGTGCGTGGGTGAGGTCGCTCCGCTAGCCGTGGCGAGAGTGGGGGATCACGGAATTATAGCGGAGAAGAAGAAGAAGAAGAAAATAAACATACGTTACGAGCAACACGAGAGTTATCAGAAGAAGCAGTGGTTGGGTTAATCGTGTGACCTACCACATGGTCGAGTTACCTGTCATATTAGCATTTAACGGTTCAACATGATAGCATGAACTAAAACCTTACCAAAAAAATTTATGAGAAACAATTTTTAGCAAAAAAATTTATGAGGGATAAAACACAAAATTTGAAATTTATGAGATTGAAAACATATTTAACCCATCTTTTTATTTTTTATTTTAACGAACCCATGGAATCCATAACTTTGGCCTTATTTTGGTACACTATTGGCATTACACCTATCTATGTCTTCTGTTTGTTAATTTTGTTGTTCACCTGTAAATAAAACCTTGAGTAGTAACATTGTGGGAACATACTATCTCTTACCCTTAAATTTTTGGCCTTTTGTGAGGATTACATTTGAGGGTTGGGGAATAGTCTGAGTATCATGTTATGGCCCTTCCAAATAATTTTTTATGAATGACTAAACTTTTAAAATAAATAGCCAACAAGGTTCCTTCTGGATGATATGTATTTTTTTCTAGGACGCGAAGACTGCTTTAGGTTTTAAAAATGACTTTTGCATATGAGTATGACCTGATACATGTACTTCTCTCATCTGAGCTGCTCAGACAGAGTATGTTCTCTATGATCATTAGCATGTAATAGTCCTAAATATAATAATTCTATACAAAGTAAAGTATAATGGAGTTAGGAATTTTATTCTGCATTGTCTAATCTTCTTCTATTTACCTTGTCCAGGCTCAAGTAAACAAAATTGACTTTGACTACAAGGAATACGCGAAACAGAGGTTTCAAGAGTATTGGGCAAGGAAACCTTATCTTTTAAGCTATGATGCACCTTCTCCCTATAATGCGCCTGAGGGTACAGGTATTTTGATTTGAGTTGTTTTGTATTTCTGAACCGTGAATACAATCAATACATTGTTATTTGTGACGGACTCTGACTACTAAAACTGTCTCTTGATGTGCTAATTCTTATTTTGGCGTTACAAACCGCAACAAATAAGGCTTAAATGACATTTGTATGGCTTTTGGTTTTACGATATGGAGGAAATTACTAGATTATAGGCTTTTGGATGGAATCAGTACAGTAAGTGTCGATTTCATAAAATAAAATAAAAATTGAAAGCTTGAAATCGGCTGATTTCATAATAAAACAATATAAAAACTTTGAAACGGACCCTTTTTGTGCCAAATTCAGAAAGGTTGTCAACATGAAAGTGGACATTTTGCTCTGATTAAACCAAAAAGAAAACAACACTCGTACATAACTTCTATAAATTATCCACAAACACTATAATCTGCTAATTTCATACTAATACCAGACACTGATAAAAGAACTCCTAGCTTGAGGATAGCCCTACTTCAAAGTTATTATTATTTATCATGAAATCGTTACTTTTTGTACCCATTTTATCTAAAATTCCCATAATAATGTAATTTCTCCAGATTGCCCTAATCTTGTAGGTGGATTCTACTGTGTCCCTAGAGGTACCGTACCCCATCAAAAAAAAAATTGTAACTTAACATTACGTAAACTTAAAAATTGTTAAATAACTGTAAGAATGTTCATAATGTGACCTTAATTTATGTTTGATCACATAGTGTCTCTAATTTTTATTTCTAAAATCGAATTCTCACATTTGAAAAAAAAAAAAAAACTTGAAAAGATCCCAAATAATCATGTAATTTGGAAATTTGATTTCTGAAAATAAAAATTAAAAAAATTATGTAACCAAATATAAATTAAGGTCACATTATGAATATTATTATAATTATTTAATAATTTTTAAATTGATACGATATTAAGTTGCAATTTTTTAAGATGAGGAGTACTGTACCCCCTAAGGGCACCCTAGAATCTTGTATATCTAAAAAAAAACAAAAGCCAAACAAAAAATATAACTAGGTAGTGATAATATTGGTAATGATATGTATAAAGACACATTTTGCTTTCTGTCTTCCTCTCATGCTAAAATTAATTAGTATTTATAGTTTGAATAGTTTGTTTTTTTGGTTAAATATTTTTTTAGTCTTTGTTAAATTATAAATTTTGTGTTTTATTTGTAATAATTTTTTTTATTAAAAAATAGTCCTTGATAAATTTTTTTTTAAGTAGGTTTTAGTTCCTTCATTTGAATAGGTCGTTAATTGATAACGTGAACACTCAACTCATCTATTATTCAAACTCGGCCTACCAAAATTACCCAAGACTCATGTCTATGAATAAAAAAAATAAAAATAAATAAAAAAATAAAAGCAAAACCCTAATTTCAGATTTGGGTCCCCAATTTAATTTCTCTCTCTCGACATTTCTCTCATCTCCAACTCTCCGTGTTCCATCCTCGTCGTCGTGCTTCATTCGTCATCCTCATCCATTGGCTTGCTTCGCCGACACCGCCCGTCGATACTTTAGTTCTTAGCACCACCTGTCACCACACCCACCCCTTCACTAGTGCCACTGCTCTTTGCCCCATTCCACCGCCTTGACCATGTCTGCCTCAGCGTCGCCATCACTTGATCTCAGCAATGGAGCCGATAGAGCCAAGTTTTCGGTGCTGGATCTGAACGATGTCGTCAGAACAGCGGGGTGAAGCACATAACGATAAGGTGAAATACAAGATCTAGCCACAGGAGTTGAATAGATCTAGAAATTGTCAGTCAAGATATGAGGATTTTTTGTGTGAAGATGCTATAGCCACAAGGGTTGGGCACTTTCCTAGCGAAGTTAATTATCACTTTAGCGGTTTTTTATCATGGACATTTTATTAACAAAAAATTTATAGGAGGTAAAACATAATTTATAATTTATAAGAGGTTAAAAATATATTTAATCTTATATTTTATATTTTAAAAATTATATTAATCACAGCATAAGATATCATATATATTATCTAATTCTGTCACCACTAGACTAATTTTACTAGCATAGTTGGAATAGTTTTGTGATAAGGATCAATGGGAGAATACATTTTCTTTATAGACTATACTTCGTAATAAGATATTATGACTGATCTAGAAGTTTGCAGTTTTGTTTCCCTGATACTATTTCCTGCAACTTAGAAGATTGTACTTAATTAAATATTGTTTCAGTTTTTACTTCTCTTTCTCGAACTTTTTTTGTTTTTGGTAACGTTAGGGCATGCTACTTGTTAACAATTAATAAATGCAGTACTAATGTATATCATTAATTTTTATGCCTTTACAATTATATACTTCGTGGATTGTGCTTATAAGAGATTGGTAAGTGCCACTTGAGCTAAAGATTATTTTCATTCTAGGGCATCAGTATTTAGAGATAAATTTCGTTTCCATTTGATTTGTTGGTTGTATTGGAATATTTTCATCTTTATAAAAGGAAGGTTCAATTGAAAGCATTTGCATTCGCTAGATGTGGAATCACTTTTATTTTTCTTTAGTGCCTTTAAGAAATTCGAGTCATCATCGTTTTTTCCTTTAGGATTCGATTCGTCATCGTTATTCAATGCACATTATTATTTTGGTAGCTGATCTGACTGAATTTTTGCAGGAGAGCTGGCATCGGTATCCACCGCCAAAACATCAACGAAAAACCCTGGTATCTTCAGGAAGATGAAGAGAGTTTTAGGTCTTGGCATGTTCAGGTCCAAAAGCTAGAGCAAGATTCCTGCAAAACATGAACTTTATTGGTTTTGGTTCCTCCAACAAAATTTCTTTCATTTTGGTCCGTCTTATTTATTTTTTTCTTAGTTTCTGACTAATCAAATGTTAAACGATGATATTTATAATGACCAAAAGCATATTCATAAAATATTTATGAAGTCCAAAGACAAAATTTTCAATATTTGTAACGGTAAATGATGTAGTAATCAAAGGGGAAACAGGTTAAATACTATTTTTATTAAATGAATAATGTGTTTTATTCATTTTTTTTGATTTCTTGCTTCTCTTTTTTTTTTTTTTTTTTAAAAAAGGATGAAGTCACCTTTTGCAAAGGTTTTTAAAAAAGAGTAAGAGTCTATTTGGATAACGTAACTTAAGATTTTTTCAAAAAAACTTTTTTTTTCTAAAGTCAAAAGTCATATCATTCAAATTTTGTCATGTTTGGTTATAGAACTTATTGTTTCTCAAATAATTATTTTTAGTTCTTTTAAAAAGTTAAAATATTTAACTTCTCAAAAAATATTTTTAAAACACTCAACAAATATTTTTTAAGTATTCAAATACAAGATAACTTATTTATGAATTACTTTTACATAAGGACATTTGTTTTATAACGACATCTGTAGAGTTTAAATCTCAATATTAATGAAAGATGTATTTGAATCATATATTCACAGTACATAATAATAATAATTCTATTGATAGAGTTAAAATAGTTAAGTTTGTCATCAATTATCAATTTACCAATTTAGTGATCCAACCGTTAACTATTGCTCTTGTAAAATCAACTATTTGTGCCAAAGGCTCACAGAGAGTTCTTAAGATCTATTTGTACCCTTAGAATGTCTAGGGTTTTGTTTTCCTCACTCTATCGATTTCAAAACTTCTGACGGCTTGTAAATCTTACGTATGATTTTAGAGATAAGAGCTTTTGACCGAGTTTCTAAGATTGGTTTTCTCTTTGTCTGAGGTCTTCCTGAGACTAAAGATAAGTGTCAAAAGTTATTTTATAGTATTTTATTTATATTTATCATTTTCAACTCCATTTTGACTGTGTAGTCAAAACATTGTTTTTTAAGTGTTCCGAAGCATCCCGAAGCACATAAAGGACCTACACGCAACTCCTCACCTTGAATCCTGGGAACAAGACGAGTCAACGAAACATGGAATGTATGGCATTGCCACATGTCACCGTACATGGCCTCATGGAGGCCGTGTGATCTACTCGGCCATGCCCAAATCCACCATATCTTAATCTTTTTTTCTTTCTTTTCTACATTTATTTTTCTTATTTACTAAAACTAAGCAACCCAAGCTAAGGAATATGATAGAAAACTCTCTCCATTATCTTCATCCTTCATCATCTAGCATCATCACTAGACACTACCCACCACCGCCACCCTCATCTAGTAATCACCGCCACCTTCATCATCATCTCCACTTCATCATCTTAAACTCACCACCACCACCACCACCACCCATAGCCTTCTCCACCCACAACCAACCTCCACCACTGAACCTCTATCATCATTTTATCACCATCACCGCATTACCATCATCATCACCTTAAAGCCATCCTCATCATAATTTCCTTGCAACAAAACCCTAAGCTTTGCAACCATATTCATAAAGTTCTCATCATCAAAGTTACTTTGTGTTGGTGGGTTTTGATGCACCTATGTGCAATGTCTTGTTATGATTAGTTTCTTTGTGAGATTAAGGGTTTCAGAATGTGAAATTATTGTCTAGAACAAGTTGTTAAGGATTTGATTTTGAGGAGTAGTCTTGGGCCCTCTAGATTGATCTTTGTTTATGTTAAGCACATGGGTTTGTCTAGTATTTCCTCGAGTTTTCTTGAGAAATTGTGATTTTCCTTAGTTTGTGAATGTTTGGTAAGGGTTTGATTGCTTGAGCTTCTCTATGGACTAGATTGAATTTAAGGATTAAGTTCAAGTCTAGTTTTTGAGATTTGTGGTACCTTCGGTCCAAGAAAAATTGGATTTTTCATCACATGCACAAGCTAGGGAGTACTTTGCCATTAGGGCTTCCAAGGGTTTTCCGCACAAAGATTTTATTTTGCTTGTGTTTTTTTATGTTCTGGGTATATTTCGACCCTTGTTGCTAGAAAGGGCTTTTATGGAAAAATTGAGTTTGATAAGGAGTTGTTCTTGTGGGTTTGCTTAAGGTTCGATTAGGATGTTTGGGGGCTAGGACTTGTTTTGAGAAGTGGCTAGTGTTTTTAAGTTCGTTGTAAATTGGCAAAACCTGTTTGCGAAGAGAATTTTGGTTGAAAGCTTGTGAAAGGTGGGTTAGGTGGTTTCGGTTTAATAAGGGTTTCTAGGAGTTAGAAATATCCTTGAGAAATGTCTAGGAATTTTTGAGGTCTGATAAGAATTTTCACAAGTATACTGTGTTGTATAAATAATAAAATCGAGGATAAAACACTTAGATTGTTAATCCCATAAGGACATATTGATCACCAAATAAATTCTAAATAAATAAATAAATTGAAATGAATGTTTGTTGATTTTTGGGTAACAAACAGTTTAAAAAATTAAAAAGAGTAGACAATTCTAGAATAGAAATTATATTGAATAAAGAAATGGGTTTAATTAAGGAAAAAAGAGATATCTAGGGCATTCGATTTCAACTGTCACAACTTTTACTAAATTAATCCTCTATTATTCAGTTTATAACTTGTATATTAACATCTAGGACTCTTATACTGACAAACTACCACTCGAGCGGTTGGGGCAATTACTTGAGCAGTCCATGGTGTAAAATGAAAGATTCAATACTTTGGCAAAACCACTCGAGTGGTACCTAGAGGAGCCTTGCACGTATCTTCTGTGACTCAACTGCTTAGGCAGTGATTGGCACCGCTTAAGCAGTTTTGGACCTGATTGGTTCCCTTCTTTATACTTAGCTTAGTAGTTACTTTAGAACCTGAAACTCAATCAGCAAACATCCTAGAACTATTTTAAAAATGCATTAAAATGGCAAAGGGTTAGTGAATCATAAACATCCTTAAAGTATAACAAAAACATGCTAAATAATCTAAAGATACAAGTATTAACCCTATCTTTTCATGCAAAGATAAAGCGAAAGATAACTCACATTAGAAATTTATCACAACCCCCAACTTGAGATTTTTGCATGTCCGTAAGCAAAATAAGATAAAACTAAGCAACAAAATCATGAAAGAAAAATAAATAAAAAAATGGAATTAATTTTTTTTTGTGGCGATACATTGAACATTCCCTTACAAAACCACGAGACTCAAGCGAGGCAATTAAGCTGATGCAACACTAACACTAACAATTAGAAACAAAAATGGAACTTGTGAAAAGTAGCAATCAATGAATTTTGAGGTCTTCCTCCCCTTATATTTGCTTCAATGCTAAAATGAAAAATGAGCAAGAATTTATTACTAATTTGCAAAACCACCAAATTGTGTAAGCGCTGAGAAAAAAATTGAAATGTGTGTCTTTGTGCCACTTTGGTGAGCCAAAATCGAATCAGTTCAAAAGTGTACGAGTGAATAAGAGATAACTACAAACTTGATCTCATCCTCTTCTATTTCAACTCAAGGTAACCACTAGACTAAAGATCAAAAGGTCTTTCTAAGTTTATAATGTTTGATTTAGGTGAGGGTATCTCGGAATAGTCATTTAGACTTATTTCCATACCATTAACTTGAGAAACCTTTGCTCCTAGACCGATTACACAAAGGGACTCCCAACTTAGTTGGTGGTAACCACTATACTAAAGATCAAAATGTCTTTCTAAGCTTACAATGTTAGGCTTAGGTGAGGCCATCCCTGAATAGTCATTTAGGCTTATTACCATACCCTCAACTTGATAAACCTTTTCTCCAAGACCCACTACATAAGGGGGTGAAACTCGTGCTTCATTTGATTTGTCGGTGGCCTGCTTCCCAATACACTTCCTTTGACTTTATTCACCTAATTTTTTTATTTTTCGGTGGTACAAAATTTCCTCTTTTTAATTTTTCTTTTTATTTTATTTCCCTTTGTCTCCTCTTTGGCCACCACTTTAGAGTAAAGAATGAGGTGCTTGTTCTGGTATGGGGGCTTTTCCTATGCAATAAATCTACCATGCTTATGTGATGACATACTTGTACGATGACATGCTATGGTAGAGATCTATGATTATATGATGCACGATGCCTTTTAAAACTATATGGTTAAGCTTACATAACAGACCATAATAAAGACTACAGTTAAGGAAAGACCCTAACTGAGAGAAGGTTCTGGCAAGGAAAAGACATGGTACTTAAGTTGTCCATTGTGACTCACCTCTGTTACCTGGGAACCTCCCCTAAGTTTGGGACCTCATTCCTTGATCTCGGGCAAGTGAATAGACTAAACTAACTAGGAATACTACCTTCCATAATTAGTAGACTTAGGACATAATAACTTGGGTAATTAATCTAGCTCATCTAAAAGACTTTACAAATAGTGTACTTTAGGGTAGAACACTTAGTTCAGTATGGGGTCTGCATCCCCGTAGCCCATAGTATATTATAAATAGGTATTTTAGTGAGGTTATTATACTTTATTTTTTCTATATTCTCTCATACATCCTAATACTTATTTCTTATCTAGTTTTTTCAACTTATCATTTTAAGAGACAGCTTATGTATCAAAAATTGGCCTTGTTCTATGTGGGTTATTATGATTCATACAGGACAACTAATGATACATCGTCCATAAGAAATGAACAAAATCAAATACAGGGCAACTTGTGATAAAACGAACCTACCTTCATGTATCCTGCAAATTCGACAACTAATGAACAATACAGCAGAGAAGGAACACATAAACTTCCTTGTGGGCGAAACATGTTTCGTTGTCTTCTGTTTTTGTTTTATTTTATTTTCCAAGGATGTTAGAAAGCATACATGTCACTTGCTGTTGCACCCCAAGACCTTGTTGGCAAAGCGATATGATAAGAAATTTTTAAGCATATAAACTAAACTCGCCACCTAACACAAAAGAAAAAATAGTCGCCTTAAATAACAATTTTTTAAAATATATCTGACGAAAGAATAGTTGCCTATATTTGATGAATGAAGTGTACATACGTGATTGTGTTACATGTCCTCCTATTTGACATCACATCACGTGTGACACTACAAAATATGTCGAGCTCGAGGCGTACATAAATTATCACACAGTTCATAACCTTCAAAAGCCAAAATCATTTGAATTAGTTAGCGCTTCAATGCTGCCCTAGAGAGGCTACCATTACACCAGACAGCATATTGCAGGATCACTGTTTCACATTTCGTTGTCAATGATGTCCCTCATCGTCTGTATTGGGATAAGTCCTTCAGTTCGAATAGCATCTTTGCTTGGATCAGGACTAATAAAGAACAAGGTGGGCAAACCACGAACCTGAAATATGAGGGAATTTAAGTGCTATTCACATCCAAGTTTCCAACAGAAAGGCAAAGCAATCTGTTGCTAATTGTCCCTCCCTTCAAGGATCTAATTTAGGGTTGAATAAACTACATGATAAGTACGTCAAAGTTTATGATTCAATTGCTTAGCCGTCATGATATGACACTTTATTTATTGCATAATCACGCAAGTTTATAAGTCATTTTCATAAAACTTCACATGACTTTGATTGACGACTTTGATGGTTCTCTACTGACTGTTGGTAAATGTACACAATTTATACATAAATAAATAGGCTTATTACCTGCATGTCATGTGCAAATTCATATTCATCGTCTGTATCAACCTTAACAATCATTGCATTTTTCTCGTACTCAACTGCAAGCTGTGCAAATGTAAATAAGGTAGGTTACTTTTGAGCTATCAAATCAACTAATCACCGCTGCCAAACATTGAGAGAAATACTGTCCTATTAGGGAACAGTATGACACACTCAATTGAAACAAGTTGTCCTCATAAATTAAGTCACAAAGTAAAAGGTTATTAGTAGGATTATTGACAGTTTTCAGGGAAGGTGTTAGGCACCTAAGGTTCATCAAACAGTTTATAAACAGATTCAGGAGATTTTGTACATCTTAACAGACGATGAGTAATTGCAGCTAAAATGAAGCTCCAACATGATTATAACATAGTTATTAAACTCTCCAGTTAACTCAAACTCTTACAAGTTTACGATACTACAACACAAAATGAGTTAACACTCATGTAAACCCTTTTTTGATAAACTCGTATGAGTTTAAATAAATTTTCGATTCTACTAGCGAGTTAACAGGTTAAAATTTACCTGAGTTTATAATTTTAAATCAAAATGTACAAAATTGGTAACTTTGGTACCTATTGAGTTTATTAAGTTAATTTTATATATTTAGCATAATTGAACTATGTTTTATTGAATTATAAAGTAATGCATGTACAGAATAAAGTATGACATAACAGCTAAGTGTCATGCATTAAGACATACAAATCATACTTCTACTCTCCATTGTTATACTTGTTGTATCTTTCATTGATCCTCTAAGTTGTGATGGCCACCAACACCGTGCAATAGAAACAACAAGGATGGAAGAACTTGCAATGAAGTTGGACGAGATGATGATGTTTGAAAAGACCCATGCTCAACAATGTGGACGTTCTCCACCTCGAAGAATGCCTCGCTGAGTGACGATGGAAGACTACGGCAGTGGGGGTCCGAGGAGGGAGAGCGGTGTTCCCCGCACTACTTCTCCCCTGCGCAGAGATCATCGCGATCTTGGTCTTGGCACGAGAATGAGCAAGACTCCCCCATTCACAAGGATCTCCTTGTCACTAGGAGGGTTCGTCAATGAGAAGTATCTCGCTGAATTCATCTCATTGAGGTAGTCCTCACCATCGTCGATGCATCAAGACTAGAAAATGCAATTACCCATTTTCTTCAATGAAGTTGTGCTAGGCTAGCTTGTTTGCATAGAGCAATATTTTCTGATCAATGCGAATGAGGGGAATGAGTGCCTCGACCTCGTTCTCGTGGCTCTCGACAGACGCCCACTCAATTGGTACCAGGCTTAGGACGATCAAGCTTTATTTCTGTCGTGGCGACAATTCTGGGAGGCTTTGCTCTGCCATTTCCAACCCGACATCACCGAGAATCCTTATGGACAATTACTACGGGTGAAGCAATCTAGGTCGATGATGGACTACATTGATCAATTTGGGAAGGCTTCTAGGCCTTTGAAGGATATGGATCAAGAAATGGTCAAGAGCATTTTTATCAATGGGCTCAAGGGTGATTGCAAGCAGAGATTAAAAGTTTGGAGCTCGTCTCTTTGGCCCAAGTTAAGGATAAGGCCTTGGTACTCGAAGAGCGCAACAGAAAATGGAAGGGGAATAATGTCCATCCCACATCTAGAGCCCCAACGAACCCTCTGCCTCGGCCCCCCTCCACACAACACGTTTGGCCCAATTCAAATTCAGGCCCATCCAACATCTTTGAGACCCTAGTGGCGTTGCAACCAATTTCAATAAATTCACTATGAGTTGGAAGGATAAGGGGTCAAGAGGAAGTTAATAGGCGACCCGGCCTTGGTGTGTGCTAAAGCTTAATGGAAGATCACTCTTAAGGCTCTCCAAGACCTTGGTGAGGAGTACTTTATAATGGTTGTGGATGGCAATACAAAACCAGCAATGGGGTCATAACTTCAGTAGAAACTCAGTTATTGTTGCATTTGTTTGAGGATGTGTGCCACCTTCCAGCAGGACTTCCTCCCAAGAAAGACCAAGACCATGCCATCAACATCAAGGAGGGAGTTGATATACTACATATCAGGCTTTATCAGTATCTCTACTTCCAAAAAAATGAAATAGCGAAGGTCATGGGAGAAATGTTAGAAGCTGGCATAATCAAAGCAAGCACCAGTCCATATTCAAGCCTCGTGATTCTAGTCAATAAAAGAATTGTGTTAGCACAAGTATCACCAACAAGCAACGGCCAAGCTATTCAAAATGGTGAAAAGCCCAAGCACGAACTAGTTATGGGAATGCTTTTGCTGGTACTTGAGCAAAGGGATCAAAACTGCAACAACAAATTTCAAATTCCTTTCCATCAAATTGGCACAACTTGTTAAGTCTCACGGTGAAGCAAAGGAAATAATAAAATAGGATCACAAAAGAATAATCAGAGAGCGAGAAACATAATTGTTTTAGTGAATAGTTGTGTCTCATTACAAATAGATGAGCCTCTTTCTAGGCGAGAAAGAGAATCACTTTATAATTAAAGGAAATCAACCTAGAATAAACTAAATCAATTAAGATCAGTCTAAGATATAAAATATATTATTTTATTCACGGAGCTTTAAGCTTGTCACAACTTAAGTAGAGGAGGCAAAGGCAGAGGCACACGCAGAGAAAGAGGTACACGCAAAGGGAGGCAAAAGGACTCTCAGAATCACTGGAATAACGCACAATTGAGGAATCGTCGAAAGAATGGATTGCCAGGTGGTAGTAGTTCGCAGGAGATGGAACAAATGGTGTAGGCACAGTGGTAAGCATAGGAATGAAGAACTGTGACCACCGGCAAGTAGGCACAGTGAAGCACAGGAATGAAGCATCACGAGCGAACCACCAAAACATCTCCCCTTCACAGGCTGAACACTACAGCGGTAAAGCAAAGGCACCAGTAGAAGACAAACGGAGGCAAAGGTTGCAGTACTAGGCTTGGTACAACCTCTATAGTCTCCAGCAACCATGGGTCACACACAAACAAGGGCAAAATCGAAAACTAGAAAAGTAAGCGACTAAATATTGGCTAGTTGAAGAAGAGAAGGATAGATCTCGAACGAGGCAGCAAAAGCGAGTACAGTGGTGCAAGCGAAGGCCGAAGGTAGCGGCGGATGTGCTGTCACGCGCTGCACAAGTGGGATTGGATGAACAATGTCACCGTCACTGTTTTAGGCACGTGGAGACACATTGGGAGCCGGAACTAAGTATACCCGAAGGGGGTAGATAGCACAGAGGCAAGCAATCACGATGGTCTGGTCATCAGCGAGAAGGTTGCCGAAAAGTGTTGCTAGCACCACATGGTGGCTAAGTTTGCTGGAATTTATGCACAGCAGTGGTAGGGCTAGCAAACTGGAAAGAGAACATACTTAGGGAGAAAAGAACTTTAGGAGAAAATTAGGCACCAACGAAGAATGGGGAGAAATTAAAGTAGGGTTCCCATTTTAGATTAGAACCTTAGTAGCAGAAGAGCGACGAGACCAGTCATGCAAGATAGAACCACTCTGTTACCATGTTGAGTTTCATGGTGGAGCAGAGGAAATAATAAAGTAGGATCACAAAAGAATAATCAGAGAGTAAGAAACGTGATTGCATTAGTGAATATTTATGTGTCTCATTACAAATAGATGAGCCTACTTATAGGACAGAAAAAGAGCCACTTCATAATTAAAAGAAATCAACCTAGAATAAACTAAATCAATTAAGCTCATTCTAAGATATAAAATATATTTATTTAATTCTCAACACAGCCCTCTTCCCAAAAAAAAAAGTGATGAAACTCCATTGCGCAGGCGCTCCTATGCAAGCTTCTTCCTCAGTAGCAAGCACAAGTTTGATTGGCAGAAACATGACGTCATGTTCCATCATCCTTCCAATAAATGAAGTTTAAATTTTTAAATGACGAAGTTGTAGTTAAAAATATTTTAATTACATACTCTACCTAAGTGAATGAAACCGGGTACCCACCAAACATTTCAACCGTTGAAAAAAATTTAAAAGAAACTGACCGCTTATATGGTGTAAGACTAGGATAAACCCTTTCTTTATAACAAGGTGCATCATGCACCAAAATATGCCAGGAGCATTATAGCCTTCACCTATTAAGTTGTATTCTCTCCTTATTTTCTTGGACAGATTTATTTCCTCATCGTTATTCTTATTATAGATTTTTTTTTTCTTTATTAGAGATTGTAACTGATATGTAATTATGTATACATTCAGAAGCTTGGTGATGTTCTTCCCCAAGTACTTCGCCACAAATCTCTCCTATTCTATATTCAAGTAGTGTAAATGAGTTCTTTGTTCAATATTATAAGGAACTTATTCTACTTGGTAATACTATATCTTCAAAATGAATAAATACTCAAAATGATAACGGTGTCTTCCATCTCAACCTCTCTCGTGCAAGCAAAGAGACTGTTTCAAGTGTTTGAACCAATGATCCCTAGGTCACAAGGGACCAACACTACTGTTGTGTCAAGACTTACACTCTTTCTATCTTAGAGGCTAATAACAGAAAACATTAACGCATGGCACACATTTTGCTCGCTTGGAGATAGGCATTCAAGGATGTACAAAATCACCACATACCATTTCAAGTTCTTGAGCCATTAAGATGCACGGTCCACACCATGTTGCATAGAAATCAATAATAAGAGGCACAGTTCTTTCTCCCTTCACCAAATCTTGGACTTGCTGAGCCGACAACTTTTTCTGCAAATCCAAAATAATAAGTAAATGACATTATTACTATTTACAACAGCATCAAATTTACAATCAAAAACAGTAAGCAAAAACACTCAAGACCAAAACAACAAGTAAAAAAATCAAAAGTTTCCTTCTGTTTTCCTGTTCTATACCTCCTTACATTTTTTCAGTGGCTTTGACTTCTACGGACCAAGAGTGGTCTTCAGGACCAAATTGGTCCATGAATTGCAGCCGTCAAAGTTGGAACGGACGATTCAAATTAAAAGTGAAGAAAATATGTTTGTGACCCACAAAGACTTCACAATTAAAATTTTGTATTTGTAGTTTGACCCTTAAATTTATTTTTGCTTTTACTGAAAATAAATTTCAAAGCGTATTAATGTCTTTCATATTAGTTAATTAGTTAATAGAATAATTAATGGTTAGTTAAAATTAATAGCATAATTTCCACCGCTCCTCCTCCAGCGACCACAACTACGACGCCCCACCCCGCCATCTTCGCCAGAGTTGTCATCTCCTTCATGCCTCCAACATCAACATGTAATCAAAAACTTCATCATCATTCATCAACCACATTAACAACAGAGCCAAGAATCCAATAGAACCATAATCCAAAACCTTGGCCAACCATCATCAACAACAACACAATGGAACCTATTCGATTTTAGCCTCAAGACCGAAATCGATAACAAGGGAGCCTGGACCAGGTTAGACGGCTCCTTGTTCTGTTGGAAGCTAAAAGGAAACACATGAAAAACAAATACCCATAAATTGAAAAAATATTCATAGTTGAAAGATGGATAAAACGGCTATAACCCATGAATATTCACCATTTCCACGGGACTCATAAAATTGAAAAAGAAAACAGACCCAGAAATAATATGATAAAAATTGAATTCTTAGGTGTGTGCGACATACCACAAGGTAGTCTTCTCTGACATATTTTCCTTGGGGTGGCTTGCAAAGCAACCTTCTGGGCTGTGTAGAGAGTGAAAGAGTCCTGTTGCTGGTGTCTGTGGTTGTGAAGAGACCATAGCGTTGTTGTTGATGGGTTGTGGAGGAAAAAGAGGGGTTAGTTAGAGAAACGGAGGGTGGTTTGGAAGAGAAGGTTGAGATGGGTGGGAGCGTTGCCACGCGGTGAAGAGGAGCTCGGCAATAGAGAGGAGCCATTAGCGTTTTGGGTTCGGAAGTTGGGAGGAAAGAAGAGGGGTTTTCTTCGGATATGCTGTTTAACCATATCTACTTGAGATTTTAAGAGCGGGTTCTTTTTTTAATAAAGAAAATGCCTATGAATATGCCAAATAGTGTTCACCAAGTATCCATAACCATAACATTAAATGTTAATTTTTTAACACATTTCTCTTCTCTTCACTCTTTCTTGTTTATGCTCTTCTTTTTCTTCATACATTTTTCTTCATTTTTTTTTTTTCTTCTTTCTTAGTCTCCCTTCATTTTTTCTTAAATTTTCACAGGCAACCTTTTTACTTTATGCTCTTGTTCTTCTTCTTCTTTGTTTCTGTTTTATTGTTCTTTTTTTCTTTCATTTCTTGCTTTTTTTTTTCTTTACTTTTGCCATTTATTCGGTTTGTTCTCTTTTTTTTTCCCTTTTAAAATGACATAGAGACCCTGGCACAAGGATATTCTTCTCTAATCTATATTGTTCTTTATATTTTGTAATGTTTCGGTGTTCTGTAAAATTTGTTTATGTGTTTTGTAATGTTTATTTATTTCTTTGTTTCAGTGCAGTGTAATGTTTATTTATGTGTGTTATAATATTTGTTTACGAGTGCAGTAATGTTTGTTTACAAGTGTTGTAATGTTTATTTTTTTATGGTGTAATATTTTAGTGTGGTGAAAAGTTTGTTTCTGAGTGGTATAATGTTTATCTTTGAATGAAGTAATGGTTGTTTATGTTTTCGTTTTTGTGTTGTGTAATGTTTGTTCATGGGTAGTCTAATGTTTGTTTATGTATGTCCTAATATTTGTTTATGAGTTTTGCAATATTTATTTTCGACCGTTGTAATGTCTGTTTATTTGTAGTGTAATATTTGTTTATGAGAGAGTGGGTGAGGGAGTAGGAGAGCGAGTACGACATTTATTCTTCGTTATTTAGTTGGCGTGGGTCTCATTTTATTTTATTTTTTGTGTTTGATAATGTTTGTTTATTTTTTCTTTAACATTTTTTCATTTTTTTTGCAATGTTTGTTTACAAGAAAGTCCTAGGAGAGAATGCAACAAATATTTTTTGGCATTTAATGTGTCACAAGTCTCATTTTATCTCACTTCCGTGTGTGAAAATGTTTATTCATCAGTTTTGTAATGTTTGTTCATCTGTGTTTAAAAGGTTTGATCATGCATCTATAATATTATAATATTGGTGTACACTTTTTGTTACACACATAGGATTACTCTTTTGATAAATGCTAAAATCCATTTGAGTAAAACATCAATTTAGTTGTTCAAGTTGGCATTAATGACTTTCGTTCCAAACTTTTAAAATTATCCAAAAAAAAATTCCTTAGGGTTAAGTGGTCGTCATTAGATTTTTCAAGTGGTAACAACGATGTCAAATTCTTAATTAAGCAGTTACATTAAGGTGAAGTTATCAATAGGAGTCATTTTAGATTTTACTTTATTTTCCATGTTAAAGTCTAGACTGTAGTTGTACATAGAATATTCAAATCATGTTAGATAAATTACATGCATAGTTTATATTTTTATGTTTTTCATTGGAAAGTTGTAAGAGTTTAATTATATGTTTAATTCATAAATGAAATTCCAGTTATGTCTTTATAAGTTAAGATACATATTTTTACGAAAAGCATTCTGAAGAGGCTTCCGCAAGGGAACCAATCCCTTGCGTGCCAGTAATAGTTTTTGGGTCGTTACAATTGGTATTAAAGCCCTAGGTTTTCTTGTGTTTATTAGAGCAAGTGTCCTTAAATAAGATTATGATTGTGTAAATGGAAGGATCCTCATTTATAAAAGATGTGATGCTATCTAAGCTCTATAGGATGTCAAACATGTTTATGGTCATCATGTCTAGGATTAGATACACAAGTCAATCTGTGATGATGTGACGACCCTTAATAAAAAGGGCACATCTCGCGCCAGATGCTAGCGAACACGGCCGAGGAACTGTAGCTCCCAAAACGCGCTCCAGCGCGCCACTACTGACCAAAAAGCCTTAGTTCCACTTTTTTGGACCAGGAGAGGGCCTGACCCGCCCCCCTGGCCATCCCTTCTCCTATAAATAGAGCTATTCTCCCATCATTTTAACTCACTCAAAGCTTCAAACTCTTCTTCCCTATTAGAATGCGTTTTTGCTCAATTCTTCTCTCATCTTAGGTAGGTAGCCATCCCTTCTGTTAGGATGACCTAGGGCAGTGGGCCTTGGCGCTGCTACCGTGTTGGTGGTGACCCACGATGGTTTACAAGACGTCGTGGCGATGTCGAATGGCCGTAGCGATGCTAGAATTGCTACCGTGAGGCCTACCAGTTAAATGATTTATTTTATGGGTTTCTGATGGTGGTTTTGGTTGGCTTTCCAAGTGCCAACGTCACGCCGCTAGGAGCCCCTAGTGTCAGCGTTCCTCTGTTTCGCAACATTCTAGGTGAGTGGCAGTCCTAGTGCGTCGATGGTCCCACTTCAGTAGTCATCAATAGAGTCAGTTATGCCATAACATGCTAGTAGTTAATTAATTATTCATATACATGTCCAATAGATGTCATGCTTATGTGATATGATATATATGCCATGTGTTTATATTTATGCTATGTTATGTCATGCTATGTTAGGATAGAGACCTAAACCCTTAGACATTATATACCTTAGATTAGCTGATTAGGATTATGTAGTAAGACTTTAAATAAAGACTCCGATTAAGGCATGGACCCTAACAAGGGGCAGGTTCTGGCTAAGGCAAGACTTGGTACTTAAGATGTCCGTTGTGATGCACCTCTCTTACCTGGGAATCCTATCCTAAGTATGGGACCTTAGTCCTTGAGTTTGGACTAATAAACAAGATTAGCTAAGTAGGACACACTTGCATTAATCAGTAGCTTTATTCCTTAACAACTTGGATAATCAAAGACAGTTCCCTAAAAGACTTCACAAACAGTAGATTCTTGGGTAGATGATCTAGAATAGTACGAAGTTCTATGACCTCGTTGCCTACACCCAGCAGTAAATAGATATGAGAACAAGGCTCCTCAGATTTGGCATGCGTGCCATACCAGACCCTTGAGCGCAAGGCTCCTCACACTTAGGGTATGCGTAACCTCAAAGATATCGGGGTTACGTGCGTACTAGAACCACCCAGATTTATCCCGGTAAAGTAAGGTCGAGCTGTGGCTCCCTTGAATCGTGCCCTTCCACAAGGGACAAGGGCATACATACATTGGCCAGTTTTACATTCCAACAATTATTCAACTATTCGGTTTATTCAGTTTACTCAGTTGTTCAGTATATGCAGTTTATTCATTTCTTTTCATACTACAGTTTTATATTTGCCTCAATTGTTAACATATTCCTTTAGTGTATATATATATACACACACACACACACACACATGTATCTATATGCCATCATATTATGTGCAATATGTTCAATATGTGCTATTTGTGTGGTACCGAGGCACCCATCCCTGAGTTGACAACTCACCCCTCTGTCAAAACATTTTCAGATTTGGCTGAGAATAGTGAGAACGATTGTAACACCCTAGCTAACTGCATACCCTCGAGTAGTACGCAATGCTCACTAGGTTGTTATTCACTTGGTGGGAATACTCATAGTCCCTTATTATTTTTTCGAAAATACTTGGTTATAGAAAATATGGACCAATTTAAAACTTTTTTACTGAGTGCTTATTCATGAAATATGAGCCATGTGTGAATCAAAGTGTATATATAAGGCAAACGATAGTGCTTGAGGCATATAACTAATAGCCATTCATAGCATGAAATAATTACATAAGCAAGTACCTGGTCCTTCACTGATAAGTACAACCAATCATATAATATTATAATAAAGTTACATATACATGTTTATGGTCATCCCTATACATCACAAAGGTTCGGCTAGCGTATCACTAGCCCAGCGTGTCTTCATAGCTTAGAAGATCTTTCTGTCCGTCATCGGTGGCTTGTCCTCCGTTCTTTTCTGATCCTCTCGTTGCTTATCATAGCTCACGTCTGCCCCTGGAAGCATAAGTGAGTGGGGGTGAGAACATTCGTCCTCAGTGGTTTACCTTGGCGTCGGGGGATCTTTTTAACTCACTTATCAACCGGCCGCTCAGGTGTTTCTAAGTGAACATACATACTAACATCCTACTGATTATTATCTGGCCTAA
>QANU01075461.1:0-75578 GCA_003254905.1 Nissolia schottii | reverse complement strand
AAGCCTCCAAAAGTGTTGGAGAACCACTTCCTTGCTTTCTTCAAAATGAGGTTTATGTGCTTGTGTTCTTGTGAGGAGTGGCTTGGGTTTTCTAGAGAGAACAAGGTGAGGATTCTTCTCTAGATTTTTAGTGGAAGAAAATGAGAATAAGATGAGGGAGCTTGGGGCTTGTGGGTTCGGTTTTTGGGAAGGAAAATAGTGGAGGAATGCTTGATTTTTGCTTTGGAGACAATGGTGTTTCTTGGAGTTTGGCTTATGGTGTAGCTATGGAGGTTTGAAGAGATGAAATTTGTCCCAAGGGAGATGGGGAGGCTTCGGTTATGGGAGGCTGAAATGGAGAGGAATTTAGTTGATTTTTAGGATTTAATTAAATGTAGTGAATAGTTGAAGGTATGGGCTTGATGTGAAGAGGTAAGGTGATGAGATGTTTGGAAGCTTAAATTAGGGGATATTTTTGATTAATTTCTCCTCAAAAAAACGTGCAGCCCTTCTCCCGGTCCCGGTTCGCTCGTGTTTTATCGCTCGCAGTGTCGGTGCGTCGCGCACGGTTGTCCGGAAAATATTCCATTTATACCACCGCGATCCTCTAATTCCCCTCTACCTAAGAGTATTAAAATTAAAGGTGTTTGTGAAATTTTCCTCCGGGAGATTATTTTCACGGACACCGTTTTGCGTGCCAAAGGTTCATCGGCGAACAACGGCTGTTCGGTTGTCTGCCGAATTTTCTACCGCGACACGTCCAAATTCCTAGGGATATTTTAGCTAAAATTTTCCATCTTAATTCCCTAATCATGGTTAGAAAATTAATTAATTATTTATATTTTACGAATATTTCTCTAACGGAAAATCGGGATGTTACAACGATCCCCTCGCCCAGTGAATGAGGATTCTAGATATCAGTGGTAAGCTTCATTTTGCAGTGGGAACTACCGAGTAGTTCAGTCATGCTCCAGACACCTAGGGCAGGGTTTATAGTAGTTTTATGAATTTCATTTTAGACATTATTATTTGTAAGCTCATTAATATTTCAGTTTGTTTATATATAAACGGTTACTTAGTTATTTACTAATAAATCAGTCAATATTAATTTACCATCATTAGCATTTAATACATGTTTAGTATGCCCAACTCTTTTTTGCTCTTAATAAATCATTATTTGTAATGTTTAAAACAAATAGGTGTGTTCACCCTCAATTTAAAGTTTGTGTATTCTGTTGTATAATGTTTGTGCATTTTGCTATATAATGTTTGTGCATTATGTGAAGTAATGTTTGTGCACTCTTATCTCTAAACCCTATTCATACATATGTTTATGTTTATTTGTTTATTTATTTTTTTGATCAGTCCATGGTCATCGAGGAACTAATGCACAGAACGGTCGATAAGTTTGAGCTGTCCAAGAATGATTTCCCCATCGAGTACGTTGACGTGTCGGGTCAACCTAACGTGTATGTATCAAATAGAACTCATAGCTGTACTTGCATTCTAGAAATGTTCCTTAACTAATCTTTATACTTGATTTTAATTATGATATGTATCTGCAGCTATGATTGTGCATTATTCGTAATCAAGTGGATGGAGATGTGGGACCTCTCTACTGTGTATCTGAACGAGAAGACAATTCCGGAGTCGGGCAATGTAAGTACCATAACTATCTACTTTTCAAAACATTCGTACAAAGATCCAATGATTAATCTGCATTCCCTTTTTTTTTTCTTTTTCCTTTAATGCAAAAACAACTCGCAAAGATGCAGAATGATACGTTGTTGACGTCAATGTTGTCAACACAAAATTGTTTGCGAGAAAAGCTTGTTCGGATGCCCAATGAGCCCGTAAGGGTCCCCACAGCTGAGGAGTCGTCTGGCTTAGAGGTCGAAGAGGTGTCCGCCCCTTATGAAGTTGCCCCTAGGCAGTGACGAAAGGAAAGGCTCCAACCCAGCCCGTATATGGATGTGAGCATGGTAGAGCTCCTTAGGGAAGAGGGAAAACAAGGGAAAAAGCATAGGAGTCAAAGCATAGGAGTCATTAAGGGGGGATGGGTGAAAAGATTTTGTAAATAGCAATTTTGTTATAAATTGTTTTGTAAGAATGCTGTTGTATATATTTTTTGTACATGTAATAACTTGTGTTCAACAAATTGATTTCAATGTTATAAAGTTATATCTTCTGTTGAGTTAATGTTTGTGCATTTTATTGAATAACATTTGTGCAGTTTGACATATAAAGTTTGTGCTGTGCAATATTTATCTAAGTGTTGAAATTGTGAATATCATTGAATAAAGTTTGTGCATTTGACCGTATAAAGTGTGTGCACCAAGTTGAATGCTCTTCTTTTGATTCTATGTTTTGTTTGTACAAATTATATGAAAATTAATGTTTGTTTGTGCAATATAACAGATAAAGATTATATGAAATAATCTTTGTTCTAGTTTCATTCTTTTGAATTAATACATCATGATTGTACAACAATATACACAAAGTTTGTGTACAAGTGCCCGTAAAATTTGTGCTACTAGTCATATAAAGTTTGTGCATTCAGATATGTTGATTTCTCTGAGTAAAAAAAACCCTGTACAAACAAAATTCCACTAAAAAAAACCTTATCAATTTGTTGTAATTTCTTTCATTAAATGGGTTCAACAATGACACAAATCCACTCGAGGAATGTGAGATATAAAATTGAGGTGGGGGCCGATCGAATTCGCTTGCTAAGACATCACCTCGATAGAATTTGTACCTACATTTTCCTGCACAAACATTATCATTATAAATGAACAAACTTTAATAACACATGTACACAAAACATTACTAACAGGTCTAATAAATTAACATCATCAAATGATTTACAGACCTCAGTGGACCTTTCAATGGTATGTTTCTTCGCACGCTTCTTATAACTCCTCACATATCTATCAGTAGTTGATTATTTCCTCTTTGTACTTGGTCAGCCTTTGCATGACACATGAAAGGGGCTATGTATGTCATTCAACATAATTGAGCAACCATCGTCGCAGCTCTCGTTGACATTAGAAGATGTGCTTGATAGATGTGATTGTAATCCAACCTCTGCCATATCTAGGGCCCGGTGAAGTAAGCTCGTCCCCTCCTTCATGGCTATAACATGTTCTGCAACATTGTAAAAATGGATGCATAGACCATCATACCTATCATTTACTGCTCCTATCGGACTAATGTCATGGCTGCTCTTTATCGTGCTATGTCTCCGCTTAACGTTTTTGCTCCACCGGCTTAGAATGTACCTTGTCAGAATTTTCCTAACTCTTTTGATACCAAGCACACACAAACAATGCCGACAAATGGTTCCCCTTGACTCAAAAAGACAGCACTTGCATCTAACATCATTGGAGTCTTCATCGAACAGCACATCGTACGACAACTCTTTTACCTTACCATTGACCTCAACTTCTTCAACAACGGTGTAGGTTAATTTAGTACCTTGCTTGTCTTTAAGAAATGTGTTGTAATTTACCTTTGCTCTGAACTCATTTTGTACCTCACGATACTTGTCATGTGTGTGATCTGATTGAAATTGCTTCTCAATCAAAGATGTCATCACACACAGAATTGCTGTCTTGAAGCTAGAAATTGGGCCTTCGATGCAAGAGTGTTATCATATTGCTTAACAAATTGCTCAAAGCTACTATTTGGGTTTAAGTATCCATCAAATAATGCATGCATGCTCCCGCTCCTCTGTGTGCTCCTCATTCCAGCCCAAAATTCATTGCTAAGGTATATTGGAACCCATCTGTTATGTTCATTGTATAGACCTGATGTATACAAACATTAACATAATCAGTGTACATGGATTAGCAACACATGCATAAACTTTATCACACTAAGTGCACAAACATTATAACGTCTTGTGCACAAACTTTATCATGACCAGTTTACAACCAAGAACAACAAAACAAAATCTGACAAGTGTGCTTGGCCATTAATATAATCAGTGCACAAATATTATAACATCTTATGCACAAACATTAACATAACTTGTGCACAAAGTTTGTCTGACATAAAATCTGATTATACATAAAATCTGACATCAATTGTGCACATACATTGTAATATACAGTGCATAAACTTAGATATAAAAAATTTAACATAAATTTAACAAACATGCTAACCAAAAGATTTACAAAAATATACCACCCAACCACTCATTGTCTTTAAGGTTGTACTTTGTCAAGAATCCAAACCACTGATCCTCGAAATCCTGAACAGATAATATTTCCCCACGATATTTTTAAGCTCAGTCTTGATCTTAGCATATTGCTTGCAACCTTTCAATTTCTTCGGTATCTTTTTCATAATGTGCCAAATGAACCATCGATGTCATGTACAGGCATCACAATTTCAATTGTATTCTACATCGCTTTGCATTGATTTATCAATATACCGTTCGACTGCTTCCCCGACATACATTTAATCCAACATTCAAATAGTCACAAAAAAGTCGATGTGTCCTCCCCCGATAGCAATGCACATCTAAGCAACATAGACATCCCATGGTGGTTAACGCCTACAAACGAACCAAACGACATACAATACCTATTTATGCTATATGTTGTGTCAAAGGAGACCACATCACCAAAGTATTCATGAGCTGCTTTGCTCTTTACATTTGCCAGAAAACAATTTTAATCTGATTTTCATCGTCAACCTCAACATCATACCAGAAGTTCGGATTTTGCTCCTTCATTCTTACAAAATATTCCATTAGAGCTTTTGCATCTCCATCCTACTGAATAGCACGCATCTCTCGGTTAACATAATTTCTCACATCTTTTTCAATGAAGTTTAATTCCTCATGGCCACCGCCTTGATGAACAAGGGTTTGGTATGTCTTGTTCACTTTAACACCAGCTCTATCATTTAACTAAATCATCCGCTTTACGTTCATGTTAATACTTCTGTTTTTCTTGAAAAGCCTTGCTTTTGTGAGGCTCACTTCATGCCAATGTACATTAACAACACTCCTTGTCACCCACAACTCGGTATCTCCATTTTGAACCTTTGATACAGAGATCCTTGCTTCCCATTTCATCGTTAAGGTTGTATTAATCTTGTCAAATGTTGGTATCTTGGAAGTTCGACACCCTTCCCTTATACATGACATTATTTGGTACTTAATCTGTTTATATTCGGAGAATTTGACACTCCTTATCCTTCATGTAAATCCAATCTTCTTAGCATACTTGTTATAGAATTCTTTAATTGTTTCCAATGTGTCAAAATGCATGCCAACCTTTGATACCTCTTCTTCCTCAATATCAACAGGACCTGTGACCTGTTAGATAATGTTTGTGCACTACATCAAATAATGTTTGTGCAAAAACCCATATAAAGTTTGTACACTCCAATACTGTATTTTGCTTATCAGTATACTTAACTATAAGTTAAGTATTATGCATATCAGTGATGTTTGTGCATGAGAATGTATAAAATTTGGTGTACACGTGTTTATAATGTATGTGCATTTATAGTTATAAAGTTGAGAATGTAACAAACAAATGTGAACTACATTTCATAACTCTATGTGTGTAAAGTTTGTGTATTGATTCATATAAAGTTTGTGCCCCATAACGTATAAAGTTTGTGCATTACTAATATGCATGAGAATTTCACAGATCAAACAATGAACATGGAAAAACAACAAAACTCTCAATGGAAAAACAATAAAAAAGCAAAAAATTTACCTCAGTTTCTTCTTGCATTGCTTTCGATCACCAACAAATAAGATTATGATTATCAATAATGGATTGTCGTAGTGCTTTCGATCCTAATGACGCTTTCTACAAAAACGAGCTCACGTTTCTAGTGCTGAGCTAGTTTTATTTGTGATATAGCTGAGAAAATAGCGTTGAGTGTGTTCCTTTGTGATATCACTGAGAAAATCGCATGGAAGTGCCTGATTTTCTAAATAAGGAAAGTCTAATATGTTTCATATAATTGTTATTAATTGCGTATAATTTGATGATGTATCTACGAATGTATGGATTTAGGGTCTACGCAAAACATTTCTGCAGTAATAATAAAGATAAAGAGGTGTTGTCAAGTTCTAACTATGTCATGTATCCTGTTCAGTTTATTAATTAATAATAACAAATAATATTTAATATCTCATGACGTAAAATTCTGAGATTATCCATTTCCCTCATTTTGCATCCGTTACAATCGGCAAAACATCGTCAACACATTACGCGCCGCATGTGCTCTCGATCCGCTTTAACACACGTGGAACCCGTCTCAACAGTCGCCACCACATTTTCTCATTACCAAAACAAGACGGCACTGTTCACCATTCACCACCATCATCAGTTACCCTACCCAATCACCGAAGCCTTTTCAGTCTTTGACTGCAATTCGCCGCTGATCCATGAGAAAATGAACGCCCCATGCGACGATTCTTCTCTCCCCACCACTTTCTTGGGCCTTCTTCTTCTTCACCGCTCCAGAGACAGATCCGCCCCTTGCACCAACACCCATGTCCACACTTCCTCCGAACTCCTCAGGGACTTCGCCACAAGAGAATTCAACGCCTTTCTGTGGCTTTCCCTCGTTTTTATCACCGCCCTCCTGCTCAGGAAACTCTTCAGGTTCTTCATTTTGTGGGACAGGGCTAAAAATATCCCTGGGCCTCCGTGTCCCTCTTTCTATGGCCACTGCAACCTCATTTCCCGGGAAAATCTCACCAGTGAGTTCTTAATGTACTGGTTGTTATTCTTGTTTTATTTTCTTTCTTTCCCCATGAATTGGATTGATTTGTTGTTATTTTCTGAATTTCTAAATTTTCTGAATCAGTTTGTTGGGTTTAGTCCTTTTATCTGGATCTATTTGGCTGTCGATGACAATTTTCAATTATATTGTTCTGTAGGAATTTTTTGTTGAATATTGTGAATTTCATGCCTATTGGGTTTTAGTTAGTTGAGTGGATGGGTTGCTTTTCGTGTTATACATGGAAAGATGGATTCCCTCGGTTACTATTGGTTGTTTCTAGAAATTGGATCGTATGCCTCATGGTCAACGGTTATGATCCATTTTGGTTGCTCATATTGATCTCTCTCTTGTTTTTTTATGAGCTACTTAATTCCAATCATATATTTTGAACACGTGTGATATTCTTGTAGATTAAAGAGTTTTATTGGAATAATTAATGTCGCACTGAGGATATTTTGAGTTTTGAACCAGGTGATGATAAATTTCGCGATGTACTCCTGGTTCTAGGTAACATTACATAAGTTAGTGTGGTTGAATAGATAAGCAAATCACTTATTGCATTATAGGTTTCTTTATTTACTTGTAGACAACGAAGAAAACATCGAGAATTTGGTATTATGGAAAGCATTGTCACCTTAATACTTCTCATACTGAGATTGAGACAATTCTCATAACAACGGGAAGAAATAAAAGAAGATAGTATCAAGAAGATAGGAGATATAGAGAAGAACCCAGAGGTTTAGAAGACAATAGGCATCATGTTCTTTACGCCTTGCATGTGCTCTCAACTTCCTTATATACTTATGCTACTCTTAAGCATTCGATTGGTTGCTCTTGGTTGCAAGCTCCTCCTGATTGGAATTCCCTTATTAGTAGGATCACTAGTCTTGTGTTGAGTATCTCTATTTCTTCGTACTAGCTCATGAGTCCTTAGTTGTTGACCCTTGTTCACCATGGATGCTAGGTCGTCCATGACATAACATCCTCCATTAAAGTGGACCATGTCCTCAAGGTCAAAGGTAGGCTAATCTTTCTGCTTCCCATGTATATTCTGTAATATCCAATACCTAAACAAATAAGAGCTTGAGGTACCTGTTGGTCACTATTGATTATCATCTAGGTCTGCATGACTTGCAAAGGTTGCACTTGTAGTCCTCATTCACTAATTACTAATGGAAATGGAATGTATGGTCTGCTTGTGTCAACTTTAAGGGCTCAAGTAGCAATATATGAAATAAGGGATGTATTTTTGCACTGGGGGCGGGGGGATGTATGTAGGCCACCTTGCCAATCTTCTCAAACACTAGAAAGGGACGAAAGTTTTTCAATCCAAATTTAGAGTTCTTTCTGAAGGCCATTGAGTGTCGCCGGTATTTATCACCCTCAGCTCCTTGATCTGTGCTATCACTAACATCTGTATGGTGGGGTGAAGTGAATCTCATCTAGTTCCCATTCCTCTGACTGCAGAAGAAAAATCTGCCTGTTGGGACAACAACAATTATAGGAGAATTTCTCGTTACACATGTAATAGATTCTCTTCTTCCTCCTTTTTTTTTCCTTTTTCTTTTTGTGGAATCATCTTAATGGTTGACTGTCTGGGTAGGTAAGTGGTAGAGGTAATGGGTTTGGTTTGGTGTAGTTTGTAACGAAGAGAGGGTAGACTTTGGGGTATAAGGCTATGGTTTTTGTGATGCAGTGTTTAAGCATGGAGGTTTGGATGGGTGGCTGAAGGTAGGTATGTATAATTTTTGTTTAGAGAAAATGATTGTAGTATACTTTTGTTAAAATAACTCAGCAAGAGCAAAGGGTTTGGAGGCGCCTGAGCTGCAACATTTTGGCATATTTCTGTTAGTAGGCCACTATGAAAAGAGTAAACTCCATTGACTATCAAAATACTAGCTAGAAAAATAAATCTATTAGAGTTAATTTGAATAGTGTAGCCGTGAGCATTTAAACTGGGATGGCTTGTATTCAATCTCGATAGCCTTGATTCCAAGTCAAAATTTGATTGGTTTTGTGGTCAATATCTGAAACCAAGGAAAAACCCTTTCTCTGGAATGTGCAAGGGGCTTTGGTACATCTCAAACCATTCCCAAAACTCCTTAATTGAGCCCTCTTAATTCAGAGGTAAGAGGATCTCAAGGATTTTTGGCCGGTTTAGGCTAGAATCGATGCAGCACTCGCATCGCAAAAATTCTGCCATGTAGTGCTTTCTTCCCACCATCAAAACCACAACAATGCTTTCCCTTCCATGCCTTCCATTGCAGCAGAGAGCCATTCGTTTTGCAGCATGCCACAAAAGTGGAAATATTGCTCCATGAGCCATGCCTATGCATCCTCATTGTGGAAGATTGGGATCTCCAGCTTCCTCCACTGCTCAGTGAGGCGTGGCCTGTGAGAGTTCTGCTCTGCATCCTCAAAGACGCACCTGAATGGTGGTGGCTGTTCCTAGTTTTGTGGATCACGATGTGAATTTGCTGATCATGGAGCCATGGATCGCTTGAACGTGGATCCATGAATCGTGTATGTTGAAATTGCTGGTCCTGGAAACATGGATCCTGAAATCGTGATGTAGGATCCTGGAATCGTGGATTTGATGCCGACTCCAGAAGTCATCGAATTGAATCTTGTAAAACCGGATCTTGAAAACTCGGATCTGGAAATCGCGGATTGTGGTCTGGCAATCAGGGATTTAGATTTGGAAGTCGCAGATTTGGATCTGGAAAATGCTATTCTAGAAGTTGTGGATTTGGCTCTGGGATGTGCGGGTTCAGATCCTAGACTCGTGGATTTGGATTCAAATCTTGAAGGCGCAAATTTGGAATTGGATCTTGTGGAATTGGAAGCGAGCCAGTTCTTCGTGCATTCAAATTGGTTTTATCTGGTGCAAGCGCATCCTTTTCCTTTTCTCGCTCCTACAATTGTGCTCAATCTTCTTCCATTTAACACTATCATGCATGATCTTCTTCTGTTTGACGTTGGATCGTGCTTAACATTGCCTCTAAGTAATCAATTTTCTTCTCCATTCTTGTGCCAACCATGGATCAATTCCCAGAATCAAGAGGCTGCTGATACCAGTGTTGGAACTTGGTATGAGAGAAGCTACTTGTTTATTAATCACAGGTAATGGCGAAATTCCTTAACAAGAATGAATACACCACTGCTACTAAGCAGGTTCCTTGGTGAGAGAGTTCTAGAGCTACTATTCTATTGATATTTGCCTAATGAATCCTAAAACCTTCCCAAGCCCCTTAACTCTCTCTTGTAGCCTCCCAACTAGCTACTAACTAACTCTCTGGAGAGTTATTTCTAGCCTACCTTACTAATTCAGATGCTGTTTTGCTGTGTCTCTTTAGTGTTTTGACCTACTTCCCTTTTCCTGCTAGAGTAAACCTACCCGTAGTCTGGGTCTGGGTTTCTAACAATGTCCTTTAGTACCATAGATTCCAAATTTGCAGCTACCTCTTTCACCCAGGAAGCCACCAGGAAGCCATCAGTGGTCAATCAAAGCACTAATGAAATATCTACTTAAGTGCACAGATAAATAGATGAAAAAGAAAACATCAAGAATCTGGTATTATTGATTCATCATCATCACTCTATTACATCACATAAAGAGATAGAAAATTGAAAGAATTCTCATAAACCGAGAAGAAAAAGAAAGATACTATTAGGTTAAAGAAATAAGGAGAACATCATTCTCTGTGGCATTGGATAATGAATAATATAATTGTCATATGGACTTATTTTTATTGTATACTGTTTCTTTTGATTTGCAGATGTCTTATCAGAATCCCATGAGAAGTATGGACCAATTGTTAAGTTGTGGTTAGGTCCTACTCAGCTTCTGGTGTCAGTTAAGGATCCAGTGCTAGTTCAAGAAATGCTCATAAAAGCTGAGGATAAGTTGCCATTTACTGGAAAAGCATTTCATCTAGCCTTTGGGCAATCAAGCCTTTTTGCCCCTTCCTATGAAAAGGTTCCTAATTGCTTAATTATTTCTCTGCTGTCATATTTTCATTTCTATATTGTCCTTATGATATTTCTGTTTCGTAACCTAATCTATTGTTGACTCTGACAATGTTTCAAGCAATGCAAGTGGAAAACGGATACGAGTTTGTAGTGCTTTAAAATACTAAATTTTCCTTTAAAATTTTATTATATGAATGAGTATAAATCAGTACTCAAAATGACCTTTAACTAAGCATTCAGCTAATTAACAGTTGAACTGGATTTGAATGTGAAAAATGTGAAATTTTCTGTTAGATTTATATTCATTTAAGTTTTATGAACATAATTTTTTTCAGCTATTTCGTATTGATATGGATAGCTACACCCAGGAATTGTTCCCTTTTCCCAATGATAATTACATTTATCAGAACAGGTAGCTTGTGAACTGATAGGAATCAAGCGTTGATTTGTTAGGAGTTAGTTAGAATGGCAGTGACAGATATGGGGAGAATCTTGTATATAAAAGGGAGTGAATGGAGAGAAGAGAAGTTCAGGTAATAATTCAGTGATAGGAAATAGGAGAGTTAGGGTCTATCAAAGAAGGCTTAGGATTTTGATGGCTAGGTATAAACCATTTAGAGAGATGATTCATGACATAATGCTAAGATTCTCTATGATGAAGTTGTCTAGAATTCAAACCTTGTTGTTACTCATTCTTCTAAATTAGTGAAATACTCTTGCAGCAGTCAAGAGATAATCTTATTAACAACTTTCCCCTCTATTTTCAAGTTTTCAACTCTGCTCCAAAATAGTTAATTATTTGAAATACATTGGTATGTTTACTAAACAACCTATTATACAAAATAATTTATTAATTAGTGTCAATATTTTCTTTTTTTTTTAATTATTTTGATCATTGATTATTTAACATTATTCAAACTAGTGGCTTGACAAACACTTGCATGTCTGTCAAGCCACATTTTTTATTTTGTAAGTATTAATATGATTAATTATACTAGTGAACCTTGATAGACACTTTGTACTTGTAAAGCATTGGATTGCTGCTGTGCGTGATAAACAGTCACAAAATACATAAATGGAAAAGATATTTGATCATATTGATTTTGCATACTAGTTACATAATTAGAGTACAGTAGAAGCCAACAATACCTGTTAAGCAGCAATCTATTTTTTTTTTTTTTTTTTTTTCCCTTTTTCGGATAATCATATAATTAAATACATGTATGCCAAGTAACTCATTTATAAATTTTTTGTGAACTATCAATAATCTGAAGTTAATCGTTAACTCAATGATATTTGTATTTACCACTTTGTAAATGCTATTTGATAATATATTATATCTACATCTCTTTCCCTTTTTAACTCATTAAATATGCACACAATATTTACCTTTCTATATTTTAGATATTAACATAACGAATAACTGCTTAATTAACCGAATATCTATAGCTCTGCTCCTTGCCCGAAGTATATTGATGTCTAAGCATCTTTCATATCGAAGACCAACACTACTAGTGCTGCAATTTAAAGAATGCATTACATGTCCTTTCACGATAAATCTAAATATCTTCTTCATCTGTAAGATCCCTATAAATGAAATCTCACAAAGTGAAATGAAAAACAACCATAACAGATAAATAAAACACCATAAAGGGAATGAAAACACCACAAAGGAAAAAAAGTAACACCCACAAAGGGAAACGAAAACACAATAAAAATTTTAAATAATGAAATAAAAAATGCGGTGGAGCTGCCACAAAAGAAGAATGATGACAACCCTCATCTTTAACACTCACAAAAGAAGATAACAGAAGAAGTGGTGAGAATAGAGATAATAAGGATTAGGGTTTTAAGTTTTAAATAAAAACCATTAGTAAAACCCATACTAAAGAAATGATTTTGTCAAGTAAAGGAATAGTTTGTTCTAATATCAATTCCTATTAATGTACCTAACTTGATGGCGTCTGCTTTTGCAGAGGAAATTGCAAACATACATCATGTGATCAGGTCAAATTGATTCATGTAGTTGGAATATACAAAGGCATTGCTGTAAACAAATAGAAATCTATGATTTGAAGACATAATCAACAATTAGAAACATAAATGGAATGTAGTCGTTGATATTAATAAGTTGCACTACAAACAATGGAGGCTCAGGGTGTTGAATTTCCTTGATGTTGGTGTTCATTCTAATGTCCTTATCTAGCTAAATAAACTCAAATCAACTACTTTGATTGCTATGCACTATCATAGGAGGGTCCAACTGCTGCAATGCCATTGCAACTGTACGTTTTCCCGATTCCAAGTGTTCAACTTCTTTTACTAGAATTCCCTACAAAATTCAAATACATCAGCCAAATTCCATAAAGTGTCTTTTGGGAGAAACAACAACAACAATAGAGCCTTATCCCACTACCTGGGATCGACTACATGGATCAAGCGACGCTATACTGCTCTATCAAGAGCCATGTTTTTATGTAACTCATTTACTTTTAAACCTCTTCCAATAGTTTCTTTTATAATTTTTCTAGGTCTCTTCCTACCTTTAGCTAATGAGTTACCTGTCACTTGATCTACTCTCCTCCCTGGGGTTTCTAATGGTCTTATCCTCACATGTCCAAACCACCTAATATGGGATTCTACCATCTTTTGTACTATAGGTGCTACCCTGACTTTCTCCCTAATGCAATCATTCTTAATCCTATCTTGTCTAGTGTGTCCACACATCCACCGTAGCATCCTCATTTCCGCAACACTGAGTTTACTCTCCTGTTGGCTTTTTATTGCCCAACACTTAGTCCTGTATGGTCTTATAATTGTGCGATAAAATTTTCCCTTAAACTTGAGTGGCACTTTTCTATCGCACAAAACTCCTGATGCACTCTTCCATTTCATCCACCCAGCTTGGAGGAAAAATTTGATTAAGGAGTTGGAAATTGGAGAATGTCAGGTTGTTAGAGAAAGTGCATTCTTCTAAACCTAAAAGAGGTGTCCCCTGCCCAGTTATCCTCCCAAAAGGTAAAACGAGACCCATTTCCCCCACCCGCAAAGAAAGTAAAGGCTAGAAAGTAGAATAACCCTGTGATATGAATTTCTACGAGCTATAATGACAAGCAAGTGATGCAGATTTAACGTCCCGACCATTCTTGTCCAAGCTATACTCACTCCTATTAATATGATGCCATAGTGAGTGCGGCTCTAGAGGAAAGCGCCAAAGCCATTTAGTTGCCAAGGCCATGTTTTTAGACACCAAATTTCTGAGACTCAAACCTCGTTCTTTCTTTGGAAGCAATGTACAATTTTTGCCACTATTTGGTGCATCTGGCTAGAAAACAACTCTCGCATTTTCAACAATTTCTCATTATTCATGTTTTGTGGGATAAGATTAAGCGTTTATCATCTGTTTGGTGTAAAGCTCTGAAAGGTTCTGCTACTAACCCACAACAAGAAGAGAAGTATAAGAGTAGTGGCCAAGAGAATTACAGATAAGGCTCACAAGATCATGGGTTAGGACCCATTTAACCCAAATCACTAATATTCACAAAATCTCAACCTAGGGTTTCAAGAAATCAATTCATAGACTTGAATAATCAAGTATCCAACTCAATCACAGTTCCAACAAGAGATTTAAGGTAAGAAATTACCTTTGATGACTCAAGAGAAGAGGATTTTCGGGTAGCCCTAGGGTCACCGCCAAAAACTCCAAGAGAGCTCTAATGGATATTCTAGAGGGAGAGAACAAGGAAGAATGGTGATGATAATGAAGGTGGAGTGAAGGATTTGAAATGGTTTAGAGTGATCTGGAAGGTTTGGGGAGGATTTGGTATTAGAGTTTTGGTTTTTCTAGAGAGAAGGAGGAGAAAATGGGTTAGAGTGAGAGCTTGGCAGAAATGAGCTTTTCGCGTGTTTAAAATACCTCTGAATGAGCTTGGCAGAAATGAGCTTGTCATTTGAATGAATGGGCCCTGGAACTGAAATATCAGTTGAAAATTGTCCTAAACTCAACAAAAACCAATGTTTTGAATAACTGTGCAATTAGATAGAAAAATAGATAATTAAAATGAAGTACTTGAAGTGTATATGTATATAAAATAATTATTTAAGTTATTGGGACATTACAGGAATGAAGCATAGGCTGCACAAACGCAAAGACAACCATGAGTCACGAACAAGGGCAACAAGAAACCAGAAAAAGCTTGAAATTGTAGTGGCTGTTTGAACACAAAGAGGACAGATCAGGAACGATGAAGCCAAGGCTGGTTCGGCGGTGGGAGAGGCTGCGCGTTGTCTTGCGCTGCGAAAAGCTGCGATGCGTGGGCAACGCGTCAGAGAACATAGGATGTGTGTATTAGCGTTTGGACCACTAGAACAAGACACGACCTATTGGGGTGGCAGCGCTGGAGGATGGTGAGCTTGGTGGTGTGGTTGCCGGACGAAAACAACGTTGGAAAAGTTTGCCGACAGCTGAAAATGGTGGCGACAACGATTGATCTTTGCTGGAATTGATGCACAACAGTGGTAGGGCCAACAAATTGGAAGGAGGGCACAATTTGGGTGAAAAGAACTTTGGGAGAAAATTAGGCACCAAAGAAGAAATGAGAGAAATTAAGATAGTTCGCATTTTTTATTGGAACCCTAGTAGCAGAAGAGTGACAAGATAGGTCACGGAGAATAATACCACTCTGATACCATGTTAAGTTTCATGGTGGAGCAAAGGTAAAATAAAATAAGATTAGAGAGGAATAGTTAGAGAGCGAGAAATGTGATTGTATTACTAAATAGTTGTGTATTGTTGTGTTTCATTACAAAGAGATGAACTTATTTATAGGCTAGAAAGAGAATCACTATATAATGGAAGGAAATCAACCTAGAATAAACTAAACTAATTAAGATCAATCTAAGATTTAAACTATATTTGTTTTTATTCTTAACAATTGTATATGCATATTGATGAATGTCATCTGCAATCTTAAACCAAGCAAGTGAATGACTCAGTTTATCACATTCATCATCATATTTCTTCCTTGCAGCTTTAGTTGTTGCCTTCTGAACAGTATTCCAAAGTAATTCTACTTCATATCACAATCAACTTAAACGGTTGAAAATACACCTACAAAGAAAGTAAATGAAATCCAACATGAGAGAGGAGTGGATCCAAAGTCTCAATCAAATACTCAGCCAGGAATTTAACAAAAAGAAAAGACAGAAATTGCTTAGTGATAGATAAAATAAAGGCCAAAGTTGAAATCATTACAAACTAATCCGTTGTTCAGTTGTTCATTCTCACTTTTCCTTTCATGTTCACACTTTCATTTCCACATCTCTTTCTGGTCCTGTACATCTCTTTTTAATCTGCCATGCTCATCTAATATCTAAATGATGAACAAACTGAACGTCACATAAAAGAATTGAATTGAAAAAAAAAAAAAAAAAACCATTATGTGATGGAAGGTATCAACTTAGTATAAATATCAACTTCAAGCCATCAACAAAAGCATAAACTTTGATCAGAACCCAGCTTCTTCTAAGGGGTTTTAGCAAAATTTATACAGCCCATCATTAAGCATCGAGCACCCTACCATGAATATCAAAGTTTAAATCCAAAAAAGGGTTCCATTTATATTTGCCCTTCACCAAGAAGTGGGAAAACTATACACACAGAAACATATAAGAAGCAATCTGTTAGGATCAAAGAGAAGCCTTTAATATGGAAAGTTTATTCTAGACGCGACCGAAAGGATAAGGGAGCAGCCTAGTTAGTTTATCTTTATTAGTTTATTTTTAATTGTTAGCATTTATCGTTATTTGTTAGGATAGGGGATATCTAGTTATTTTAGGAGTCTGTTATTATTTTAAGAGTCTATTTAGGAGTTAAATTAGGAGTCTATCTTTTAATTTAAATGGGACAATTATTATAAATAGGAGTATTTTCCTTAGGTTAGGATTAAGGATTAATTATTGAGTTGTATAAGGGAACCAGCCATTTGAAGATGATCCAGCCTCTTGGTTTTTATTCAATAACATCTAGTTTTATTTATCCCTTCCCTGTTATTTGTTCTTAGCTGTTGAGTCCCAAAAATGACCTAACAAATTGGTCGGACCTGCCTTCTTCCAGCTGTCGCCACCCACCGCCCACCGCGTTTTCAACGATTCGCGCGCAGCCTACCGTGCCGTTGCCCACCCTGTCGCCGCCCACTGCCGATCAACCATTCGCAATTTTTCCTTCTCTGGTTGCCGTCCAGTTCACGTTTTTTTCTTACCCGCACTTGTTTTCTTCTCTGTTTGCCTTCTAATGGACGCTTAGAGAGACTCGATTGAGGCCGAGATGACAGAACTTAAGGGAGAGGTGACGGAGTTTCCCGAATTCAACCTTGAGGACAAGGTTCAGGCTTTGGAGGGGAGTATTGTTAGGATCAAAGCGAAGCCTTTAATATGAAAAGTTTATTCTAGATGAGACTAAAATGATAAGGGAGCAACCTAGTTAGTTTATCTTTATTAGTTTTTTTTTCCTAATTGTTAGTATTTATCGTTATTTGTGAGGATAGGGAATATCTAGTTATTTTAGGAGTTTGTTATTATTTTAAGAGTCTATTTAAGAGTTAAATTAGGAGTCTATCTTTTAATTTAAATGGGACAATTATTATAAATAGGAGTATTCTCCTTAGGTTAGGATTAAGGATTAATTATTGAGTTGTATAAGGGAACCGACCCTTTGAAGAGGATCCAGCCCCTTGGTTTTTATTCAATAATATCCAGTTTTATTTATCAAATCCTTGTTATTTGTTCTTGGCTGTTGGGTCCCAAAACCAACCTAACAAATTGGTCTGATCCTCTTTAAAGGGCTAGTTCCCTTTTACAACTCAATAATTAATCCACACCCTAACCTAAGGAGAATACTTCTATTTATAATAATTGTCCTATTTAAATTAAAAGGTGGACTCCTAATTTAACTCTTATATAGACTCTTAAAATAATAACAGACTCCTAAAATAACTAAATATCCCCTATCCTAACAAATAACGATAAATACTAATAATTAGAAATAAACTAATAAAGATAAACTAACTAAGCTTCTCCCTTATCCTTTCGGTCTCTTTTAGAATAAACTTTCCATATTAAAGGCTTCTCTTTGATCCTAACACTATCAAAGTGAGAATTGAGAAAAGGTACCTATTGACAATCATGGATGGTGGGTTTCTTTCTCTATACGTCTTGATGTGCAGTAATAGAGTGAAACAATTTTGGGTGACCTGCCCTTAGTTTTTCCTTGTAAAAAACGGACCATGAATCAACCCAAAAAATGATGCAGGGATTTTGTACAGAATTCCAAGCAATGATGTGATGAGATGAATAAGCCATTGAGTAAAATTTACCTTCTCCAAGTTTGTTGGCTTATTTTGGTTGATGAGTAGTAGATCCACCGTTGAAAGTATAAGTAACCACCATTTTTCCGCTCTTCTCTGGAGCCAAAACTTAATTGTCATAGCCTTTGTCAAACTACTCTCAAAATGTTTGGTATTTATTATCTTTATGCATCAAAGATGATGTTTTGAGAAATTACAGATTCTGTCTTTATGTATTTTGTTCTCATTCTGACTTTAGCATCTTGGATTATATTTTTAATGTCTTCAGGTGCAAAAGAGAAGGGAATTATTGGCGACAGAATTGAATGAAAGATTGCTCAAGACTGCTGATCTGATTCCTATGAAAGTTGCTGACTTTATCATGGATAAAATAGAAAACATTAGAACCAGGGGAGGTATTGATTGTGGGTTGATTTCTCAGCATATAGCTTTCACCATAATGGGAGCCACATTCTTTGGAGATGGCTTCTTGGCCTGTCCAAAAGCTGCAATTTATGAGGAACTTCTTATGATGATTGCTAAAGATGCTTGCTTTTGGGCTTCCTATAATGTAACTCCTTTCTGGAGACAAGGATTTTGGAGGTATCAATGCTTATGTTCCAAGCTAAAATGCTTGACACGTGACATCCTTCAACACTGCAGAAAAAGCTGCAAGCTATTTGGCCAAATTGATCAAAATGTTCATATTGAAAGTTCCAACATAAAAATGACGTCAGCACATAGTATGCAGTGCTGTTCTGATGATGTGTTCAAAGATTACTATTTCTTTCGTGACCTCAATGATCATCAAAGTGCTCAAGAAGAGCCTTGTGGGAACATCATGCGTGTGATGTTTCATGGCTGTCACACTACATCTGCTTTATTTGCCAACGTATTGACTAGGCTTGCCATGCATCTGGAAGTACAGGATAAGGTAGCAATCTGTTTATTTCGTCTTCTTTGTATGATCCAGTGCATGATCGGATTCAACTCATAATTGGAATTCATTGCGGATAAGTTCATCTTAGTTTATTATACAATACTCAACCTGGAGTCTAATTTCTATACTGATTCTTCTTAAACAATTCCCTAGATTTACATTGGATTTTCAATCTGCTTATTGAAAGTAGTACAGTTTAAGGTGAATTTGCTTAAATATAGAAAATTTGGGATGACCATATGTTGTTCGGAAATGTGCATTTGCATGTTACCCCATGTTTGACATTCTTTTTGTGCCTCTACTAGTTTTTATGTGTATTTTCTGTGGCAGATATTGTTACATTTTCCCCCTTTCCTTTTCTCAAATATTTTTAACCAGATTGTAGTCAACAATTTTAATAGTTATTCTGCTATCTGTTTGAAGAAAAACCATAATGGTGTTAGAATAGGGATACATTTATATGCTTGAAGGAGTGACTAATAGTATTTTTTCGACTGCTGTGTTAAGTTCTGCCCCCACCCTTCTCTTTGGATTGGATTTATTTTTTGTTCTTTGCAAGGCATTGCCTGTTATTTATTTTTACATGCTTTTATAGGTTTATTCAGAGATTAGCATGGTAGCGAGAAACCCATCAAAATATGAGCAGGAGGATATTTATAGGATGCCTTTGTTATTGGCTACAGTTTATGAATCTGCACGCCTTCTCCCCACTGGTCCGATGCTACAGAGATGTTCTCTAAAACATGGTGAGATTTTACATACTATTCTCTGAAGCAAGTATAGTGTATTTTACTGTGTGATATGCTGCAATAATTTACCTAACTATTGGTCTCCTTGAGGGTCTTGTGTAAAAGATACTGACTTGTAACATAAATTTTTCTGTTTTCTTGTGGGCACAGTGTACATTACATGTGCTTGTTTGGGAATTGAAGGATAGAGTTACACTAGTGGGTCCCGCTTTTCTCTCGTCTCTCTCGTCTTTTTGAATTTCAAAAATCAATTTCCCCTCACCTCTTGCATGGAGGCTCACATCAGACTGCTGTCGCAGGCTAGCCTGCCATCCGTCTGACCAGCCACCAAAGTCGCGTCGCCAGAAGCTTGTCAACGTTCTGTCACGTGCGAAATCTGCAGCTCACTTCTCCGATCATGCGCGTGCGAGAGAGCACGTGGGGCGTCATTTCGCTGTCCCGCTTCCCGTTGTCTTCTTCGGTGACTGACCAGTGATACCCAGGCTGGTTCTGCACTTGCCGACATGTTTCTCCGCATGTCATGTTATCTCTCCACGGATTATTCCGTGTTCTGCTCCCCTTTCAGCATAGGCTTGGCCTCCCTCCTCTCCCTTCTTAGATACAACACCTTCCCTGCGTTTTGGAGCCTCATGGGTGGCTGTAAAATTTTCAGAGTTGAAGCCAAGTATTTTGGGCTTATGCTGGAAGGAAAGCTCTGTGTTGTACATCAAAGAAAGGAGGACTTTGACATGCACCAAATTTGCATAAAATTAGTAGAAAATAACAAAATAGAAGAAGATCAAATGTTGCACTTCCCTCGCAGCGACGCCAAATTTGATACTAGAACGTCACAATTCTAGTGTGCGGCCAAATAATAATTTATAACTTAGCAACCCTAAAAACGTAGTAAAAGGGCTAACCTAGGTCGTCTCACAAAGAAGTACAAGAAAATTCAATTTTATTTTATTTAAGTAAGGTAAATTGGGGGTTGAATGGATTTTACAAATAAAATAAAAAAAAATATACAAAATAACATGCAATTTACTTAAGAACTGACGATCGCATTCTCCTAGGAATTAATTAGTACAAGAGTTAATAACCAAAATTTCAATTATAACTACCTTTGGTAATTTATTACCCAATTGCACAATTTAATTCGATTGGATAAATCCCCAATTCTCTTTACTAGCTTGGATAATTCTCATTGACTAACTTGAATTACCAATCCTAACGAATTCTAATTCAACAATCGTTAAGATTCATTAATTTAGAATTATTTCTAACTGTTTAGAATAAAAATAAATATATTCTATATCTTCGATTGATCTTATTTGATTTAGTTTATTTTGGGTTGATTTACTTTCATTATGCATTGATTCTCTTCTTAGCCTATAAATAGGAACATCTCTACGTAATGAGATACAACAATACACATGTATTCAGTAATATAATTATGTTTCTCGCTATCTGATTATTCCTCTCTAATCCTATTTTATTATTTTTCTCTGCTCAACCATGAAACTTAATAGTTACTAATAACATGCGATTGCTATGTTATCAATTAGTACAGAAGATGGAAAATTATGAATAATACATTAAGCATAGGAACCTCAAATTAATTCTAATCCTAGAATTATCACATGCAAGGTATTAGAAAATTATTTCTCCATAAATGGAGGATTCAAACACCAAAGTTGTCCACCAAAACATAAGGAACTAGAACACTTTAAACACTTTCCAGGAAAACCAATCCTAGCCATTTTTAACCACTATGGCCGAACCATAGTCCCAAACCTTGGGCTGCTTATGGGAATGATTTTTGATTAAAACTCTTCACAAAACCATGCTCAAATCCTTCAAGAAATACAAAATCACTAACACTTTTCAAAAATTCAAATCCTAACCCTAAAATCCCTTTATGGCCGAAACCTTTAGCACAAAAACACAAGTCCATCACTTGCTAGTTCATTTCAAAAATTCATGTCATGTGAATTCTGTGTTTGAGGCTGATTTATATAAAGTCTATGACATGAATGCAAATATAATCTTTCCCTAAGTATAGATTATAACATCCTAATCATATCAATTATGGATATTTACCTATTCTAACATTAAGAACTAAATTTGTTATGTTTGCTAGCCCTTGGTTCGGGTACTTGTCCAATGATTGTGCTTTTCATTGTTGATCTGTTGATGATAGTAGTGCATGTATGAGTGTACTTGGTGATGGAACTTTCCTTAAAACCATCTTTTTAGTTTTCTAACAAAGTGAAAAACATATTTAGTTGGTGTTTTTTTTTTTTTTTTTGGCTGAAAAGCTGTTTAACATAAGCTGGTCAACAGAAACATCTTTGAAAACTCGAGTCCATTCTTTTTTTTAATCGTGCACTGGAGCCTGGAAGTGATTCCTAATGCATCTTGTTGCCCCAAATACAAAAAACCTATGATAGGAAGAATAGAGCAGAAACTGGTGATACCAAACTGACAGTAGTTCAGGGAACATTGGCTGCAATAACTTAATACAAGTTATGAATAGGAAAACAGCTGAATCACTGAATTCAAGTTAGGAATAAAAGGAAGTTTACGTACTTAGAAATTGGAAGGACTCTTAAATATCCTGTACTACATTATATTCTGTCTTGCGTTACGACTTTTCCTTGTGTTGTTCGATCAAGTATGATTTTATAGCAGGAAAAGTTTGTCTCTTATCTAAGTTCTTAACTACTACTTCACGGATTAAGTCTGAATGCTCCCCGCAAATTATCAAATGAGCTTAATTTCAGGGGAAGGTTGTGGTAATTTAAAGCAGTTGCAGTGTGATTCGCAAGCATCATTTACAATAATTATTCAAGATATTTACTCATAGCATCTTAAAATCTATTTCTCTGTTTTAAACAAAAGTTAGGGTCATATTTATCAGTTTAGGTTCATATTTATCACTCCATGTGTCTCTTGTTCATGATTATGAATGTTCATTCTCTTGTCAGACTTGAGCTTTGCAACTGGTGTAACTATACCTGCTGGAGCAGTGCTGGTTGTGCCTGTTCAATTGGTACAGAACGATGACTCTAGTTGGGGGAGTGGTGCAAGTGATTTTAATCCATACCGATTTCTGTCAAATGTTGCAAATGGATCAGGTATGGGCCTTGGTGTTTCATTGACAGGTCTTGAGCTTTCCGTATGTGTTACTTTGGTGAATTTTGGTTAAATGTTGTCTCCCTTGGTAAATTTTTGCTGCTACTTGGTACTTTTTATTTATTTAATTTATTTTTCACAGGATTTTACTTTGAATTTTTGCACTAGCTTTACTTTTATCATGCAGTGGATCGCGTCAATCAACATAGGCACACATATGTAGATATTTATGATAACTTAGACTAAGCTTGTTCCGTTAAAAATAAAAATAAAAGCTTAGACTGAGCTTGTGTTTGACTTGCCAACACTAACTTAAAATTTGCATAAGTTATGTTTGTTTAAACTTTCTACCATATTTGGAGCTCGAAAATCATGTTATTTTCTCACCTATGCCCTGTGTTCCTTAATTCTAGGTTATCCACTATGATGCCGAAGTAGTGTTGTTTTTATGAAAGAAAGGTTTCCGTTAACTAACCCCCTCCCAAATTGTTTTTTGTTCTAGTTCTTTTGTTTTTTCTATGTTGGGAAGTGATGAAAAGCAAAATGTTGATTGTGTGTAATTTGCATGAGTCGAATAGTTGTGCGGAAATTTTGCAATTCAACTTTCATCTTCAGAACTTTTTCTGATGTGTCCTTTATGTGTAGTCGAGGATAAATTTTTGTGGCTCGTGTGTAAGCAAAAGGAAAATAAAGCGAAATTTGTTGCTTGTCTACACTGTTTACTAATCTTTTAATATTGATTACTCTTTCAGGTGCTGCTGAAGAAAATACAAATTCTGGTTTTAATTTGCTTGAACTAAATGATCCAAATGAAAATGCTGCTTTTCTTCCTTTTGGATCTGGTACACGTGCGTGCGTTGGGCAGAAATTTGTTATCCAAGTTGTTGCAACATTGTTGGCATCAATACTAATAAAATATGAGGTTAGTCCTGCACATCAATATTTTTGTTCTTGCCATTTCTCTTGAGAAAAGCACGAAAAAACCTTTGACTTTATTGGCTGGTCTACATAGATGATTTATTATGGGACTTTATTGTGTCATTTGATCTATGCAATTGTTTCCACCTACCTAAGAAGGCTTGGTTGTTACTTTGTTATTGTTGTAAAGCTGTTGAGAAATAAAGATATGAGCAAAACCTAAATCATAAAATTGCATGACGTCAAATGTGTAATACTAGTTAGTTCAGGATATGGAAATAATAAGACAAGGGAACAGAAAGCCGGGAGACAATGAGACCATGTCACACTTAGGGTTAGGGGTGGAGCTAGATCATTTTGGTGAGAGGAGCCATGGTTATTGAATTGAATGATTCGTATTGTGAATTGCACGATACAATAAGATTCATACGAGTCTTGGTACGACTCATCTAACTGAATTGGAGTGGCAAATGAATCACTCGAATCGCTTGACGAATCATACGATACGATGTGATACGTAAGAGCCTTGCTATGACCTTCAACCCTTTTTTTTTTTCTCTTTCAAAATTACCTCCTCAACGACCCTTTGTTTACCCTTATTCTTTAATTCTATGCTATTGATTTTTTCAATTTATAGTCTAGATGTCATTTTGTTTATGATATGCCATATATAAAGTATGTTTTTGTTATGCTTTTGTATCTTNTCTATAATCAGCCCCTCGTATAATCCGAGCTACTTAGTTCTATGAAACATTGGAGGTGAAACATGGGGATTGAATCATTGAAAACGTACCTCTAGTTATTGGCTCAGGATCCCTTACCTAACTCAACCATTTAGAATTGTGTATGTAGCTTAGGCCGAACTTGATTTTATGTCTATGGCTCAGTACATAATACATACATACATACATATATATATATATATATATACACATATACACACGCGCACACACACACATATATATATATGTCTCTGTGTGTGTGAAGAATAAAAACAGTAACACCTACCAATAAGAGTCTTAACATAGTAATAGAGGCACACTACGGCTAGCCTAACTGTGCTTGAATTGAATAGATGAATTATAAAGGGTATATGTTACATTTTTTTTTTGTACTAAAAACAGCTACGGGTGTTCACGACAAAAAAGACCAGACCTTAAGCTTGGGGGCTCATTTCAATAATGATGTGGAAAAGTGTGGCTTGTGACACGTGTACCTTGTTTATTTCTATTGTGGCAGTATTCCAACGTAAACTTCAATCAATAGTTGCACGGATAACATAGTGAATGGATTTGAATTGCGTATAATGTCTATCATAGTTTACATGTATTTTCTTATGGTCCCACGATTCTTGCATCATTAAACTTGTTTAGAAGCTTAAAATAGAAATATTTTATTGAAAAAGTAAGCTTTTAAAGTTTTTAATGCATTAAATGCTTCAAATTTTTATTTTTCCAATAAAATCTTACTACTTTAGATTTCTTAAAGGGCATTTGTTAGCAAAATCTAAAAAATATTTCATTTTTTTTGTCACAAATGATTTTTGCTATATTATGAGGTTGCCTGATCTGATCTATAAGCTTAGTTACTGCTATTAATTCGTTTCGTTGTATTTTTGAAAGTACTGACTCTAGCTTTAAATACAGATAAGGCCTACATCGGGATTGGATGACGACTCAAAACCTATGTCGAAGAATGATCTTCAGCATCATCCTAATTCACAGATATTATTTGTGAGAAGGGACACAGTGAATGAAGAAATGGGCAAGGCTACTATGTAAATAAAGTCAATGTCTGAACCAGTTTCCTGTTTCCCGAGATGAATGGGGAAGCTCTCCTCTCTATATATTCATGGCTCATTGCTGTCAGCCAGGAGGATGCGACCTGAGTTTAACTCTCAAGTTTTTTACCCTCCTTGTTTTTTAAACATAGCCCTAGCGCGGTCTTCGGGCCATGGCACACGTTTTTTTTGTTGGTTTTTTAAGCACTATGGGTCTATTGCTGCGATGGAGCCTGCCTTAGGTTTTCCTTCCCCTTCTCTGGATGTGGATCTCTTCCTTTGTAACGTTATCGACTCCTTTTTTGGATACAATGTTGTCAAGTTTCTTACTTTTGAAGTAAGTTTGAGACTTGTATATTTATTTACCAGGTCTGAACCTTCCAGATTATGTGGAACATCTGTTTAGCATGACTGTAATTCCAATAAAAGTATATCCACAACAAATCGTGTGTTATAACATTTAGTGAAAAATAAGGAAAATAAATCGGTAGTGTTCTTCATACCATATAACATAATTTACTTAATCGTGTCTCAACATTTACCTGGTCATCGCAACATATAATATACATTGATTCATGATAATATTCCTTCCACTCGAACATACATGGTCATGATGATTCTTTATGCATTTAAAACATTATTCCCATGTGTGTTCCTAAAACGGGTTTTCATGCTCCTAAATTATTTTCGAAAACATTTTCCATATCTGAACTTAAAAACTAATAATTAAAAACGGCTTATTAATTTTTAGTTTAAGCTTTATTTATTAATTGAAAGATATATCATATAATAATAAAAGCTAAAAATAGTGTATGTGGATCTCAAAAGTTTTAAGGGAGGCGTACAAATCAGTAAACTCATACAAAAATAGTATTTTCAAATGATTCAATTTTCCGTTGAAGAACTAAATTCAATTTAATGTTCCTTGATTGAATCTCGATTATCAATTGATTGAGTTCAACTCTAAAAGAGATAATGCATGAATAAATTCTAATGCTAAATTCCAAATGATCACATAAACATATGAATTATGTAATTCCTACACTCATACGGACAAAACACACAAATAGCAACATACCCACAAAATGCAACATCCTGTTAATATTAATTGTTGTACAATACCTTGCATTTATCGGTTAATTAGACATAATATTAACTCTTATAGTCATAATATATTAATTAAATAATATTATTTCTCTAGTCGCGTCAATTTCAAAACTTTTGATAGATCGTCAATCAGAGTTACGTTATAGAAGTTAGTATCAGGTTCGCTAGCTGTGGGGCCCACTCTGTCTTTATCTGAGGTCTCCCAAAGATTAGAGACTTATGAAGACCCACTCCCACAGTGTTTTTAGAATAATTATTTGTTTTGGTTCCAATACGATAAAAATCAAAAAATCAGTCATCTTTTAATTTTTCCAGCACACGACACGTCGCTCATCGAACTAATTAAGACAACACTCCCTCAACTAACCGTAATTAATAACCTCTCCCTCCCCCAGCCCCTTAATGGTTCCACGACACCCTCCCGCTCTTTTTTCCAAAAAGCTCTTCTTTACATGCAAACTCATTCACTTCATGTCTCTTTTTAAAAACCTCATGGAGCCAAAAACTCTCACCTCACTCTCTTGAAAGCCAAACAAAGAAACTCAGCTCCTCCATCTCCCTCACTCAGTTGTGGCCTCCCCTCCTCCAAAACACCATAAAAAAACTCATCAAAACCTCATACACCCTTCAAAGAAATTAAAGCCCTCATTCTCCTCTACAAGAATCTCTATTTTGTTTGCAAGAAGAGTGGGCTTTCTTTGCACATACGTGTAGATTTTCCCTTGTATTGATGTGTTTTCTTGTGTATTTCACTCTCCTCTTCTTCCCGTGAGTTTTCCACCCATAAATAATGTTTTTCCTCATCTAAAACCCCTAGGGCAGATTTGGCCCTCTCTAGTTGTTTAGGGTTTCCACATGTTATTTTGTTCCTCACATTATTTTTTAGTTCCCCTCATCATTCTAAGAGAGGTTTGTGAAAGAAGTTTGGTTTAAAAATGAGTTTCAAACTGTTGAAGCTACTGCCTTTTGAAGTTCATAGGCGTCCCTTAGGTTGCTTTTGAAATTGAGTTTGTAACTAGCTTCCTTGAAAGATTCTAAGCCCTTTTAGATAAATAGAATTCTGTCAAAAAATGGTTTTATGATGAGTTAGTTTCTCTTGAACGCATTTTCGATTTTGGGAAGATTTTTGGGTTAGAGGATGATTTCATGAATAATGTTTATTTTTTTAGAACCCTTGTAACATTTTAAGTGCGGTTTATGAAAAGAATTTTGGCATAAAAGAAATCAAAATATGTGGACTTTGTGTCTTACTTATGCTAGTGTCGGCATTGAGAGGTTCATACGATGAGAGTTTGTATTTTTGAAATGTGTAAGTCTGTTTGTGTTCCTTTAAAGATTTGAGTATGAGTTTGTATTCAAAGTTTTGATTAAAAAAAATCACTGACTATGCCTTTTGTTTACCTTTCCTTGTCCCTTGAAATGCTTCAAGGATTCATGATCCATGTGCACCACAAATTCCTTTGGCAAATTCCGTCTGTCGAACCTACAAAGTTATTATCAAAGCATACAACTCTTGGTCATAAGTAGAGCAATTAAGTTTAGGTATACTAAATTTCTCACTAACGTACACAACATGCCTATCTTCTTGCCTCAAAACAACTTTTATACATAGACATGAAGCATCACACTCAATTTCAAAAGATTTAGAAAAATCGAATAAGACAAGTCATCTCGTGCTCTCATTCCCATTTGAAACCAACATTTTTCTTGACAACTTCTGTCAATGATGCAACTAGTGTTCTAAAATCCTTGACAAAACTTCGATAAACACTAGCTAGCTCATGAAAACTCCTTCAATTACACAAACTCTTAGGTGTAGGCCATTCCTTAATTGCTCTCACTTTTTCTTCATCTATTTCTACCCCCTCTAGAACTAACAATAAATCCAAGAAAGTTTACTTGTTGAGTGCAAAAGGAACACCTTTTCAAGTTAGCGTACAACTTCTTTTTTCTCAATGCGACACACCCCAAATGCTCAAGATTTCCACCATGCAATTCATCAAGCATATCTTCTAATCTAGGAATTGAATGTCTACACTTTATAGTGATTTTGTTGATGGCTTTACAATTCATACACATCATCCATGATCCATCTTTCTTTGGCACAAGAATAATGGCAACAATGTAACACCCTAGCTAGCTGTTTACGATTAAGTCGCAAATAATGTTCACTAGTTTGTTACTTTCTTAGTTTGAATAATTTTAGTCCTATATTGCCTTTGAAAATAGTCTTTAACTGAAAATATGGATCAATTTAAAACTTTTCCTTTGCTAGTAAAACATAACGTATGAGGCATGAGTACAAGAAAGACATATATATATACACACACACATACACAAGGAAACGATAGAATCTAGAAGACTTAGTCGTTCAAATTCACAACATATGATAACTCAAGGCAATCATAGAAAGCATAATTTATATTCATCCATAAAGGTCCAAGAATAGTTACATACTTGATTCTATACATACATATACATTTACTACACATAAGAAGCTAATGATATATCTAATCCATTTAACTAAAAAAAATACAAACATATCATCATCACGGTACACAAGTAGAAATCATAATTTCGCAGCTCCACTGGAGTGTTCTAGAGCCATGACGTCCACTCTCTATCATATGATACAGATCTCAGACATTTTGATTGGCGGTCAGAGAGTCTGACATTCAATCCCCTACAAAGCCTCCTCCTCTGAGTCCTCCTCGGGATCTTTCTCCTCCTCTTCCAAGTCTTCCTCCTTTGGTCCTCCTCTTTGGGATCTTCCTCCTTAGGGAAATCTTCCTTAGGAGAGTCGATGCTATGCGAATCCAAGTGCCTGGGGGTAAAGGTCCCGCCTCTGCGTCATGTGTTCGAAGGGCCAATTTGCGTCTGAACATAGGGATAACCCTTTTCCTTACTGTATGACACATACGCGGACCCAGATACTCTAGCAAGGATCTCATAACTGGAGTGGGGCCTGGATCCATCTTGACATCCTTCTTGTACATGCAAGACTCGAAATCCTCGATGATGATGATGGGAGCATCGAGGTGCGAACCTGGTCCTGGGGAGGAACCTGGTGCCATCTGTACCGGTGTATCCTGAGGTGCAGCTGTACCGGAAGGAACCAGATGATACAAAGGAACTAGAGAGGGAACAGGTGCTGGTGATGGAGTAATTTGGACGTCAACGAACTTTAACAAAATAGTCACCGTGACAAACCGCGTCATGGGGTCAGTCCACGTATCCAAATGCAGGATCCGTGCCCTGCGACTCCTTGAAGAACTCGCCATACTCTCCTAAAATCCTAAATGAATGAGGATGAGAACATTGCATCCTCAGTGGGAATCCTTGGGGACACTTGAAATATAACACTCACGCTCGTGTATGTCACTCAAAATTGGCTTTTTACCAAAATGTTCTCTCTAGCCTTTTTCGAAACAAACTTCTACTTATGAAGTCTTAGGAAAGAACCTAATCAATGACACTCTTAAGGCAACAAATTTTTATAAAAACCAAGGATGTAGAATAAAGCATGACCGGAAAGACTAAAATAAAGAGCTTGGTCATATTATCAGAACACGATTCTTTTTTCTTTTTTTTTTCTATTTTTTCATTTTGCTTTATTTTTTTTTATGATAAAGACAAAACAAATAAAGCAAGTTTAGACCTGGAAGGAGAAAATTGTGCTCTAAATACCAAATGATATGATTCAACTTGTGTTTTAGTTGANATATTTTTTTTATGTAAAATTTAAACAAAACCAAATTGATTTCATAAATTAAATTTTGAACCTCTTGTCTCAATGATGTCATCCAACTTGCTGTCTAGTTTAGAAAAAAGAAAATTGCTCAATTTTAAGAGAATATCAGCAGGAAACTAAAACATTTTTACCTATGCTTTCTTTGAATTTGTCTACCACATAGACCTTCAGAAGTATGATACTAAAAAGATGCAAATTATGTTGGGGATCATATGAACCAAAATAGTTTTGATAACAATGTTGCATGACGAGTCATGTTTTTAAATTTCATTTCGTATCATCATAGATAATCACTATCACTGCAATAATGTTTGGAAAGGCACTGTGCGTGCGAGATTATTGTACATGAAAAACAAAATCTAAGCGCGCACACAAGAAGAGTGAATAATAGGATTACATGGCGCGCAGAATTGCATAGACTAATTTTATCCGAGTAATTTTACTAGTCTCACATTCAAGGTAAATCTTAGCGTGACAATACATCAACAATTCAAAATATAAGTTTTACATAATATATAGATATTTCATAACTAGTTGATATATTGCTACAAGTACTATTCACATGTTCCCTTACAAAAAGGTGCCAACGAGGTCTAAATGAACTCACCTCAACAAGCTGTTCAAATTCATGACGAGTGATGAATCATATGATATGATGCCGCTCTGGAATAACCAAGAGTATTACTATTATGAATAAAATATGGTCCCAAATGCACCATGTCCATCTTCCTTCAATTCGAGTGCTTGACTCAATCCCATCATAATTAAAATTTCAACCTAGATGTAAATTGAGAAGCATTCCATCATATTTATGTGGTTCCCGCGGACCATGAAGATTTAATAAACAAAGTTGAGAGATGCTCTTCTTAGTGTACACAAGAAATGATCGGGGGGGTGTTTAACATTCATATGAGGCAGAAAATTGGAATTTTTTAAACTATGGGGCAAATAAAATTTTTACATTTATATGGGGCTGAATACTAAAATTGTTATACCTTAGGGCGACTTCAGGAATTAAAAATATTTGAAAAGAATTTTTTGTTGGTACTAAAATCGCCGAATTCCATGATGATTTCAGTTTTTGCGAAACCGAGGCACGTTAGGTGGGATAGATTGTGCACAATCGAGGCAATAGGCTACAGGTGGGACAAACTTGAAATTGCCAGATGGCATGGCAATTTCAGGTGTGGTTGACCACACTTCCCGGAGCAAAATTTGAAGTTGAACGTGAATGTGAAGTGCAGAGTTCATCCCCTTCATCCCCCTAAATATCTATATATTCTCTTTCACTTCTTCGTCACATCATTTTCATTCACAATTTCTTTAGAACAAGTGTGTTAAGAGTTCAATTCTATTTTTGATTAAAAATAGTGTTAGGATGGTGAGACCTCCGAAAGATGATTATATTGTGGATCCCTTGTTACACATCTCAGTACAAATGCTTGAAAATGATTAGGTTTATATTCATGTTATATTTTATTCATGTCTATATTCAGACATTTCCGTTATTGATGTTATATTTTATTGTTTATGCATTTTAAGTATTTTGTTAAAAAGTGAGACATAAAATATGTTCTACATTTGTCTTACTGTGAGGATCTTGTGTACCATAAATGTGTGTATACTGACATTTTAAAAAAAAAGTAGTACTAAGTACTTCTTATTTGTTTATTTTTGTAAGTATGTCATTAAAAAGTGAGACACAAAGTATGTTCTACATTTGTGTTATTATCAGGATCTTGTGTACCAGAAATGTGATAAAATACTTGTTGTTGATGTTAAAAAATGTAATAAAAAAAGTATTGGATCTTGTTTTAATATTTGTAATTATTTTATTGTGAGATATCGTGTCGATACGCATTTATTTATCATTAGATGAGAATTTTTTGAGGTGGACACATGAGTCTTTTAAAATCATATCTAATAATAAATAAGTGTTAACATGATGTATCATATTAAAATGAGTACAAAAAACACAATTCTATCATGAGAGGTGAAATAGAAGAACTTGATAAGGTTACTATTATTATTTTCTTTTTTACTAGTGTTGATTACTTTTTTCTTATTTCATGCATGTTCATCTGTTTCATTTTGTCTGTTTATTTCTTTCACGGCAAACAATTCCTTTATAGAACTATTATTATTGTTAAGAAATAGTTTTTTTTGGGAAAATTATACCTAATTTTTTTTGGGACTTTATTCCTAATACCGTGTAGTAGCAAGTCATAGACTTATAATTGTCATACACACACACACACATACATACATGGTTGTTAATATTTGTATCTAATTTATCGTTTTTATGCAGTTTATATGTCAGTCATATCGACAACCACAGGTTGCTGCAGTCATCCCAATAGACGTGAGGAACAAACGAGGTATGCGGTCAGTAGTATGTCCACTTATTTGCTTTGAGATTGTTGAGTGGCATGCAGCTGACCACGTCTGCAATATTTTGGGTCATGCACATAATTGTGATCATAGGGGAAATTTGCAAGGACTAACATTGATAAATTGGGTGCAAAGGCATTATCAGTGGATGCAGAGGTGGGTTAATCGTGTTGCACTAGTCACTAAGCAACTTATAACCTATAGACCCACCATCCAATATTGGCATTAGTATATGGAGAATAACCAAAGATTTCTTAAGCTGATATACTATCATCAACAGTTACCTGATGTTTGGCAAACATACTTTCCCTCACCGCCACATGGTAATGTGCCCATGAGTTTGGTGATGCGCCCCCACAGGATTTCTGTGCACCGAGGCCCCCGCAGGATTTCTCTGCACCGAGGCTCCCATAGGATTTCTTTGATCTGCGCCTCCCCAACTTGGTTTATTTCCTCTGCCACCCCAACCTGGTTTCTTTGTTCCGCCTCCCCAACATGGTATATTTGCTCAACAGCCTTCCTCGCCATTGCAGTAGAATTTTGACACTCAATTATCAGCTTGGTTAGGCGAATAATACGATGATTTACCTCGTGGGGGCTCAACAATTGCAACAAATTGATGAGAACATTGAAGTGTTGAACCCTGGTCCCTTTTCGTCTCAACATCCTCATAATGAAACTCATGACTTTGAAGTGACTCCAACTCCGTATAGATTTGACACACGATCTCCTCTTGATGGTGAAGGGTGTAGTGGTCAACAGTCAAATGCTAGGAGGTCTTTCTATGTAGGATCTTCTTCAAGAACTAGTGAGCCACATGTACGATCACCAAGAAGATCTATTGGCTTGGATTATTATGTAGTCGTGCGCAAAGGTTTTTCTGAGCCGTCAAGTTCTGGAACTAGAGTTAGAGTGCCATTTTATCTAAATGAGCCACCAGAGGATGCATCAAATGATGTCGACATGGATGGTGCAACTCCGAGCCAGCCATCGTGTAACACTAGTAGAAGGGGGAACATTTTTATGAGGGGGATGTAAGGAGTGCAGAGAAGAGTGTAGCGATTAATGGGGTGTCGAGGTAATAACGAGGGAGCTATAACCAGCGATGCAGCTATAGACAGGCGTCACATGAGTGCTCCTACATAGTCGGGGTATGAATTGCGAGATTGTCAAACAATTAGGGCACCCAACATGTACACCCCTACAGAGANGGGAAACCTTGAAATACTATAAATTAAACAATTATCCAAAAACATTAATTAACAAATTATGCAAAGGTTATTTTTATTTAAAAATAAATAAATTTCTAACTTATTAAAACTTTTGATGTGGTGTCACTGTAGTTTGTCGGTGAGAGCTAACTTGGTCTTAAACTTCGTTGGACCTTTGTTAATCCTTACTTTCTTAGTAGAAAAGTGATCATATTGTTAAATTTTTTGTATTTGTAAGGAGAAATTGTTATTTTTACAAATAAAGTCATCGTCATTAAAACTTTCTTTTCCCTCGTTAGAGACGCAAACACATTCATACTATCTTTGTGCGAGGTGGTCCACAATGGCAGACGTGCACGAATTGCATCTTGCTCCTTTGCAACAACTCTGAAACAACAATGGGAGGCAGCAATGCACGCAAGCAATGGTTGAGGAGCAGCTATGGCGGTGCCGCTTTGCTTTCTGTTTGGTCATGAAAGTCACCTTTCATCCTTGCTAAATAGCAACACAACAATAAGAGATGACGGTTCCTCTTTCATGATGGTTCATGCAATAGGGGAAAACCCAAAAGAAAACAAACCTTTATTCATTTTTTATTTAATCCTGTTACTTCCAGACTTTGATAATGAAAGAGATTTTGGCGAACCCTAATCACAGTTTCATTTCATGACAATCATTTTGTCAAGTTCTATTAACATAGACCTATAACAATTCTGATTCAAAGATCTTTAATTTAAACAATTTCAAAATTTCTTTTGGTTATCTAAGGTGAAAATAGCCAAAGAAATTAAGGACAAATTTGAGTGTGAATGTGTTCAGGTGTCTAATCAAGAGAAAGAAAGCATTTTGATGACGATGACTTTAATGGTAAAAGTAAAAATAAATTGATTCTCCTTATAATAATAAAAAAATTGACATAGGATCACCTTTTAAATTAAAAAGTAAGAACCAACGAAGTTTCAACGAAATTTGAAACTAAGTTAATCATCACCGTAGTTTATCAATACGAACTATTGAATAAATATTTTGAAGTTGGTTATGCATAACTCCATTGCTCAATGGTTTCTATTATAGGTAATTACGGGGAAAAAATTAACATTAAGAACACGAAGGACCATCTATACTAAAACTATTAAGAGAGGTCTAATAAATGTTAGAGGGCGGATCGTGCTACTTTTATAAATACACAATAATACATTTTGTATGAGAAATTTATGACATAAATAATTTATAAATTTGTCATTAATTTTTAATAGATTAGAAATTGAAAATCAAAATTAAAGAAAAAATACAATTGTTGGCTTCATCGACTTTCTACTTATATATCCACAATTTAGAGAGTGCATCCTACGTATATAAAAAGAATAGAAAAGAGAAGCAGAGGAGAAAAATTTGAAACACAAGAAACAATGAGTAAGATGAAGCTTTTCTGTAGCGCTCAACTTTCAATGGAAGTACTAATTGTTATGACTTAAGTTTATGACAAAAGTCCAATTTAAAAAGCTTATGAGATGAGAGAATTTCTTGACTGTTGGTTTCTGGGATGGGTGGTTGTGGGTTTGGAGTTTTAAGTGGAGGAGATAGATACTTACAAATTCACCAAAGACCTCTGGAAGGTCTTTTCCCTCCTAGGGTGGAATTGATGGCTTGGTTCGTGATTCTAGACAAGATTAACACAAGACAAAGGTTGGCGAGATTCAATATTATCCCATATGATCGGATTGTTTGTGGCATTTGCAAGGAAAAGGAAGAATCAGTTTGTCATATGTTTCTACATTGTGACTTTGCATTTCAACTATGGAATGTTTGGTTGCTTGGGTGGAACATTTCGTGGGCTATCCTAGTGTTATGGACTGGACCATAAAGGCCCATCCGGCACACCTCCACGAGCAAGGCCCGACACTCCGCGGATCGGCCCAACTCAGGATAGCCATCCGAGAGCCCTCAAATGGTCATGAGATCCTCTCCTCCCACCTGCTCGGGATAAGCCATCATGAGATCCTCTCCTCCTACCTACTCAGACTCAACGGTTCCGAGACCCTCGACCAGGTCGCTACACGCGGACCCGCGATACCTTCCCATCGCCGCCACATGCGGAAAAATCTCAACAACCCCCCTTATATATAATAGTCCATGCTCCAGGTATGAGATCATCCAATCATCACTCACTAAATTCCATTAAACCATTGTTTACTTGAGCATTGGAGTGTTTGCAGGTACCCACTGCAAAGCGAGTCCAGAGACCGTCCCAGAGGCCTCACCAGAGACCTTAGAGCTCTAGGATCCTGAGAGTGGACCGAGGTGCATACTTCGGAACATTGGCATGCTAAGGAGATGTTCCTTGCGTGGCAGAGGACCCCAGTGAGAGGTCATAAAAAAGAGGGTTATTTGGGGTCCATTGGACAATATGGAGAAGTAGAAATAAAAGCATTTTTGGGGGGGAATAAAAAAATCAGATTGCAGTTGATTCAGCCAAGGAGTTGGTGCTTTTTTGGGTGAATCAATGGAGTAAAAAATTGTTGATTTTCTGCTGTGAGGTGTGGTGTGGTGTTCTAGTGTTCCTGTTTGGGATCGTTTAATTGGTGCGCTATTTTTTCCTGGTGTCTAGCTTATCTTTTGGGGTTTTCGGCAGTTTGACACTTGAGTGGCAGTAAGTAGTGGTACAAGGAAGATAGAATATCCAATGATGACTTGCAGAAATGAAAAGTACCTTGATTCGGCAAAGGAGAAGATGCTTGGTTAGTAGTAGTAATCTTGTAGAACATGTAATCGTCATACTTTATGAGGCAGCTGGGAGCCAAAACCTGCCATCCTATCTTTGTTCCGCAGCATTTGGGAACTCTGTCCAACATAGCCTCCAGACACTGCCCGCACTGCTTGCTCGTGAGGTCCCTGCTGCACTGCACCAACCCATACCTTTCTCCCGAGGGTCCCAAATTGAACTCGCCCATTGCATACAGCAGGTTGGTCTCCACAGTAGCTTTCCTTATCAGACTCTCCATATAATTCTCCGATCTCTGAAGCTCACTCGGATTGCTGCTATTCTTGGATCCCAAAATCTGCCACGAAGGAGCCACCGTAAGTTTGCCGAAGAAGTCTCGATTGGAGTACCTGAGGATGCAGTAGTTGTACCATATCACCGCGGAGGTTCTGTTGGGGCAGCGGTTGAGAATCTCGGACGCGGCGGTGGAGACGCAGAACTGGCAGAATGTTCCGGTGACGTCGCCCCTGCAGTCGTAGAGGCCATAGACAGCGTTGTCACCATCGTTTCCGGCGGTGGTGTGGTTGTATCCTTTGCTCGTGGCGGCATCGGAGGAGAGCCAGGCGAGGACGCTGTTGAGGTTGGATTGGTATGATGCGCTTAGATGTTGTTCTGTTGAGTTTTTGCAGTCATCGCCCATGTAGTTTGGGGATTGCGCACCTCTTGTGGTTGAAACGAACAAGACAAGGATGGTATAACTCAGAGTGAGTTTTGTTGCCGTCATGGTGAAAATGGCTGCCATGGCAATATGGTCTTAGCTAGCTACTTCGATCGATCTCCGGTCCCAAGGTATCACTTCCTACATGTGTTAAGGGTCAACTGCCTGTGAATTATGCTACCTGAAAAAGCAAAGAAGAAAACGGCACTTCTTTGACTTTGAGATGAGATAGATGAAGCAACTACCCAGTGATGTATGGTTGCTTCTGTTCTGTACAAGCTTCGAAATATTAATAACATGGATGGAGTGGACCAATCCTTGGCAGATTATTGTTGTTGTTGAATTGTTACATCAAATTAATTATGTAAATGTAATATATTTATATATTATTATATTATGTTTATTTTTGTTACGTACATTTTTTTATTTAAAGGTAAATTTATTCACTTTAATATATTTGTAATAATATATTTTAAAACAAAAAGGTTGGCCTACCAAGTTTTAGATTGGTTAAGCCTCTAAAATATGATAGATCAGGTTCAAAAAATAGCTTTTGACAAAAAATAGATCAAATTTANGACAATTTCAAAAACCTATCCCATCAATGACCCACTTTATTGCAGGTGCTAAAATTCCCACCTGCTCCGGAAATTTCAAACACCTGCTGCAGCAAACAACATTTTGCTTTTTGTTTAATTTTTTTTTTTAATTAACAGCGTAAATTTCTTTTCTGGAACATATTACAAGCAAAAATTAATCAGGATCCCTATCGATGTAATTTTTCCATGATTCGGTAACATTCCAAATGATGGATTGGATTTGACAATTCGGTTGATAAGTTGATTTTGTTCATCAAAAAACGTTACCAGCACTAAATCAAGTTTTGACCAAAGAGGTTATGCTTGCTTTGATCACTCAATAAAAATCTGAGCATACACATAAGTAAATAAATGAGCTTCATGGATGCCTGGGGATTATACTGCCGAAAACTTCAAAAGGTTGCTTCAACGTGACCCCGAAAAGCTCAAATTGACAGCCTTAAAATTGTCAATCCCCAGATTTCTTTGATATCGCGATGACATTGAAGTTCAGAGAGTCCGGGTTTTTCTGGATCATGCTTTGGATGACTTTAGCTGCATCCTGTTGTAAATTTAGACATAGATTAGAAATTAAATAAACAATAAAAGTAACGAAGGCAGATATGCAAGAATGAAAGGTTGCAAACCCAGCAACTTAAGACATGATTAAATAACAAACAAGTCGACCCATGGTTGAAAATGGTGTCAAGACTCACAATACTCCAAATTTGACATGGACGGAAAACAGGGACAAAGAAACAGGCTTACACAAGCAGGTAAAGTTAACCTTTTTCGGCATATCCAAATCCAATACAGTTAACACGCAAAGATCCTTACCCTCAACAAGGTATTTGGTGAGGATGGACCATGAGATATTGGTCCCAACTTCCTTCCATCAAGCTCGTAAAGTTCACCTGCATATAAAACGATCATACAAAAATTAATCAGATAAAAGGAGGAGAAGAACTCAAAATTGATCTAAGACCCAAATAATTTAGGTAGATCGGTTGCTTATTATTTTGTTGTTGCCGTAACCATTGTATCCTTGCATATTGTTTTGCACTTTCAACAAATACCAAACACAAGAAAATACTTAATCAATTATACAAAGAAATTACCATCCACGCAAGCAAAGCAGATGAAATGAGTGTCCACGTTATCCGATGCCTGCATTACAAATGTTAAAAATAAAAAATAAAGGTGAGAAGAGAGAATAAACTACTTCAGTTAAGCTCCATTTCTTTTTTAATTCCTTTTTGGGTGGGGAGGGAAATATCTAAGGATGATCATAATACTGTCAGTTTTACTTGGCAGGACAACCTCACTACATGATGAAAACACTGACAGTTATATCTATATCTCCCAAAACCCTCAGTTTTATGTTTCCAGCACAAAGAACATTAACTTTGAAAAAGAAAAAAAGAACCTGATGATTTCCCAATTCACATTAAAAAAACTAGCTTTTCATATTTTTTAGATGAAAGGGCTTCAAACTTTACCAGAATTGCCATCCCTTGAATACTGCAGCTTATCTAAAACTCATGCGGCAAGTAACAGGATCCCTTATTTCCTATGACGAGAACAAAGAGCATTTATCAAACATCCTTGAGGGCATGGTTGTTAAACTCTCGAGTTAACTCGTAAACTCTTACGAGTTTATGTAGGAGTTTACAGTTCTACTACACAAAATTTGTTAACACTCATGTAAACTCTCTTTTGTTAAACTCATACGAGTGTAAGTAAACTATCAATTTTACTAACAAGTTTACGAATTAAAATCTGCCTACGAGTTTACGAGTTCACCCTTCCTAGGTTATCCGGATTAACGATGACTTGGCAACGATTTAATTGGTTAAACCAGTTGAACTATGACCCAGCGATCTCACCTGCTTGATCTCTCGTTCAGTTTTTAAAACACTGTTGAAGAGACCATTTGCTTAACACTAAATCGAAGCCTAACTCATAATCTAATTCCAAATTAATTAGTGACTAGACCAAATAAACTTCCTTAAAAAGGCCATTACATTGTAAACCCCAAAAAACAGGACCACTATGCTCCAACCAAATGCATCAAATAGTGGCATGGACTGCACATTGCTATAAATATGAAGCACTTTAACTTCTTTCACCTATACCAAAACTACTAAAAGCTAGTCACAAAAATAGGTCCAGGAACTGCCCTAGTAAACATGAGGGTACACGACTGAATTGGCTATATACTACTACCTTAACTGAATCACTTTGAAAGTTGCAGCTTCATTTAATTTTAAGAGAAACTTTCTAGCCCCCTTTGGCCCATAGAAATAAATGCTTAAGTAATCACACAAGTTCAAGAAAGCAAAACTCAAGTAGGAAGAACGGTTTGCATCTAAGAGGTTGGTGTATGCTTATAATCTTATATCTCTTGTGAAGTTAAATGGCTATTTATAACTATTAAGATATAAATTCATTCAATTACCTCTACCAAACAGTTTAAACTTTTGGGGAAAGGTGGTTCTGGACATAGTATCAGAGCTTCTACGACCAAGTGATCTAGAGTTCAGTCCTTGCCATCATTATTCTTCTAACTATTGTCCACGCTTCAAGTCAAAAGAGCTCTTACGTGAGGGGGCGTGTTAAGATATAAAACAATTCAATTGCCTTTATCCAACAACTTAAGTTTTGGGGAAACATGATTCTTGAAAATACCAACTTTTCAAAGATTCATTTTTATACAAACTCAGTACATAGAAAACATTAATTTAAACATAGGTTGAAATGTCTAATATAAAAAGGAAAATCAAAATTATCAGAACTATTCCCACACAAGGACATTCAGATACAAATTATGGTACTCAAATGTATCTACTTAAGTATCACTTTATCATATCCAAAGAAAAATGATAACAAGTTACACAGCAAGATTGTTCCAAATGCAGTGGAGTATTTTTTCAAGATAAGAAGGCTGCACTGTACCTTAAATGACTACATCTGTATCACTAAACACATCACGTCATACCCCCAACCACCCCCCCAAAACAAATTTGAATCATTTAGTGCATCTCTTTAAATTGAATCAATAAAGCTACCTCTGTGTCACCAGCAGTGGCTGCCACCAAATGAGCAGCTTCCATCTCTCGGTCATTTTCAAGAAATACAGCACGCTGCAAGATATATAAATTAGAAAACACCGAGCAAAAATTATAGTTAGTTTCAATTGATTGCATTTGTGTAATATAAGAAAGAATGAAAGAGAGGAGGTGCAGGTATGGAGAAATGACCTGCAATGGGTCCAGGCTTGCAGTAGACTCGAAGAACTTATCGAAGAATGACCCTTCAACTGATAACAAAACACAAACCGAATGAGAATTGATGGTTAACCCACTAACAACCCTAATGTAGGCAATGTGATTTGTGGAAAACTCACCAAACTTGACCTCAGAAGTTATGTTCCCAAGAGCATGAAGAAGCCCTATTGTACCGCAAGCATTACCCACAGTTTGCTTCATAAAATACACCCTACCGCTATGTTCCTACACCAAAAAAAAACACATAAAAATCCTACTCAAGGCATGCAGCTAAATCATCAACGAAATGATCCATGCGACCCAAAACTCACATTCATTGGACTATTGTTTAATAGAAAAATGAAAGAAGCTTGTATGCCCTCTGGTTCAAATTATCTATCACATTGAGTAATAAAATTTAGTTGTTATCTATCATTAATGGAACATCTATAATTTCTTTTTACAATTTTACCCTCTACACACCAGTGTTATCAACTATCTGCTATAGCACCTCTATACTGCTATAGTGTAGTGGGTTTTAAGCTGGCTGCTATGCTATTTTACAGTGTTAATTGACCGTAATAGTGGAAAAAATAGTGGATTTTGAGCAAAACACTATTTCCGCTACTCATTGCTACACACAATTCTAAGCACAATAAACAATGAAATAAATTAGTTATTTAATAAGAGCATTTTAGTAAACAGCTTTATAATAAGACCCTTAGTTTTTGATTTATTAATTAGCGTGAAAATGCCTAAAGTGACACATAATTTGAACCGGGAGTACTAGCTTAAAATACAGTTCGGCAGAATTCCACGAAGCAAGGAAATTGAAAAGTAGAAAATAGATAAGTTAAAACTAAAAATTGTATAAATAGCTACGTCCACTCACCTTTTTATTATTTTCCTGTTGCAACCTCTCTTCTTCAGTCTGATATAAGATAGTGAAATTAAATAAATAAAAAAAGGTAAACAAAAAATTAAGAAGCTAGAGAATAATAAAGAGTTTATATGAAACTAACCTTAGCGGTAAGGGGATAGAGGAGAAGCACGGCGAGAACGGGCTTCGGAACCATTTCCAAAAGCTCTTCGTCTAAGCCGTAAACATCACAGCACTCTGCCTCACCCTCTGGAAGTCCAAGACCCCAAAGGAACTGCAATTCCACCCAATACAAACAACTTAAGAGACTTAAAATTATGCAGCATGATCTAAGTTTACTACTCTTAATCCAGAAAACAGTGTAAACAAAAATCACAAAAGCAAAAATGAAAGAGAGGGGGGGGAAAGGGGAGAAATAATAACAATAATATTTTTTTTTTTTAAATTCAACAGATTAGAAGATCAAGAGTGATAAGCACGAAGGATGAGGGGGAAGACCTCACCTGATTCATGACATCAGGGTTAGCTTCGAGAGGAAGCCACTTTTTGGCAGAAGGCCTTTCGTCTAAGGTGGCCATATTCCGCTTCTTTCTTTCTTTCTCTCTCTCTCTCTCTCTAGTTTGTAACTACTTAGTACTTACTACTACTAGGAAATTTGCCCCCCAGCAATTTATGCTCTTGTTCGGAACTCTGAAAAGTGCAAGAGATTTTTTCTTTTTGGTCGAAAGCAGAAGAGTAGTGTAGTCAAGTTACGTGGATTTGTATTGGGCCTACGAGAAGCCCACACTTGCAGGAAGCAACCTGCGAGACGCGGTCCGTTTCTTATTCTCCCATCCTTCTTTCTCTTTCTCTTGTCCTGACTTTGGTTACAAAACTATTGTCTGCCCCTGTGTACGGCCGTTGCGCCACTTCAATTTTGGTCACAATTTTATGCCTATTTTGCCATTGTTATATGGGCAAGGCTATTATGGTACCTCAATGGTTTGATACCATTGGATGGTATCCCTGTTTTCCAGACAAACATCTTTCCAAAGTTACAACTGATGCCCCTACACTCTTCACTAATCAAACTTTCTAATATTGCACACAAGTCCTTACTGAAAAATTTGTTTGCAAATGTGGCTTTCCCCTTTCTTGTCGCCAACCACCACCACCGCCCTGAACCTGATTAGTGATTACTCCGGTATGATGCGGTAGTATATGATCTGCTCCGGCGCCCCCAGCTCGCTCAGCTGATCAGTCGTTAGCTTCGTCATCGGCTTATCGTTGGACGCAAGAACGGTTTAGACGTATCCCTCCGACACCAGCCGCCCCATCTCCATCGCCAACAACGTCGGGTTCACAAGGATGTCCGCCATATCGTTGTAACCACCATAATGCAGCAGCGTCTGGATGAAGTCCTTCACCCGGCGCTCTCCATTGAAGTGGTGGCGCGGGCCTCTGGGACCCGGAGCCGGCGCTGGAGCTAGTGACGGTCTGGGAGCCATGGCGTCATAGATCGGGAGCACCGGGGGAGCGTCGGCGGGGACCGGGGCGGGCTTCTTGAGACGGTGGGTGCGCAGATCCACCTACGGTGCTCCCTCCTAGAGCACCGCCGAGATCGCGCGGAGGTTGCAGCAGCGGTTGAAATCCTCCTAGACGGACCTAGGCACTCGATGCCGTGGATGGCGCTGTCGTCGAGGCGGAGGACGGCGGTGGAGTCAACGGTCCTCTGGCCGGATGAATTGGTCGTCAAATGGAGGTGGTGGACGTTGGAGAGCGTGGGACGGCGTAGGGCGGCGGAGGAAGCGGCTGAGGGCCAAATGGAAGAAGTGATGCGGGCGGGGAGAATGTGGGAAATGAGGAGGGTTCGGAGGGAGGGAAGGAACGTTTCGAGGATTGAGGAGGAACCAATTTTGCAAAGGTTTGGAGGACCAGTGTGCAATATTGAAAAGATTGAATAGTTAAGTTTGTTGTGGCAACACTTGTAATTTTGAAAAGATGTTTGGCTAGAAAACAGGGGTACCATCCAATGGTACCAAACCATTGGGGCACCATGGTAGCCTTGCCCTTGAATTGTCATATCACATTCTGAAGAGAAGGTGAACGAAAACCTCTCGTAGACGTGGTTATGAATGGGTGTACGTGTTGGATAATTTCAACTTAGAAGAAGAAATGGGGAAGTGGTCGTTATGAACAACTTCCAGTAATAAGAAACGTCAGTTGTGGAATGGATTGAGAAATTGACATTTTGAAATCTATATTAACTGATTCAAATAAAATAACAATGGTCACGGCTAATTTACCTTAATTTTTAATTTTAAAAATGATTTCATGTTAATTTTTTATTAATTATAATTAGAGTTATTTTATTTTTTATTTTATAATGAGAGTCATTTATCAAAATGTCTTATTTTCTTAACTTAATTATAGAAAAAACGAGCGACCCACGAGTACATTCCATGCCTCCTTGGCATCCTTGACAGAGGTACATCGTGCTTCGTTTAAAGCGGTCCTTGCGAGGTCTTATCACTACAATGCCAGCTTTCTGGTGATTTGGACAACATGGGACTGTCGCAACTATGCCGTCTTCTAATCGTAAGAAAGGCCTGTGGAAAAAAGTAATGTTGCAGATTGTTATGAGTGGCGACGTCACTGACTTGGCGTTGCAAAGCGGCTTCGAGATAGAAGCTGTGGTTGCGAGTCAGTTGGTGGCTGAGACTGGATGACTAAGAGGCAGACAGAGAACAAAGGGGAAAAGAGGAGAAAAGCTTTGCAACCCTAATAAGAAGGAGGATTAATTTGCAATACAAAAGCTTCTTAATAATTTGCACCGATACCCTGGTCTTGGTGGTCCAGAACTTCACAAGAATCACTTTAGCCATCACCCATCACATTACGATGTAAACACCCTCAACACTAAAAAAATTCACTGTCGCGATTTACTTTTATTTGGGCATTTTTGTTTGAATATTTGGGTATTTTAAGGTGTAAGTTGGATTCCTTGAATGGGCCCGAGAGGGCCCATTATTTATGTCTTCGTTTCAAATGAGATTTGTCTATCTACTTTGTGATTGGGCCTCCATTGTATACTCCATTTTAGGACGATAAGCTTAGTGTGGGCCGATTTATGCTTGCATTGCTTATTTGCTTTTCTCTTTATAGTTCAGCCTATTTTTTCCGATCAGAAAAAATAATTGTGCATACATGAGACAGCAAATGATTAGCTCTCTGACTTTTTTTAAAGATTTATTTTTGGAGCAAATGAAGTCTAAAGAAAGCATAAAATGAAATTTCAGATGTATATATTGGACAGGCGCGGTCTAAGATGATCCGGCTAAATTATGATGCTTATTCACCGTGATATAATGATATGGTATATGGTGGTTACACAATGCAAACCGTGAGATTGTCACTGAATATGATCCACGGTTAGGATTTGATACCTGTTACCTGTTTCGATGGCCATTTTAATTGTTTTTGAGAGTCTTTTTATACATAATTATTAAATTAAGAGTGTTTTAATTGTTCCCTTTGTTCTTCCTCCAGTTTCTCCGTCATGCCGCCCCACAGCACCCCCTTGTGAATCTTCTACAGATTGAAGAGCTTGGCTAAGTGCTCGTCGTCTTGGAGACGTCAAAACAGCATACCATGGAACAGAGTCACAGACGGTGGCAATCTCTTAGACGACGGTGCCTTTCTCAGATTTGCCAAGCATCGACAACGCCTTTGAAGGACAACATATTGAGGAAGATGCAGCTCGAGGTCTTTTGTTGAAGGAAGAAACAGCGAAAGATCTTTGAAATTAATATTATTAATAATTATTAATTACAATAAGTTAATTAAGGAAGTCATTTTCTTCCATTTTATAAGTGTGTGTGGATGGAAGGAGCTTAGGGTAAAGGGGTGGTGAAAGTATGCTGTCGATGGTCGGTGGATAATCTGCAGTGAATGGGGGTAGCTGATTCATTGCTAAATTAAATAAAGTCTGTTTACCGGTTTGCACAGTTAAAACCTCCAATAACAGGTTGCAGTCATATGTGGTGTAGCATAGACCACAAGGTGTTGCTTGTTTATTATCAAGAATCTAGATACAGTTAGATCTTTGAGCTAGACCATCAAGACTGGTGTATACTACTAAGTTCCCAACCAGAATAATTTATTTCCTGGAAACATGTCAAAGAAAATGTTGAATTGGATGGCTAAGGAATATTCTACAACAAAATGAACAATAAAAAAAAAATACACGAGAAAGATGAAAACTATTGCTTCATTGGGAACGCGGTGTCTCAGGAATCATTGAGAAAGATAAAACTGTAGTTACAGTTCTATCCAGTAAGTTGCCTACTAAAGGCTCTATATGATTCCAATGAATGACTGCATGATAGACATTCCTCTTTAGCAACTTGGACATAGAGATCATAAGCAGAACACCGCTCCTTTCACTCCCCAGTATATCTCGGTTTCCGCTTCTCAGCGAAAGCAGCCAAACCTTCCAATCTATCTTTAGTACTCAGTACCTGATCATAGCAGTCTTCTTCCAAAAGCAAAGCTGATCTCAGATCAGTCTCAACTCCCTCGCTAATTGCTCTTTTAGCCATCCTTATAGCTACGGGACCCTGTTAAAAATTTAATGCAACTGAATAACACACAAGGAGGAGGATACTTTTATTTTGATAATTTCACACATAAAAGTGATTTTACTTTAGAATAACCAANTACAGTAAGAAATATCTTAAGAGAAAGGGGGTTGGGAGAATAATCAAATCTGACACACAGGCAGATTAGATATGAAATTAATTAATTGATTGGCAAGAGGGGAGATTTAGGGTTGGGAGAATGCATTGAAGTGGAAGGGGGTGTCATTCAGATAGACTGGAATTGGAGAGGTGACCTCTGAGCTACCATCATTGTTTGAATCCTTGTTTTACGATATTACGATTTCTTCTATTCTTCACTGTTTCTCTTGATTATTTACTGTTGCCATTACACAAAGTTTCTCTTGGGTGAACACCCTCAATCACAGCAATATTATTTGATAATTAATTCTTCCTAAGTACATCATATTCAAAAGTAGTTTTTGAATTTGGACAAATTACCCAAATATGCTCTTGACTTGAATGTTCAGTTAGATTACAGGGGTCAACTGCACCAATCGAATCATTTGCACTTTGCAGCCATTTGCACAAGAAATAAAAATATATATATAGTAATGTAGTACTAAGTTATAACAAAGCAATATAATTTTTCTTTTTCTTTTCTTAATGGCTCAGTTTCTTCAAAAGAAGAAAATGAAAAATCAGCATATAAAAAACTAGTCACTGTCATTTATATTTATGGACATCAAATGGAATAAAATGCGTATTCCCTGCATTTCTAAACGGCTTAAAGCACACTATCAAATTCAGTATGATATGTTTCCAAGAGAGATACCTTCTCATTGATATCCTGAGCAACTGCAAGTGCCTTAGAATAAGCTTCGCCAGCAGGAACACAGTAATTTACAAGACCTGCACCAGAGTGGGAAAAGTTCGCATTTTTTTTCAGGTGAACAAAAAGTTTAGTATTTGTTATTGTATTGAACGTTGCACACCAGTGGTGGCCTTTCTCTTTGCTTGCTTGGCAGTCAACAGGAGACGGCTAAGACTAAGACTGCCATAATGTATGCAAGGAAAATTCCAAGACAAAGGAAGTTCAATAGACACAAACCAAAACTTCAATTTTAGAATGTCTAAGTTAAAATTGTAAATTAACAGAAAGACAGAGTAAACATATATCATGTATGGCATTACTACTAATTAAAGAAAGAAAAGAACCAAATGACTAGTCAACACACCCATGGACAGAGCCTCTTTGCCATCAATCTTTCGACCAGTAAATATAATTTCCTTTGCGATTGCATTTCCAATCAATCTAGGTAGTCGCTGTGTTCCACCTGCCCTGTGCACAACATGATTCCAGGAGAGGAGATCAATTGCAAAGATAGTGTTTTGTAATCTTAAGACAACTTTCTGAAGACAAGGAAGATATATATAGCTAGCTATTTATGCTCATTATCGGCTTTAGAGGCTTCAAGTTAATCCCAGAATAAGAACCTATAAACTCGATACTAGGTGTGTGACAGTGGGAGGATATGCAGCAGTCATTGACAGTGTCAAAAATAACAAGATAGCATGGTCCCCAGAATAATGTGCCAACCTGATTGTGTGCATTCATAAAAAATTAAAGCCTATTCATTGATCCACTTAAATATATTTTTGTCAACATATTTTGATATATTCTCTACTACATTGAAATTTTAACTTCACCCACTATTAGATAGCAGAACTGAAGCGATACATGGTTGAAATAGGTGGTGCCAGAGACTGCATATGCAAAAGACAATTAGGATACAGCATACCCAGGGATTATGGCGAGTCCTGTCTCTGGCAAACCCATAAGAGCATTTTCTCCTATACCATGAAAGAAGAAACAAGTAAAAACAAGTCTAATATTTGCATCACACTCAAAGCCTCCAAATGATCCTACAAACAAAAAATCCAAGTCGCAAAAGTGATGCATATTTAACTACCACAGATTCGAATATCACATGCCAGAGCCATTTCAAGTCCACCACCAAGTGCTACTCCTTCAATAACAGCAATAGTAGGTACAGGAACTGTCTGAATATAGAAACAAATATTATTCTAGTTTCAACTTCCAAGGCGCAGTGTTGACAAAGATGGGAAAAAACAGATGCTATGACATAAGGGAAATAAGTACAACCCGAGCAAAAGAAAGAACAAGAGAGAGCTTAGAGAGATTATCCATCAACAAAATTTCTTTTCAGTTTTCACTAACACACAAGAAGTGGAACAATTGAGGCCAGGAGAGAAAATTCATAGTACATCTTAGTAAGATGCTGCTGTGTTATAAAAGCGTGTGGGACGGAATGGAGCTAAACATTGCATGAAGTTGATTAGTACACAGCTTTAGAATGTAAATATTTGAATGATGTGAACCAACCTCTAGAAGCGAGAAAGTGGAGCGAAGGGAATTCACAAAAGCCTTAACCTCTGACTCATTCATGGACCTTCGCTCCTGAAAGTCCAATAAACACGACCGTCTGAAAACACACACGACTCTGATCTAAACCCTAACAATATAAGAAGTAATCCACACTAGCTTTCCTGACAGCAAGAATCCATCAAGGAAGCAATTAAATTATGCCTAACTATTATGTTTTGACTTTTGAAACATTGTTTATTTTACTGTAATAATCACAATCACTAGGGAAGAAAATTCACATCACAAAAGCATTTCACTATTCTTCCATTTGAGATTTTTTAGAAAAGAAATGAAAGCTGATAATAATGAACCTTCAAATCAGCCCCAGCACAAAATACCCCAGGAACTGAACTGCAGATCATGGCAACATTAGCATAGGATTCGTGATTAATCAATTCAAATGCATGACTTAAGCCTCGAAGCATCTCTTTCCCTATTGCATTTTTAGCTCCAGGCCTGTCCAAGCTAACCTCCACAATCCCTGTTAGCAAAAAAGTTAAAATCATTTTGCTGAAATTCAAAGACAACTACAACACACACAAAAAAAAGAATGGGAAAAAACAATGCAAACAAGTGAGAACTAAAAGAAAAATGCAATGTCCACTCATTTTTGTATGGGATATTGAGCAGACTCACAACCCTTCTAGGTAGGGCGGCACTAGGATCCTATCTATCTAACAGTGAATGAGGTGTGAGTCGATGATCCACACAAAATGAGTCCGCATAAAAAACACTATTCTCCTAAAGGCGAAACCTTGACAAGGGGTCCTCAAAGGAAATATCGAAAAAACTATTAACAAGAGATTGAAATTGAAATCAATTATTAGAATTTTAGAAGGTTTCGGAGGGAATTTCATTTTACCGGAATCGGTGCCAGGGAGTTTGCGAAGCTTAACGAATTCAGAAGCAGAAGACTCCAGAATAAGATTCCTGCGGTTCTGGTATTGATGCTGATGCTGCCATTGGTTGTGATTACGTTGGTGATAGACTGTGGCGAAGCTGAGCAGTGGGTGATTGGGAGAGAGATAGGGTTTGGAGCTTTTCACATAGGAGCTGCTGCACAGAGACCTGGTCAACGCTCTCAAAGCGCCCATTATTTTTTTCCCCCTTGTTCCTTGGGTCTGAGATTGTTTTTGTATGTAGTTCTTCAGTGCTGATTCATCACGTTTGTGTTCATGCCCATTATTGCATGATGATGGGTGAGACGATCATTTACTTCAGGCAAGAGTCCCAGGACAAACCTTTTTCATTTTTTTTTTTTCTCTTCAGACTTCGTCCTTTTCTGGTTAAAATGGGTTTGGGAGATGTAACCCATCTATTTAATAATCAACCTACACATTTTTTTTTTATATGACCATACCAAGGATACGGTACTTCAAAAGAGAAAGAAAAGAGGCAGGGTACCTCTTTCTTCTTTTTTAATTTTTTTAATTTTTTTTAAATCAATTAAATTAAGAAAAAAATTGAATTCGCCTATTTCTCTAATTAAAAATTATTATAAATTTTATATTTAAATTTACTCACTTTTTATTTTATTTTTTTATAGTTTCACTTCAAATCTTACTCGTAAAATTTATATTTTTCTATTTTCAACGATAACTATTTTAATATGCAAATTCTTTATTTAGATTAGAAGATAGTTATGTTTGAAAATAATGATATTTAGAATTAAATTAAAAGAAAAAAGAAATTAAATTTAAATATAATACTTAAATGAGAAAATAATAATAATTTTAATTGGTTAAAAAAAATAAGGTGTCATACTTTCAGTTTTTTTAGAGACATTGTAGTCTTTACTTTATGTTATTTCTCCCCCCTTTTTGATGATGATAAATCACGAAAGATAAATATGTAAAACAAAATAACAAGCATAAGTATAGGCATATTTTTCGTTCCTTCATAAAATTTCTCCCCCTATTTGTCATTAACAAAAAGGTAGAGTTCAAGAGAAAATAGTTAACATTTAAATAACATCTCCCCCTATTTGTCATTAAGAAGCTTCTCCCCCTATTTTTCATTAAGAAGGTGTTTGACATAGTCATTGCTTCCCAATTTAGCGCTTATCTTCATACATATGCATATAAGAAAAAAAACACATCTCCCCCTTTGTTTTTCAATGAGATATCATCTCATGATTTTATTTCCTTTGAGAATCAAATGGTTGAAGCAACATATAAATCATATGATAGGCAATAACCGCTTGAAAAAATTCACAACTAAGACATGAATGGGCATCAAACATTGAGTTTCAAATTGCATACCTTGCCATGTATTGAGAATTTCACACTAAGAATGCAAAAGGATATGAAAGTGAAGAGTATGTACCTTCTTTCCTTAAGATTATGATAGAGGATCTTCTAGCAACACAAAACACTTGCTAGCAATGAGATGCCACTTGATAAACATGGCAACCATGAAATGCTAATTGATAGCTTACCACTTATTTGTCACTTGTTAGACTTGTTGGGAAAGGAACAATATAATCCTTTTCAATTTAAAATTAAGCCCCCCTCTCAATTAATGCTTATTATCCAAATATATTGATAAACATAGAATGTGCATATTCAACAAAATAATGTCATGCTATATAATTAACCACTTGTTACTAATATGCCACTTGTTAGTATATATACCATTTGTTGGTGTATACCACTTCTTATACTCAAGATGACACATGTTAGAATTAAAACTTGTTATCTAAATAAGGCACATTTCAAACTTGAGCATAGCTATCGCATGAGTATATATAACCATAATGGAGCAAACATAATTATGTGTGCCAAAGACAATTAATAAGCATGGTATGGATTTAGATCCAAGCATTTCAAATTTTAAGGATAAAGGCACATGTTATAGGGATAAAGAAATATGGGTTAAATACGTTTTTATTCCCTCATAAATTTTAAATTTTGTGTTTTACCCCTCATAAATTTTTTTGCTAAAAATTGTCCCTCATATTTTTTTTGGTAAAGTTTTAGTGTCTTTCGTCATGTTAAGTCATTACTTGCTAACATGACAATTATCTTAGCCATGTGGCAAAGGTGAGAGAAAGAGGGAGGATAAAAGTATGTGAGAGTGCATAGGTGATGTCGCTTTGCTAGAAGTGTTGGGGGTGGCAGCTCACGGAGTTGTAGGAGAAAAGAAGAAGACAGCAAGCATACGCTGAGAGCCACACGAGAGTAAACAGAGGAAGTAATGGTTGGGTTAACTGTGTCACGTGTGTGGCACATGACCTGCCATGTGACCAATTTAACTGTCATGTTAGCAGTTAACGGCTTAACATGACGGTAGGGACTAAAACCTTACAAAAAATATTTATGAGGGATGATTTATAACAAAAACCTTTATGCAGGATAATACACAAAATTTGAAATTTATAAGGAACTAAAAAAATATTTAACCATAACGATATAACCATAATGGAGCAACCATAACTATGTGTGCCAAAGACAATTAATACGCATGATATGGATTTAGAACCAATCATTTCAACTTTTAATGAGAAAGGCACATGCTATAGGGATAAAGAAATATTATCTAGCCGAATCCACCCTATATTTCATGACATATATCAGAAATGTTAATACAAGACAAAACTACTCAAGAGTTCACAATTCACCTAGTCTATTTCCATGTGAGCTACAACTAAAATAAGATCAAGAGGTCTTTTCCTTGGCTTGTATTGTATTGTAGGGTTAAAGGTAAGTCGAAATACTCATTTAGGATTTTCCTACCATCAACTTGAGGAACCTTAGTTCCCAAGGTTCACTACCTTTTAACAACCCGCAACTTGTTGGGTTGCAACTCTTACGCCCGCTTTTTTGTCTGAACTTTCACGCCTTAGAATGACCTTAAGCTTTGGGAAGAGGATTTATACACTTTATTCAACAAGATTTCTCCTTTTTTTTTCCTTTTTTAAACTTTAATTCCTCTTCCTTAACTTGTGGCAGCCACCATTTTGTGTTGTTTTGATTCGCTTCCCTTTTTGTTACTTTTCCTTCTTAGTTTCAAAGAGTTGTGACTTGAAAGAGAGTTGCCTTATTCTCATGAACTTGGGAATTTTAGGCTTGAATGTAACTCAAGGATCAATGGGGTCATACAAAAAAATGGGCACATTGGCATACAGACTGTTGGCCAATAAAATAGGCTCTTTCATGGCTCAAAACAGGGTAACTAAGGATTGATGAACAAGGTAGGCCTAAGGATTCTTTTACTTGCTCAAAGCAAAGCAACTTTGGGCAGGTAGATATGACTGATGATACAACTAAAATTACATGTACAAAAATTGTCTGAAAGGAGTTCCACTTTTTTTTTCCCTCTATTCTTTACTGATAAATCCTTTTTTTTTCGTTTTACCAAACGTGCTAGAAAGTTTTAAGGTACAGGCTTGATTCTTATAGAGTTATAATTTGTGAACTACAATTAAAAATGTAACATGTGGAACAAGTGTTGAAAGAAGCTTCCCTTTTTCCGTCCTTCACAAATAAATCATTTTTGGGCAAACTCGTGACCAAGTTTAAAATTAGCTAGTATTACTCAGTTTTAACTTTACCAGAATATTAGGTGTTAAATAAAAGTACTAAACATATACTTATTTATGTGCATTGCTAGTGCATTATCGTATGTTAAACATTAGGAAATTCACAAGTTCTATAAACCTGTGTATGTTGAAGAAAGAGTACTGCAACAGAACAAAGGACTCTATAACATGGCATTGTCAGTTACTAATACCTCTACAAGCGTTTTTTGTTTTTTTTTCCTTCTTATTCTTATTTAAGGTTGGGAAATAAAAAAAAATTGAAAACACATCTCATGGCATATCTACAAAAGGAAACTTACAATTAATGAGAGATTAGACAGTGAGTGAAACGCATTTGACTAGTGTTTGCTCAGCGTTGACGAAGGTCAAATTACATTGATTGTCACTTGACTGGATTCCTCCTTTTATTTTTGGTTTTTGAATTTCTCTCTTCTGGTTTCTGTATAATGTTATATACTTTCTTGAAATTTTCCAATACAATTTTGCGTTACTTGCGAGTTTAATTACAATTGTTTTATAGAAATCTTTTTTAAAATGAAAGAGGAAGCCCTCTTCAATACAAAAGGCGCAATAGGCCTTCACTTTCCCTTGGGAATCTAATTTCTTTGTGAGTGCTTGCAGTGAAGACCTAGCCAGAGAAGAATGCATGTGGTCTAAATTTGTTGCACAACCTCTTTCTCTTGCTCGGGGATGAAACTTTTTCTTTGTCTTCTTTGGTACCGATTTCTTCATTCTTGTTAGTATATATAACATTAAATTTTCATTGAGTTCAAATTTTTGCTAAAAGTTTTTGGACAATTTCAAGTTGTGCAGGTTTCTCATTAGATATATAGATCATTTGTTTTCACATCGATCACTACTCAAACTTGAAGGGGATGAAAGGAATCTATAAAATTAAACACATCAAGAGTCTAGGGCAAAGACCTTATTCCCAAATTGAAGGTAATTTTTTACCTTGGTAGCAATATATGATATGGTCGAGATTTTATGTCACAGATAATTACGACTTTTCCTGTTGGGCAAATAGTTCTAATCTACTCAATTGAATTGTGAATTGCCTTCATGACAACTTCCTTTTTGTATGTGGGAAGGTTTATTGTTTTTTTTTTTTTGATTGATGTGAAATCTTCAACAATGGTTCAAATATGTTCTGATATCGATTCTGTTGTCATATCCTACTTGATTGAAAAAAATTTCAACCTTTTATTTCAGTAATTAAAGTGGTTTCCAACTTCTCTGTGTATTGGGTATGATATGTTTGCTTGAATTTTCTTCTTTCAGCACCATATTCATCCTTATTGATCTTTTTATCTTCTCAGCTTATAATTTTATTCTTTAATTAATATGGTTTTTTTGAGCTACTTGAAGAGAGAACATATGTTCATTGTTATCTGTTTATCACCATAAAATGAAAGTTTATGCAAAGAAGCTATTAGATGGAAACTTTGGTAGAATAAAGACACAGATTTGTTGATTATTTGCGTTACACCTGATAAATTGGTAAATTAATGCTGGTGATAATAGTGGGCCGGCACCCCAAAAGAAAAGTTTGTTAGAATAGGCTAACTGGACTGGAAATCCATGAAATATCTTGAGCTTCTTATAGTTTCTGTTCAACGTGGCTATATGTTCCACGACTTAAAATACCTGATTGCTCAGCATTTGAAAGCATAATAAAGAAAGCATTTTTCAAATCATGAGCAGATTATGCGTACTTGCATCATTTTGTCAAATATTGTCCCACAATTAATGATTGAAAAAGGAAAAACAAAAAATAAAAACAAAACATTATATATAGTGGGGAAATAATCCCTTGCCATGAAGGTTCCGGCCCATCACGCTCGACCTCATTGGCATCGGAAGATTCATTCGAGATGCAGGTCCTGTCGGAGCCTTGGCCTGTTATTCACAATGAAGCCCCCGAATCCTCCATGAGGAATAGGAAGGATCTTGATAATGGAAAAATAGAGATTGCATTATTTTCTCCTTGACAAGGATAGGGGAGAATATTGGTCATAAGTAAAAAAATTCCCTCGACAATTGTTCTTCTCAGACAGAATATTAGAACCAGTTGATTGAATTCGAGAATCGGGATCTCCGGATCTGGGAGCTGAAACATTCATGTTATTCCCTTTTATAGTCCTTCTATTGGTGGTCACTTTTCAATTTGCTTATGCAGATTCAACATAACCATGACACGTGCGTGTGTGTGTGTGTTCCTATCTAACAGAAATAGAGGATAAGCCATAAAGTAAATAATGAATTGTTCTAATTACCGTACAAGGTGCCACAACTGTTATCAAACTTAAGCAATTCAAGGTTTTTATTCCTCATAATGGCATTAGGATTCATTTAAACTCGGCATGTACATTAAATTTTTTAGTAAACATTATTTTCAAAATGGTGATGAAATTTCATTAAATTATTTCTTATAATTCAAAAACTCTCACATATGTTTTTGGCACATTGACATTTTTAGTGTGGAACTTTCAATGACCGAAACCAACAATATGCACTACACCCTTAGGCCTCGAGAACAAAAGGCAAATTATCTAGAGCTAAGTGGTACTGAAAGTGACTCATACCAGTACTCTAGCTCAGATTGTTCAAAGTTCAGGTCCACAAGACAAACAACAAGAAGAAAACAAACATTATCGATTCGAAGGGCATTGGATGTTGAAATGGTGGAGTCAAGTTTGGTTGAGACTCCAAGACGTGGGCGTGGTGGGCATGCTCGCAAATGGGGTGGACATGGTGGAAGCAGTGGTGAACTTGGTCAAGGGCATGGGGAAGGGAGCAATAGATGGGGGGTGCGGGTTACACAGAATTATTGCCCTTCTCAAAATCAAGCAACATATGGAGAACAAAACAAGGAAGCTAGTTATCTTGGACAAAGTTATGTCATGGAAAAAAGTCCATCAACTAACAATATGCCCTACACCCTTAGGCCTCGAGAACAAAAGGCAAATTATCTAGATCTAAGTGATACTGAGAGTGATTCATACCACTCTAGTTCAGATTGTTCAAAGTTTAGGTCTACTAGAGGAACAATAAGCAAGAAAACAACATCATCGACTTCGAGGGCATTGGATATTGAAATGTTGGACTCACGTTTAGATGAGATTCCAATACTTGGACATGGACAGGGTCATGGACATGGTGGGCATGGAGATGATGATACATGTTTTGTCTGTGGAGATGGGGGAAACTTATTCTGCTGTTATAAATGTCCCTCTAAATATCATCCATCTTGCTTGAATATGGAGGTAACTTCCTTTTCTGGAAAAAGTCTCTTTATGTTTCCTTGGAGCCCTTTTTTTTTGTAGATATATTTGATGGTCTACATAAATATTTGGAATTATTGCCTTGCAAACTGCAGAGGGTTCCTTATGATTGGTTTTGTCCAAATTGTATCTGTAAACACTGTGGGGTTGGTGGTAAGAAATTGATCATGTGCTCCCAATGCAAAAAGAAGTGTAAGATTTCTCTCCTTGTCCATTAAGCTTTGTTTCATGTTTCTTTGTCTCTTTTCCTTTTCTAGGGGGTGGGATAGAGCTTTCCAAACTAGCATGTTACAAGCACCTTCCTCGACTTCCTCTTTTCTCCATCCCCAATTTATCTGACATAATCCAATATTGGTATGTTATTGACAATAAAACTTTTCATGTTTTTGCAGTTCATCAGCGGTGCTTTAGAAAATTTGAAATGGATTCCTCGAAAGAAGCTGTAGAGTGCTCAAAATTGTATTGTGGGCTAGGTTGCAAGGAGGTACAAATAGTTTCTCTGATTTGTGTGTCATACATGAAAATGAAATACTAGGTTTGGAAGAGATTATTTTTTCATTTTTTTTCCATCACATTAAGAATTAATTTTGATCGTGATTTGTGTTGATGTTCTGCGAAAGATATATGAGAAATTGCAGGGCTCACTTGGAATCAAAAATGGTATGTACAAGAACTACTCCTGGAGAGTTACCCGCCCGATGGATATGACCTCCAAGTTGGTCTTTGATCCTGGGAACCTTCATTTAGAAAAAAATTCAAAGGTTCTAGTTGCTTGGATGTTAATGAATGAAGCTTCTAAGCCAATAACCGACGGACATACTAATCTTGTCATCTTTCAAAGTGTGATTTACAGTCGTGGGTAAGCATTTATATAAATATATGTATATTGCCATATTGTTACAGAAATTAGTTTTCTCCATGCTAAAGCACAACTCATTACTGCTCTAGTATTGGCATGAACATGTTTTTCTAACTCAACTCTCTCTAATTACTCCTAATCAAGGTTGTTAAACTTGCAAATTGACCTAAACTCATGAAACATAGGTAAACTTGAATTGTATACTCGACTCGTAAACTTGTAAAAGTTTACTTATTATTAAATTAATAATTTTTTTTAATACATTAATATAATTTACTAAATTTATAGTAAAAGAGTTATAAGTTAAAATTTCACTTTCATTATCATAATGAGGCAAACACAAGTCATAATATACCAAAATTAAATAAAAATAGCATAAAAAATAAAATAGCAAAACATCATTATGTTATAAACCAACATAACATAAGTCAAGATGTCAATGTCCTCAATTTAGAAGTCATAATTAAGAGTGATGTTTGTGAAATATTGAGTTTGGGGCTTGAGATGTTAAATATTGACTAAAATAGTGAATTTGTGAGTTTATCCCGAATTTACTCGAGTTTATACGAGTTTACTAACTCAATTTTTAAACTTGAACTTGTAAACTCGTAACTTGAGAGATTAATAACCATGTTCCTAATATTCTTCTAATTTTCATATAAGCGTGATCAAGAATACAACCTTTTGATCAATTTTGTTATTTTCCATTCAGATCAAACTTAACAAGGATTAATTTTGGCAATTTTTATACATTTGTCCTTGAGAAAGGTGACAAGATCATTGGTGCAGCCTCTATAAGGTATTCTTTTCCTGTCAAAAAATATTTTCAACTATTTTTTGCTATTGAGTTTGTGAATACTCATAGTAACTTATCAATACCTCTAATTCCTATTACTTAGTGGCACTCCGCCATCAGAGTACAAATTTATAATTTTGTATTAACAAAGATAGAGATAAATATTTGTAATTGAATTGTTACTTCATGGTTTTCTAGATTTCACGGGCAAAGAATTGCAGAGATGCCTTTTATTGCCATAGATCAAGCATACAAAGCCGAAGGAATTCTAAAGTTAATGACCATAATTGTATGAGTAAGTGGTCAACAAAGCCCTATGATCCCTTTTCAGATGTCTTCCAACCATGTATAGTCATATATATAGAGATTGGGAAAACAATTTAAAACATCAAATCAAACTTTTCTCATTTCTAGTTTCCTCCCATTACAATTCATAATGATATATTGTTTACACATACACTATTTCTAATGGTCGACGTCACTACCTATTCCAGTTCCTATGGCAACTTAAAGTTGAAAACTTGGTTATTCTATGCGTTGCGGGAACTTCTACAATGTGGAGACATCATTTCGATTTTATCGAGTTGCCCGAAGAGTTGAAGAGAGAAGTAGCCTCTCATAACATTTTGACATTCCCTCATACTTTAAGAATGTACAAAGATTTGACCTTATGCAGAACAGGTGAACCTCCCTCATTCTCTTTTTCTCCTGTGGAGTGTCCTTTTTCTGCAGTGTCACGTTCCCTTAAAGGTCGCGGTGATGATAACAAAGACAGTCAACTAGAAGACAATCAAGCTAAAAGTCAGAATGGACAGGAACCAAAATTTGGTGTAGGAAATATGCGGCCTTTTGACTTGAATATGGATCCTCCTGATGAGGAAGATTGGTAGAATTACAAGAGTTGTAGGAGTCGTTACAGATGGTGATCGGTAAGGCTGATTCTTCATGTGGCTGACTAAATGAAAACTACAAGAGTCTCTTTCCAATGCTAAGCACCACCGAAAAATCGTTGTTCGTGATATTCAAACTCTGAAGTAATGAAAAGATGTTTCTCTATATATGTTTTTCTTTTGGTGCGGACGTTTTGGAGTGTTAAATATCTTAGGTTGCTAAATTAGGCTTAGTGTTTTGGCAGATTTGTATTTTTAAAGTAATGATTATAAGACATTTGAAGAGCGTATTAATCTCTTCAATTTCTAAATTAGACTCATTGGTTTTGGGCATAGATTATTTATTTTGTTTAATCCAATTATTATCATTTAAAGAGTGTTTAATATGTTGGATTGTTATTTGATTTAGTTTTAGGTGAAGGTTAAGATGCACCCTGTAAACTTGGTGTGTGATGCACAAACTATGATAGTCCATTTGTATTTAGTCACACTTTTATTTGCAGACAAAGGGATGGGGAGGAAGGAGATGTTTGGTATAGATTTATGACAAATTGCAAGAATGTCCTCATGGATCATGATAGACCAGTTATTTTTTTAGTTGGAGCATCAAGCACCATAATTGACATTTTAGCCATCACCATTGTTTTATTATTAAAATGGTGTCTCCATGATTTTACATCTTGAATCCTGTCAGATATCCCAGATCATAGTTATTAAAATTGACTCAAAATCGAATTGGTTACACCTCTAAGCTCTAGGTTATTGACTCAACTAGTGGGCTACTAGGTTACTCACTCAATCAGATACAGTTAAATAAATATATATACAAATATATAAAAATATAATTTAATTCAAATAAAAGAATGGTATATATAATTACTGGTACTATATGGCATAGTTGTGTGCTTAGCCTGGTGTTAGCTGAGCGCATCTCCTCTTTTCATGCATAGTGTTTGATCCTTGGCTACAAAATTTTTGAATTTTTGAGTTCCAGAATTTTTAGCACGCGGTTCAAGATTAGTTCAGGAGAATTGTTTGCTTGCCAATTCGTCAAAAATCAACTGGTTCACGACAAGAATGACTAGATTTGATCGAGTTATATGCTTGTTGAAATCCATGGTACCAGGAGAGAAAAGAGAGAAAATGGAATTGAATGGAATTGATAGAATGAAAGGTTGTGAAAAATTACAAGTGATACAGCTTATATATAGGCTAATGATAACCACTAATAATCACTAACCATTAGCTAATTAGCTAAACCATTAGCTAATCCTAACTAACTATTACAATCATCAATTACTACAACTATATATTCTAATAGTGCTTACTCGATCCAGCTTGATAACCAAACTAGACAAATGGTCGATTCATTAATTTTTGGTTCAATTTTAACAACTATGCTCCAAATCGTGCGCAACGCTGCCTCCATCGATCAACTAGGGTTCTTCTTATTTGAATTTTTGAGCATTCTACTATCCTTCCCCGTATATCTTTCTCATCAAAGAACAATATGTCCTTCTTTGAGTCTTGATGGTATTATGGCACCGTCTTTAGCTCCATAACAACCCGTCATTTCCTCGATGGAACCAAAGTTGATGGACTAACTACACAATAATACGTTGCAATTTTGTTTTATGTTCCTACCTTAGAAATCCTTGTGGAGCACTAAAACCTACCAAAAAAACTCGCAAAAGGACACAATTGTATATAATATTAGAATTTTAACAAACTTTATTTTATTAGTTCTTGCACTATCAAATTTTGTACTATGATAAGTATTGTCTCCTCTCTAAAATAAGTGACCGAATTTAGACAAACAAGAGTTAAGAAAAAAAATTTATTGGTAATGTAAAAGAAACATTTGAATGTACAATAGTACCCTTATGTAATTGTATTGTTGCATTTAATTACCTTTCCAATACATCATTAATGGTGACTTAATGAATAAAGGTATTGTTACAAAGAAAAAATTAACAGAACATTGAAATGAGAGATGAAAAAATAATTTAAAAATATAAATTAAAAATATTTGGACAAATATTATGAAAGGGAGGGAGTACTAAATACGCCCTTGAAATTTTAGCTGAAGTAGGCTAGAACTATGGCTTTTTTTTTCTCCTATAAACTATATTGCTTTTGAACTTTACATAAAGTAGTGAACCTAAAAAGAATGTTTCTCCAAATCTTTCAACCCATTGCTTGTTGGAGCTAAATGCCTTGGTGGCAGTCCTTTTTTTTACTATATTTTAGCTTTGATTGCAAGTGACTCTATTCATGTCATAGTAAGTATAACCTTCTTAAATTTTATTCTAATTTCACTGCTTTCTCTTCTAGTGTGTGCATGCGATTTGATTTGCCATTCTGAAAAATCAAACATGTATGACTTATTTTCCTTGTCTACTATTTTTCCGTGGAAACTGGAAAGTACTGAAGATTAGTTGTTATTTTGTACAAGGTGGCTCAGTTATATTGCTCTCGACTTATAAGATTTGTATTTATTGTAGTTCTTCAACTTTTCCTTTTTCCTTGAATATTTCTTTTATCACTAGTTATAACTGAGTGCGTTAGTTATAGTTAGTGTATTAAGTTTTATTAATCATTAATTTTATTTTAAATAATGCTACAGGGCTGGATAGAGATCCTTTTATAGCCTGAGCTATATCTGAGAGATGGCACTATTCTGTTCCTGATCCATCAATGTGATAGAACTGGGAAAGCCCTAATAATTTCCCAGCATTCCCTAAATTAGTATAATAATTTCTAAATGAGGAATTTCATGTTTGAATTCATTAAAATGTGTTTAGTTTATGAGGCTTAGTTTTCTTAGCAACATCGTAGGTTTTTCTTAGCATTATCTGCCATAAAAATTGCCTTAGAAAGGAAAGTTTACAAACACAACTCTATAATATAGGTACACTACACTAAATAAGACCGGAGTGCTTGTGTGTATATGGTTGGCCTTTATTGAAAATAAGTGGCAGCTAAGTTTAACATGAACACATTCATTCAGGTCCTAGGAATTCAAAAGAAACTAGTAATTAGAAGCAATCCGAGAAATATTTGTCAACTGTGAAATATTTGTTTGTAGGACAACATGTATGGGTCTTATTTCAATGCCTGGTTTTCTTGATTCCATGATCATATTACTGTCCAACTGCCTCTAGTTTCCCTACCACTCAGGTAATTAATTACTTGCAACTCTAATGCTTAATTGATAAACTTATTGATATACATGGACAAAACTTATTATATATTTTGTGGTTTATATTAAGAGAAAGTTAACATATACATGGACTTGTAGTTGGGGATAGTAGTGTTTTTTTCCAATGAATTTTGGTTGATTATGTTTGTGTCTGACATGTTCTCAATTCTTTTTTTTTAATTTTAGGCTTGAGTCACCAACAAGAGTAAGACCGTCGTACTTTGAGAGTCATGATCCCAATTATCACGGACCATCATCTTCTCATCTATGCCTTGATGTTTGTTAGGTTATCAAAGTTAAATTTCAATTAATTATTAGTACTAAGTCAACCATACTTGTTAGGTTGTCAAAGATAGATGTCTGTTTAATTTTACCTTCTTAATTTTGGTATTTTGTGTTGGTAATAGTCATTGTTTCGATGTTACTGGAAATTGTGATTTTTAAAATTGGTTTATTAACCCTATGGGAAAATGACTTGTTAAGTTTATTGCTCTTGTTAAAATGGAGTTTAATTTTGAAGATCATAGGGTAATTGAATGCAGGGCTTGCTAGTTTTCGTAATTATAGCTACAAAACTAGATTTGTGTTGGAGACATCCATAAGCTTTGCATGTGTTATAGATACATAATTCAAGTTATGCCATAGCATTTTAGAGATGTGTAATTTTGTTGTAGAATCAAATTGATTTTGATGAATTATTACCAAATATCAAAATATTAAGCATTCAAAATCAGACTATGTAATAAGCATCCAATTCCTAAAAATAATTAGTATAAGAAAATATAGCAGCAATTAAGAATTGTTGCAAATAAAAGTTTTAAAAAAAAATGTTAAATATAGCAGTAGTTTGAAACTGCCACAAAAAAAAGGGAAAGGAAAATAATGCATAGCAGTGGTTTTAAACTGCTGCAAAATATTTGTGGCAGTTATTCCAGCAGTTGATGAAAATTGCCGCAAAACAACCTTGTGATGCTTGAATTTGCAGCAAAAGGCCAACTACCATCAAATTTGTTTAGCAACAGTTAAAACTGCTGCTAAACCTAAAATATAATTGCCGCAAAGGTGTAGTGATTGTGTTGAACATTGGCTTGATTACACCTAGATGGAATTGTTGATTGGGTTAAGAAATTTATTAAAGAGGAGCTAGCATGAAGAAGTGACAGAATTTCTGATGACGTTTTCCTATGGCATTTGGTTAGATCAAAATAGAATTATTTTGATGATAAGGAACCTGATGTGATGTGCAGCTAACAGTGATACGAGTTGCCGGCATTCTTCACACATTTAAGGCTGTTAATTTTTCAGGATGTCTGCTACACGTACATCAAAAATCATACACCATACATATATCTCGTACTTATATATATAAAGTTTATATTTTAACTCATGTAATGTTTGTGCACTTAATTAAGTATAGTTGAGAGTATCATTTTTAAATTTGTAATGTTTATGCACTCGTGAGAATAAAATTTGTACATTATTAATAATATATATATGAACGTATGAAATTGAGTGTACATATAACATTTTTTATTTTTTAAACCTACTGGAGACGACGTCGGCAGAAATAAACCTACAGAATTCGACGACAATTAATGCGATCAATACTGATGTTGCAAAGTTAGGTTATCTGCGTGGGGAGCAGGAGTGATTTACAAGGACCAACAGGGAGTAATGACAGGGTCCACGACATGGCCCGCGTATACAGGGATTATTATTATTATTATTATTATTATTATTATTATTATTTACATACATACGTCCAAACTTACACTTACCCCCACTTTACATTTAATTTGCACAATTTCTACTTAACTGGTTATTGGCTTATAGTCAACCTTACCACATTTTTTCTATACATTTGTATTCTATTAATTTATCCTACAATATACACACATAAGAAATAGATCTTCCCACCTAAAAACTTTTCATGGGACTTAATGATATTTCACCATTAATTTAGAAAATAAGGACTCATACAAAATACTGTGACAAAAGAATAGGTCATAAAACTTTTACCGAACACGATTTGTTCTCATGCACCTATACATAGCTTTTCTTTTTGATAATATACAATCCTTTTTTTGAGTTTACTTTTAAGATTTGCTAGGCATCAAGGGATTAAAAAGGGAAATTTGTGGGGCTTCCCGTACTTTAAATATATTAAAGTTTTAAAAGTCGTCTCTTCGATAAAAATATTCTCTCTCTCTATAGTCTTTAACAGGTAGGGAATGCCTATTGCCACTCCCATTTGTCTAGTGTCACTTTTTTTATTATTATATCCCTCAAATACCCTTAATCAAAAAACGTGATGAGCATTTTTGTCTATTATCATTTGTTATTATTATATCCTAAACTTAAATTTAATTACATTAAATAATTATATTAATTAATATTGAACATAAATTAATTAATTATAATTTAAAACTTTTTAATTAATATCAATACACTAAATCAAGTTCATATTAATAAATTTACTATTAAAAATAATTTAATTTATTTATAATGTTAAAAATATTTTATAAATTTGTAAAAATATGAAATTTAAAATAAAAAAGTTATTTTAAATCTATCTTATATTTCAAAATCACTATTTACAAAACTTAAAGTTTTTCTGCTTGTTGAATTGTTAACATTGTTAAAAATATAGAAGTTTGAAAAATCGTAAAGCAAGTTTGAAACAAACCACTTCGTGTATTTCATTCATTTGAAAGTTTTCACCCAAAAACCTATATTATGAAGTCACATATCCACACTTATCTGCATATTTTTATATGACAATTTATATGTTTTTTAAAGATAAAGTCCGGTTGACAAGCAATCAAAACGACCAAGTGTAAATGTAGAAATAATGTGATCTTTTAATTAAAGTACTCAAAGTAATGTTTATAATCACCAAATCCGTTTCTTCATCTCTGAACTTAACAATATTTTTTTAAAGTCTACTTATAAGAGAGATAAATGTAAAGAAACCTTGTCAATTAATGTCCTAGTTTTATAGAGTTTATTCTTTATCATAAGGTTAGGTTTTCACTTAAGATGTATAAGCATTTTTTATTTTTCTAATTCGCCAGTAGGTAAGAAAAATCAATTTCTTACTATAATTTTCAATGTATGTACTCGGTTTCAGAGACCAGGAACGACTAACGAGTACTAGCTAGGTTTGTAAGGTGGAAAAATCTCCCTTATGAGTTAATATTGTATATAAGGTAAGCATTTTTGTCTATTATCATTTGTTATTATTATATCCTAAACTTAAATTTAATTACATTAAATAATTATATTAATTAATATTGAACATAAAATTAATTACTTTTAATTTAAAACTTTTTAATTAATATCAATACACTAAATCAAGTTCATATTAATAAATTTACTATTAAAAATAATTTAATTTATTTATAATGTTAAAAATATTTTATAAATATTTAAAAATATGAAATTTAAAATAAAATAGTTATTTTAAATCTATCTTATATTTCAAAATTACTATTTACAAAACTTAAAGTTTTTCTGCTTGTTGAATTGTTAACATTGTTAAAAATATAGAAGTTTGAAAAATTGTCAAGCAAGTTTGAAACAAACCACTTCGTGTATTTCATTCATTTGAAAGTTTTCACCCAAAAACCTATATTATGAAGTCACATATCCACACTTATCTGCATATTTTTATATGACAATTTATATGTTTTTTTAAAGATAAAGTCCGGTGGACAAGCAATCAAAACGACCAAGTGTAAATGTAGAAATAATGTGATCTTTTAATTAAAGTACTCAAAGTAATGTTTATAATCACCAAATCCGTTTCTTCATCTCTGAACTTAACAATATTTTTTTAAAGTCTACTTATAAGAGATATAAATGTAAAGAAACCTTGTCAATTAATGTCCTAGCCGGTAGGTAAGAAAAATCAATTTCTTACTATAATTTTCAATATATGTACTCGGTTTCAGAGACCAGGAACGACTAACGAGTACTAGCTAGGTTTGTACGGTGGAAAAATCTCCCTTATCAGTTCATATTGTATATAAGGTAACCCTTTATTTTATATTATACTTCAATCCATTAATTCAATTTTATTTGCGCTGTCTTTAAGTTATCAAAGAATTTCGGTAACATTTTATTATGCTATTTAACAATATTTATTAACTTTTAAGTAATATTTAGGGCCGTTTAGATAACTCAATTTTTTTACTTTTTTAATTTTTCAAAAAGTAGAAGTCATATTTTAATTTAAGTCTTGTTTGACTATATATATAACTTATTACTTCTTAAAAAGCTAATTTTAGCGAAATATTTAACTTCTCAAAAACGACTTTTTAAATACTTAAATTTTTAAATAGAAAATAATTTATTCATAAATTACATTTTAAAAGTGTCTTGTATGATAAACTCCTTTTAACTTATGTATCCAATTCCAAACAAGTGCTTATTATATTTTTAACAACATTTTAAAAGATGTTGTGATTTAATAATGTTGCTAAAAGTTAAATATGTAATAGCAACAAAGGAGATAAAACACGCGGGTGCAAGCGGAATTAATGAATCATGGGTAATAATCAATTAAAGTAGGAAAAATTCATGGACAATTGATGTTCGTAGAGCATATTTAATATGTGCTTTAGAATTATTATCAACCATTGATTTTTGTTTATTCTATATCTTTTAAAATATTATAAATTAAAATCAATGGATAATAATATTCATGAAACACGCATTAAATGTGATTTATACACATTCACAAATTTCTATCAAAGTGGTTTTTGAGAAATTTATTTTCGTGCTACAGTTGTGCCACACGAAATATTTTTTCATGCAATGCATGCAACACATTCTTGACAACAACGTATGCAGTTTCCTTGCAACGTACTAGTTATTGGGTAACCCTTCAGTAGGGAAATTGGAACAAACCAGCTTACACACACATAGAAAAAGGAACCCCCGTGACCAAATTTGTTTTACAATATTGAAGCAGATTGACTTAATTATATTTTTAAAAAAAAAAAAGAAAAAAAGATTGATTCAATTTGAATTTAATGGAGACCAAGACCAATTAAATGAAGTGTGCATGCTTACATGAATTCAAACTACTTAAAGCAAGTCACAAAAACGTTAATTACTCATGAAAAAGTCCCAGAAAGTTGTAGAGCAAGCAAGCAAAGTAATATTACTCCTTTGAAAGATACCGACCAAACTCTTTGTCCCCCCAAAGGGTTAGACTTCTTCCTTTCTGTTGTTAGCTAAAGAGAATGGAAACGCGAATGATATCAAAACTATACAGGCAACGGCTAACCTACGTTGTTTTTATTTTTATTTTTTTAACGTAAATAGTATAATTGGCCAAATATATTATATGTCCTTTATTAGTGGTTAGACACATTATATGTTCTTAATAAAATTCATTGAACTTATCCGTTAGCACATGACCAACAGACATGCATATCACTCGAACTACTAGTTTTTAACAACAGCTAACCTACACTTAAAGAAAACTTGTAAGTGTTCCCCTAAGTTATACATCAAAACACACTTATACATATACTACAACAAATCTAACGCATGGCTACATTTTTTGTTGACTACACTTAAAAGTATATCTTGTATTACATAAACGCATATTTTTATTGACAATAAAGACATTTGGAAAAACATTTAAGTTATACTAAATTTGTCGACCTCAGAAAAAATGTGTAGCATTAGCTTCATAATATATTACAAGAAAATTGACTTATAGTAACTCCTAAAAAATGTGTCCTAAAGTATCATAAAGTGTTGCTTTAACAAATGCTATATTTTTTATGGGCTTGCCAAATTGCAGAAGTATTTTGGTGTGTTACATTTGTTAATAAAAATATTCTTTTTACTAGTTGGAGGAAGTCCATGCTAAGCATGGCTGAGTATGAATTGGATAAATTACTAATTAAGATAAGAGAAAAAAAAACAAATATTTAATGTAGTGAACATGTTTGGGGTGTAATGACAAATGACCACATGTTTGAAAAATTAAATTCTATAAATAATTGGGTCGTTGTTAAACTTAAGGTAATAAAGTTCAACACGTAACTCGAAAATATTATCCTGTTATTCAACACGTTAGAGGATTGAACTAATATTTCATACATACATTTTGGACACATCTCTACATTCAAGCCATTAACTATCAAATCTCTTCTAATAGTTTCCTCTATAATATTTTTTAAGTCTCCCTCTACATCTAACTAATATGCCACCCGTCATCTGGTCTACGAACTATTTTTATTGGTTTTTCTACTAGTCTTCTTCTCACATGTCCAAACCACTGATTCTTTTATCTTTTTCACAAAAGGTGTTACCCAACTTTCTCTGTAATGTATACATTTGTATTCTTATTCTATCTAGTGCGTCAACTCATCTAATGCAATATCCTCATTTCACACAAAGTTTATTTGCATGCTAGTTTTTTACTGCTCAACACTCAACTCCATTTCAGTAAAATTTTAAAAAATCAATAATTTTTTTTTGTAATAATTAGTTCATTACTAAAGCGTAATGTGCAAAAGTTTAACTTGTAATCATTAACAGTTAACTCGCACACTCTAAACTATATAACCCGTTATTCTACTTGTTACGGGTTTGAACTAAAATTTTGAATATACATTTGAATGAAATATTCAATAAAATTTTGATAATTCTATAATTTTTTTATTTTTAATAATTGGATAGTTGCTTAAGACTAACATACGAAACCTTGAGCAAGGATTGTCTAAAGTAAGACCTCTCACCTTAAAAGGTAAAGTGTGGGATATCACCATTGGATCAATAAAGTGAAAAGTGAGACACATTCCTACTTTATTGATCTAATGGTAAAATCTCTCACTTTACTCACTAAACTGAGGAATTTCATTTTAGAGAAACTAAATTTGAAACCTTAACCCGTAATCTTTAACATTAACACGTACACCCTAAATTCTAATGTTACAAGTTATGGGGTGACACTTTATTTTTGATGGAAACAATTTTATTTTGCTTCATTATTATAATATTTAATATTTAAAAAGAAAATTTTTATTTGGATATGAATGATACAATTTCATGAATAATTTTTTTTAAGTTAAGAGAACCATGTCATTTTCTTTTAAAATTATTTTATGTAATTGAATTGTAAGGTGAAATGATGTGTACAACATTTCCATAAATTAAGGAAAAGCATGTGGGTGTACTTGAAGAAATAATTTTTTTTCATTTGAATTGAAATTTCACAGAAAAATTAGTAAAATATTGAATTTAATAATTCAAAAAATGGAAGGGTTGACACGCGAAAGTGGGACACATCAATTTTAGTAGGAGTATTGATTAATGGAAAGTGAAAAATATAAATTACTTTTTAATATTTATGTCTATTATATTTATTTTATATTTGCAAAACAACTTAATGATATATTTATCAAGCACTATTATCATGGCTTATGTTTAGTGAGAGCAACTTTAAAATTTATTTTACCTTACTATAACTTTTCTAGAGCCTAAAGAGTTGAGCTTTTATAGATCCACATCATTACGAAACCAAGCTCAAGACATCATTTGGTAAAGTTATTTTTAAGGGATGCTCTTGCTCTCAACAAGCACAAATAATTTTTTTGTTTTTAGTAAACAAAAACATAATCCAATTTTTTGATAATTCGATAATTTTATTATTCGTAATAATTGGATAGCTAGTTGTTAAAGTCTACGTACGAAAGCTTAACCCGTAATCATTAACAATTAACTCATACACCATAAACTCTAACCGATTATTCTACATATTATGGGATAAAACTTTTTATTTGATGGAAACAAAATTTATTTTAATTTCAATATGTGAGATGACGTATACAATGTTTCCATAAATTAAGAGGAAACGTGTGAGTGTATTTGAAGAGATAATTTAACATGAAAAATACAGTGAAACTTTGAATATAATAATTCAAAAAATTGTGTGAGTGACACACAAGGTTTTCAAACTCGAGAGTTTAAGTAAACTCGGATCGTAAACTTGTACGAGTTTACCTATTATTTAAAAAATATTAAAAAAATATTTTAAAAAACTATTATGCTACAAAAATATGTTTAATAAAACTTGAAATTCATAAATACTTTTAACTCCATAACAAAACACAAATAAAGATAAAATATATGAGTTCTAAGTTCAATTCATACATAATACATAATACATATGTTTGAATTAGAACATATCCTCCTCCACATAAACTTAATGACAAGAAAAATCTATCAACACAAGACATAGCAAATGTATATAAAGAACAATGTCACTCATTCTTGACAGAAGTAGCCTGCTTCAAGCCGACAACAAAGAATTCGGTAATGACTTCGAGGGGCATGCCCTTTGTTTCTGGAACCTTCAAGAACACAAATATTCAGGAGATGACACACACAACAGCATAAACACCAAAGATATCAGCGAGTCTCATAGTACTGAGCATCACAGGAAGCGAGTATGTGACGATGATGTCTCCAATCCAGAACACTAAAGCACAGATAGCGATATAGAGGTCACCCATCGTGGTGGGAAAGATCTCAGAGAAAATGATGAAATATATATGATGGATCAGCGACGGAGCATGATGGAGCACAAGTGACGACGAAGCACGATGGAGGAGCACAACGGAGCACGATGACATGACAGAGCACGATTGCAGGCGCAACTGTGAATGACAACTCTGAAACACTCAAACGACCTAAATCTAAAAGCTCAAATACGTGCAAAACGACGTCGTTTTGCTTGGTTTGTCAAAAATCTCAGAGACGTGCAAAACGACGTCATTTTTGCAAGTCAAAATGACGTCATTTTTCTTGTTTTGTCCTCATGCGGTAAACTCGTGAACTCGCCAGTAAACCTGCGATTTTATGCAAGCTCACACGAGTTTACCTGAGTTCAGCCAAGTTTACCCAAAAATGAGTTTACATGCGAGTTAGCTCGATTTTATTACCTCGAAATGTAAATTTATACGATTTTACGAGTTAAAACGCGATTTTAATAACCTTGATTACACATGTAAATAGGACTCAACACATTTAGTAGGAGTATTGATAATATAAGGCACACTTTTTATTGCACTTAATAAAAAAAATTGGCATAAAAAGTTTGGCCTTAACAAAATTTGTTGTAAATAAGCGTGTGTCGATAATAAAGTGGAAATAATGAGACTTGTAACGGTAAGTTTTGAAGCTGTAATTATATTAGTGGTGGCAAATGTGATTATTACACAAATGCCCTTGAACTAGCAAACCAAATCTAAGTTGATTCGGTGAAGAAAATAAAGTGATAGAGCAACATCGATGTTGTCACCCATAAAACTAGTTAAGCACCAACATATGCCAAATCAAGCTTGGCCTACACGCAACATACATATGTCAAACATGTAGAAGATATGTGAGTTGTGAACACCCACAGCACCGAAGAAACTACTTACAACGGACTTGGTAGTTTAATAAGTTGACATGTATTCGCACTTGATTCTTCATGTTTCTTGAATTTGCCTCTTACAATTTCGGTACCCCATTAATTCTCTTGACTCATTCTCCGCTATATAGTTTCATGTTTCCATTTTTTTTTGGAGGTTTAAAAATTAACCAAAAAAAAAGTTATTTTGAGATGAAGACAATTTTTAATTTTTGTTTTCTTACATTATCATGAAGTTTGTGGTATACCCCAACAATGATCAATTGAACTAGTAGCGAGATGGCCCTGCCCCAAATTTAGCGATGAATAATTTTGATTTTGTGGTTTGGAGCAGCATTTTAAAGTTGTACACGAATGAAAGAGAATCAACAAAAAAAAATATGGGTCGTGAGAGAATTAAAGATTAAAAAAATGTGATGTGGTCATGGATCCTCATGTTAGATATTGTATCGTATGATACCTTTGAGAGAACACGGGTGATAGATCTCCTTGGAATGGTTGAGTGTAGCGGCGGAGTTGGGTACTATTACAAGCAAATCAAAAGGAGTTTGAGATGTTGCCTATAACCCTGACCTTGGGATGATTCCAAGAGCTTAAGAGTGTGAGCACAATGACGATTTTAGGCCTTGAACAACAGAAACACTATAAGAAAAAATGATTTTTATGGCGGCAATTGATATGCAACCGCCGCCAATATGCTCCAGCTTAGTGATTTCCAAAGGGTGGTTGTAGCTCCCGGGATAGGTTTGCAATTAGCGGTGGTTAGGAGGCAATTTGTACAAATAATAATTTATTGTAACCATTTAGCGGCGGTTAGAATAAATGTAAGATAAACAAAATTCCTTTGTAGAATGATAATAAATATTAAGGATTGTGTTATGTTAAATCTGAGATTATATGATTGATAACATAGGGGGAAAATGAGAAAAATAAGAGATATAAATAGAGAAAATTAATGTTGGATGTGAAATATACACATTGGTCTCTATTATTCAAGATCTAGGTGCGTGCTATACATATATATTGAGCTAGATTTTACTTGTTAACTTGCATTCTTGCTTTTTGAATAAAATTTGGTTTTCCCTCCTGACTTGTGTTTTTTTTTCCTCTTTATTAAATTCAGAGATTAGGTCTTATAACATGCTAAAGTTCTTTGGCAATGTCCAGTTTTTGCTATTCTACAATGTCTATGGCTAACAAGGAATGCTTGAATTTTTCTGGAGCTTCAAGTTTAGACAATATTTGGGATATTTTTATCTTCCTAATAAATCTTGACGATTGTGGAATTTGTTGAATTAGTATTATTAGGATTGGTAATATAAGTTGGTCAATGAGAATTAACCAAGACGCTAAGGGGAAATTGGGGAATTAATCCAGTTGGATTAAGTTGTGCAAGTGGGTAACCAAATTAGTGTAGGTGTTTGAAACCGTGTGTCTGTTGTTAACTCTTGTACTAATTGATGCTTAGGAGAGAGTGGTCATGATCTCTTAGGTCCATTACATATTAGTTAGAGATTTTTAACTAATAAACAACACCCCTTTTATGAATATTTAATTTTGGAATCGATGATAATTAATCATTGATCTAGGAAGAACCGTATGCAAGGTATTACTTTAATTAATTGTTAATTTCCTTCAATTGACTTCCAACAACCCCCAAAGTGCTTGAATTGGTTTTAAATTGCTTCCTTGTGAAAAGACTCAAGTTAACTTGTATTATATTTTATTGGGTTGACTTGAGTTTTTATTTATTTAATAAAAAGATAGACGACAATCTCTGTGTCAACTACCTTCTACACACTTGCAGCCTTGGAGCAACACAGAACTTCCACATCACATATAACTGCCCAAAGTATTGCCTGAGCCTGTTGATCTCAACTATCCATCCATACAAATCCAGTCTCAACGACAACAAGACTGTCAAGAGGACAGTGACTAATGTTGGCAGTAGAAGAAGTGTTTACAAGTTCATTGTTAATGCACCAAAGGAATACTCAATTGAAGCCGCTTCAAATGTTCTGAGATTCAATCATGTTTGTCAGAAAATGAGCTTCAACACCACCGTAACAGCAAAGAGATCAGTTCATATACCAACCAATTATGGCAAAGATGCATACTACTTTAGTTGGTATGGTTGCACTCAGGACCATCTCCTAGTAAGAAGCCAAGTGGCGGTGTCTTTTCCATAAGATTATTCCCCTCTTGTTAATTTTATTAATTAATTCATTGTGGGGGAGGAATATCTATTTACTTCAATAGCAAGTCTTGTAAAATTACCTCTATTGAACGATTTTTTCAATTAGTGAATTATGTGATATTTTCTTCATGATTAAGCACATGTACCAAGGTCCAAAAAAGAATTGGACATTAATAGATTTGTAATCTTCTTATCCAATAGACATTATTTACTTACATGGCCATTTAAAATATAATTTAGATAAGGATCGACAGTGACCACCAACCACAGTAAGAAAAGCAGCAGCAAAAAAATATGCATCTTTTTTATACCAAAAAATGGGTTTTGCGGAAGAGAAGTTAACATTGAGTTTTTGACAGTGACAACTTAAAATGTCGTCCAATCCCACCAAACGAATCAACACTCAACACTGAAACATATGCAACTTGAATATGAAAAAGACGAATAAGATAAGATATAAATCCCCTTTTTTTGTCTTCCTTCTCAAAAGGTGCTCCAAAACCATTTCTTCTGTTTAATAATTACCTGGATTGATATTGCATAAACTTTCCATATAAAAAAAGTTGATGGCGTGGGACCTAAAAGCATGTATTGACCATGGCAGGCTTCAAATGTTTAAAAAAAAAAAAAAACAAAACAAAACAAAACAACATGCACAGTCTTCAAAACATAATGATTACATGGTGTGAGAAAAACACATTGGGCAAATATACCATGTCGCCAAATAATAAAGTATTAATCTTAGAATTAAAGTATCGTTTCCACGAGGATGATATGATAAAAAACTCAATCAAGAATTACAAGTCTAGAGTTGAATCACGAAAATGAATTTCAAGCAATGGAAATTAAATAGGACAGAAATTGAAACACAGATTAAAACAGTTGGAAGTTGATTCAGTTATGGTTAAGGTGATTGGAACTTTGTTTTCACCACTAATATTTCCCTAATTCCACTTTCTTTGTTATTCAAGTTATTTTTGAAAGACAACCTGGATTCCTATTCTAAAGCAAGTCTCTCTCGAGATCATGCGTACCTTCTACCAACGACCCAATTAACCAATCTCTTAAAATTAATCTCGTTCACCTAGGGATTAGGTTCTATGAATCCTTAGTAGCGCGTGAGGCTAAAGGTTGCACCACGTCTATTCTTATCTCTAAGAGATAGCTAAGTGATGATCAATTTCTCAT
>QANU01075408.1:48945-66654 GCA_003254905.1 Nissolia schottii | reverse complement strand
GGCTTCTACTTTATAAAGTGATAACGCATACGAATGATTTTCAAAATGGTCCATATTTTCAAGTAAGAAATATTTGCCAAGCTAAAAGTAGGGGCTAGAAGTAACCCCACCAAAGCTGAAAACAACCTAGTGAGCTTTGTTTACTACGTACGGGTAAACAATTAGCTAGGGTGTTTCAGACTGGGTTATGATTATGTTACGCAGAGAATGATTTGAACGCGGGTTTTCACCCGGACGAGAGAAAAGAAAGTAAGGAGTGCTTGAGCTTTTATGTCATGACATTTAAAAGACAGGTAAGATGTCCACGAAGTTTGGACATATGAGAAAGAGAGATTTAGTCCACGAAGTTCGGACTCAAGCCTTAAAGTCATCCACGAAGTTCAAATGCAGATGATTAAGTAGTCCACGAAGTTCGGACGCCGTCCACGAAGTTCGGACGTAAGAGGACAAGTCGTCCACGAAGTTCAGATGCATACGAGCCTCGCTCCTAGTGTCCCACGAGTTGTAGCTGGACAAGGGATGACGATCCCCCAGTCTAGATAGGGCGATGGCATACCATAGCGACAAAGGACGCTGCCATAGGCGCGTAAGAGAAATCCCCAGCCCCACATGCATTATTTTAATGTAAACTATGTATGGATGTATGTATGAGTATATATGTATCATTATGTATGTATGTTGGGTAAACCGTCCGCCACACGCGTACGAGACGGTCACTAGAGCGCCGTGAGTCTAATAACCAAGAACGAGTACGTAAGTAATTAAAGATTAGAAATCCCAATCACCTAGTAATTTAGATAAAGCAGCCCAGGAACTTAGGCAAGTAATAAATTGGTAGGGAGGTCTAGATGCATGAACACTTAGAGATCTCCTGGACGGCCTGAAGAGTAATTGAGTAACCAAACCTCACGACCCTATAGTTATTCACTGAGAACCAACCGTTCTCACCCCCACTCACTTATGTCTTCAGGTGAGGCTAATGGCGACATCGCCGCTGCGGAAGAGGCGGATCCTTCACAGCATTTTTAGGGATGTACACCTCGAGACAGGGGATGAGACGGAGCTCTGGTCATACTTGGTAGTACACGCCCCCACTCCTCTCAGACCAGTACCCCCAGCCCCGCCTGAGCCAGCCTCTACAGGAGACGAGGAGGCACCCCCGTATGAGAAGGACGTTGAGGCAGACCCAGTGTCCGTGAGACTGCTACTGCCGGAGCTGAAGCCGAAGAAGCCTCAGATGAGCATTACGCAGGTTTACGGCTACCGCCTGGTGCCCCGTACGCACGATAGCGAGGCCAGACCGTCCAGGGGATCCCAGGAGCCACCCGATGTCCCGGAGCCCTCATTGGACAGGGAGGAGGAGCCTATGGAGGAGGAGCCTGCGGAGACTGTTCGCTTGGAGGAGGACGACGAGGAGTGACCAGCCTGCCTAGCCCCTGTATCTCGGACCAGTTTGCCGGACCAATTTGCCCTGACTGTAGTTTGACTGTAGATGTAGTATGTATGTATTTTGCGGATAGTAGTAGTTATTGTATATTTTGCTGATAGTAGTAGTTACTGTATATAGATGCAGATGATGTAGTAGGAATATGTACTTATGTACGAACATGATGAGGTGTATGATTATGTTTATAGTACTATGGACTCAATATATATCGTTTTCATGGACCCTATCCATCCTTGTATTTAATTGCTTGAGCATGATTCTGTATGATTACTGCTGCTCACGTTTAACTATTATTCGCGCTATTCGTCTGTATGGAACGTATGGTATTGTTCCCGCGACTGGCTCTACTTTACGGTTACACATTACTTGAAAAAAAAAAAACGGGTCCTTAATTTGAGATAACTAAACTATCTTCTAAACGAAACTAGGGACTACCGGTATTCCCACACAGCAGATAACAACCTAGAGGACGCAGATTATGACTTAAGCATAAGCTGCTAACCTAGGGTGTTACAGTGTGGTATCCCTAAGGTTTGGTTCTTGAGGCTTCTACACAAAGGTAGGGGATCCTAAGTGTGAGGAGTGCTCTTGGATGTAAAGGTTTGTTGATGAAAGCCAAATAGCACTTCCTCTAATCTTGACACAGCTTAGGTTTTGTCACAACTGTGCCAATTTCGTAGAAATCCTATTGTTTGCACTTTACGTTGCTCAAATTAAATTTATATATATCCTACTTTACAGCTTTCAGATTCTCGAGGAATCCGATTGCAGTATATTCGGGTATAGTCGAACCACAGAGAGTTGCAAAATTACCATTCTTGAGTTCATTCAATTAAACAATGGAGTGAAGGATTTGATAAATTGTTGATAGTTAAAATATGTAAATAAACAACATGAAAAGTAAATAGGAAACAAATCAGAGGTAGTTCCGGAGCTTGTTGGGAATTTTAATCACATCATAGTTTCATGCATCCAGTTACTTATACATAGAACTATCATTTCATTGATTGCCCGCCATCAGGTCTTATCTTTTACATTGCTTTCGCATATGAAAAGATCACAGGTTTCCGTTGTTAAGTTTATTAATTTCTTACACAACCTTAACAAGTATGCCAGAATTATTCCAGATGTTAAAGCGGCTAACTTCTAGTCCCGTTACGGCGACAAGGTTAGATGAATGATTTAGATCTGACTCTAATGGTTGTAACTGTTTGTTCACAACGTTCAAGTCTTGAATCTAGCTTAGCATAGCGGATTAATCTTAACTTGGTTTACAACTTAATTAATATAACTCTCGTTCATACAACTAAGTCTCAAGCCAAGATCAAAACATTAAACAAAGACTAGCATTAGGCATAAAATGATTCAAGCAAATCATAAGAAATAGATAGATTCATATGCAATAGTAACATAGATACAAGCAAACTACAATAATGACCAAAATCCCACAAAAAGAGGATTAGGAATCCATCTTACAAGAGTATCTCGGAGGCAAGGTTTAGACGCTTACCATGACACGTACTCACGCTATCATGGCCACGGCTTCGCCGAGCTTCCTCGATCTCCCGGCTCCTTCACAAGCCTCCTCTTTGTTCCTAACCTAACCTAAACTAAACTAAGCTTTGAAATGTAAGAAAATGGAGAAAGAATGATGTTGAGGGGGAAGGAATGGATGTTGGATGATTGTTTTCAGAATGGCATGGCCTCCTCTATTTATAGGCAAAATTTGGGTCCATCGCTCAGCGGTTTTGGTGTCTCTGCTGAGCGATTCTGTCCTTATCGCCTAGCGGCAGTGCTTGTATCGCTGAGCGGCTTATCCCTTTACGCGGAGTAATAAATGCTCCAGAAGCTTTTGCAGGGCGGCACTGACGTGGCGTGGCGGCGCCAAGCTGGCTCCAGCTAGCACAATAAATGCGCCGCTTGCAAGTGGCTGCCGACGTACTTCCGCTGAGCGATAAAGGTTGTACCGCTGAGCGATTTGTTCTGTGGATGCTGAGCGGTAAACACTTTTCCACGGAGCGAGTCTGGTCTTCTACGCTAAGCGGGCCTGCTATACCGCTGAGCGGTCTTGCTCAACTTTGTCTTTTTTAGCTCTTTTCCAATTCTGCCCTTTTTCTCCATTCTTCATGGGATTATTCTTCAATTAAGCTGCTTGCATCCATCTTCAAAATATATTTAAAACCTAAAAAATATGGGGAATTCATTAGATAATTCTTTTAAAACATAAGCAAATAAGTGCCTTTTTAAATGATGAAAATTGCGTATTTTGGGCACTTATCACTCCCCCTAACTTAAGACCTTGTTTGTCCTCAAACAAGAGGTAGTAGAATTATTTTACAAAAGATCAACGCTTATGAACATTCGGTTAATGCAATGAATTGAAAAGTTTCAGACAGTTTAAGCTTGAGACCATGTGAGTCATAAAAGTACCGGAACAAGTCAAATGCACAATTACTTGAATAGCATAAACAATCACACTCTCTAATGTCTTTTCCACCAAGGAAATTATCTTTATGCATACTGCAACACCCCTGCTAACTGCCCACCTCCATGGTAGTAAGCAATGCTCACAGGGTTGTTGNCACACAATGGTCAGTGGACCAGTTTAGGGTGAGTGTTTCGCTCATTGTCACCATTGAATTACAGCAATTCAAATTTGTTACTTGTCTCATCATTAAATTCAAGAATATGGTCATGCAAGGATCACAGAAGGACTTTAAAGGGTTGTAACGGGGCTAGGCTACAAAGAAAATTGGTTTTTCTGGTTATGCAAAAATTTTCAATCAAGAGAGCATTGAAAACCATCTCCTTGTTGTCACCTGTTTTCTTTTCAACACTTTTCTTCTTTTTCTTTTTCAACCCTTTTTCTCCTTAATTCCCAATTCCTTTCTTTTTCTTTCTTTTTGTTTTGGGAATAAGACTATTTCTTTTTCACTTCTTGCTTTCGTTCTTTTTGATTTAACTTTTGTATGCTCCTCCCACTTTTGCTTACCCTTATCTCCCCCTGACTTGGATCTTTGCACATAATCCAATTTGAATGCTCTTTTAATCTAGAAATTAAGGGATAACATTGTTTTTCTACTTATGGCTCGGGGATTATGAACAAAATTTTTCTCATGTTAGGCTCAAATGGGGTGCAAAGGATGTTCCTAATTAAGGGTAGGCTTTATTTGGCCAAGTGGGTTTAAAATCTAAAGAACAAAATGGCTTGATCATCTCCTAGTATTTCAATACAATTTATCAAAATTAGAGACTCAAACAAATTCAATTATGTAAAAACAATGGTGATTCTCTCTAACTCACTTAGTGTTTAGGCTCACTCCCTCACATGGTTAATTTCCTTGATTTAAAAACATCTTCAAGGTTATGCTTATGCAAACAAGTAAAAATATACATCATGACATGTTCATGGTATCTATGCATTCACAAAGTCTAGTACGGATACTGAAACAATTCAATTCACGAGGTAAATTTGCTCATGCATCAAACTCAAGTAAAATAAACTACTACTTTGTTTTTAAACAAACAAGTCTTAAGCACATATTAAACTACGAAGGAAATTAATTAATTAAGGTGCTAGAAAATTAAAATGCTCCCTGTTCATGGTGAATTTCTTGAAGTAGCTTCTTGATGTGGCCCCCTTTTTAAGCTACTTCATCTCGCTCCAATGATTTGAGGAGATAGAGGCTCATCCTCCTTGAGGAATCATGCTCTTCGTCCTCTAGAAATGTGTGTCTCTCTTTTGATGTTGTTAGGAACTTCATTGGTTGTTCTCTGGCCTGCAAAAACAATCAAAGAAAATTTTCTTTCTTCCAAGTAGCATTAGAGACATCATAATTTTATTTTGAATCCTTTTGTAGACAGAATTCCCTACAACTTGTGGACAAAACTTCCCGCTTAAGTGGTCAGAATTTCCCACTAATGTGGACAGAATTTCCCACAATGATTTATGGATTCAAAATAAAACATCTTAAGGTGCTTTTTGAAAAGATTCTTTTCTCTGAAATTACCTTTCATTTTTTTTTAAACAAATAAGAATCCTTTTTCAATTAACTCATGTGCACCTTTCTCAAATAATTGCTTAAAAGGTTTAAAATCTGTTATTAGGTTTAGAAATAAAAAATGCTTCAAGTTTAGCTTAATTGAATAGGATTAGACTTTTTTTAAGAATTTCAAACCTAATTACAAGATTTTAGAAAACCTTTATTTCTTTTTCACCATATTATAAAGAATATTCTTAACACCTTAAATTAATTAACCTTTAAAATTACTACCATTAAAATAATAAAAACTCACAAAATACTTTGTTTAACGTCGTTAGCCAGACGCCTTTTTCTTTCTAGCTCTCCTCCTCATCATCAGTCCTCCTCTCATGGCAAGAGTTCTTGGGGTTTAGCTCCGGGTTGGCCGTAAATCTTCTTTTCTTCAACTCTGCTATGTCAGTAGCCAATTGTCCCAGTTGTATTTCCAAGTTCCTAATAGAGGCTTCATTATTCTTTTGATTAATCATTGATTGTTGCATAAATTGATTGAACGTCTCCTCTATTTTGGAACTTGGATACACTGGTGGCTGATTTTGATATGGGCGGGGTGGTTGGTATGGCTGTTGTGAGGCTTTGAATGAAGGTCCGGCCTCTTGCCTCCATGGCTGTTGAAAATTCGGCCCCCTTTGAAAATTATTTTGATAGGGTGGCCTTGGCTGGTTATCAAGGAAGTGAACCTCCTCTTCCCTGAAATGACAGTTAATAGACGGGTGATCACCATTACAAATTTCACATTGAAATACCTGTTGCCTTTTTACTTCTCGAGCCTCCCTAATTTGCTTTGACAACTCGCTTAGGGCCTTCTTCACCTCGTCTATTTGTTGTTAGAGTTGCTTGTGTTGGGCAAAGATGGCATCGTTGGTTCCAAGCTCAAGCACTCCTCCTCTCCTAGGACCTCTGTGGAATTGGCCTTGTTGATCTGTCAAGGCCATGGAATCAATAATAGAGATAGCTTCTTCATGAGTTTTGGACATTATCTGTCCACCAGCTGCAGCATCAAGCATTAGTTTGTGCTGTTGTTGGAGTCTGTTGCGGAAGACATGGATTTGTGTGCGTGCATCTAACCCATGATTCGGGCATTTTCTCAGCATGGATTTGTATCGTTCCCAGGCCTCACAGAGACTCTCTCCGGGTGCCTGCACAAATGTAGCAATTGCAGTTTTTAAATCCATAAATTTAGACTGGGAAAAGTACCTTGCACAAAACTTTTCCTCCAACTAATCCCAATTTGACAGAATATGTTGTGGTTGATCTAGCAACCACTACTTGGCTTTTCTGATCAAGGTCAGGGGAAACATCCTTAAAAAGATCGATTCTTCAACGGCCTCGGACATTCCCGCGGTCCCACAAAGTTCATAGAATTTCGTCAAATGAGCATACGGATCCTCATGATCCAAACCTGTAAAAGGGTTAGCATATAACAATTGAACCAAACCAGGTTGCATCTGAGGTTGTCTTTGAGCTCCAGTAGTTCTGCTCATTCTTATGATGTTTCTAGGGGTAAAGTTTACAAAACCCCTATTATCGTTGGCTCTTGTTGCATTGCCAGCTCCAGTGTCACCAGCTCCAGTGGTTTCAACCATGGTTTCTTCTTGGTTGGTTGAAGAAGTTGATGATGAAGTTGTCTCTTGTTCCTCTCTTTGTTTGGCTAAGTGCTTTTTCTTCTTTTTACTATTTCTCTTTGAAGTAGCTTCAATCTCAGGGTCAAACAACAATTAATCTTTTGAAGTCTTACCTCACAATTGCTAAGAAAAATTCACACTAGCCAAATAAGATTAAAACAAGAGTTCACAAAATAAAGGAAAAATTACGAAAATAAAGACTATACAATATTTTACAAATATTCACAATTGTTTAACTAAACAAAACTCAAGCTATGTAATTTTGACGCAACTCCCCGGCAACGGCGCCAAATTTGATGAAAGCCAAATAGCACTTCCTCTAATCTTGACACAGCTTAGGTTTTGTCACAACCGTGCCAATTTCGTAGAAAGCCTATTGTTTGCACTTTACGTTGCTCAAATTAAATTTATATATATCCTACTTTACGGCTTTCAGATTCTCGAGGAATCCGATTGCAGTATAGTCGGGTATAGTCGAACCACAGAGAGTTACAAAATTACCATTCTTGAGTTCATTCAATTAAACAATGGAGTGAAGGATTTGATAAATTGTTGATCGTTAAAATATGTAAATAAACAACATGAAAAGTAAATAGGAAACATTTGTCAAGCACCTAAGTTAGAAGCTTGATGATAGTGGAGAAATCTTGAGCAAAACGCTTGGGGACTGGACGTAGATCACAAGGGTGGTCGAACCAGGATAAATCACTGTTTGCAATCTCTCTAACTCTATCTCTTTATTTATTGGAAACTTATATTATTCTCTTACATATTTGAGAATTGCATCTGTTGAAAATTATTTATAAGTTGCTCTGTTGATCTTATTATTTTATTACAAATATAATTGAGCATACTTATAATCTTTAATTATTATATTCTGCTATGTAGTAACGTTGATTGCATGAAAATGCAATATTTGTCGAAATTGGAATAATTTCTTAACTACCCAATTCACCCCCCTCTTGGGTATTGGTTACCAAGACCAACAATTCGAATGACCATGACTTAAACTCATCCGTAGCGCTGTTTTTTGCTTATTTCTCACAGGTTTAACATAGAAATTTATTTAGGCTTTCCACATGTTCCAACAATCATTATAACACATTTTTCTAACTTAAAAACACATAAAATCATCTAGCCATCTTAACAAGCATATTTTCTACATAACAGCTACTATGTTCTATTTTCCTATACTATACATATAACACATAGAAAATCACCAAGGAGGTGTGTAAGCTGGGGTTACCTACTTCCTAAGCATTTGCGTAGACGGTAGATGTTGTGAGAATATTTTCCCACGCTCGTGTGTGTGATCCTACTATTTTTCTGACTCCGGCAACGTAACCGCAGTGTGCACGAATGGAACCAAAAATTTGAGAAATTGAAGAAAATAACACAGCAGTGAGGCATCAAGGCCTTTGCTATTTATAACAAAGCAGAGGCGGTGCCTCTGTTTACTTTTATTATTATTATTATATTATATTATATTATATATTATTACTTGCATGCTTATCCTGTTGCAGGATAAGCTTAAAGCCTCCGTGGCTTTATTAATTAATTTTGATCATATTTGATCGTGTTTGGTCGTTACTCGCTCGTGCACGGATGTCCTAAAAATTATTCAGACATAACGTTGTGATCTACTAATTTTCCTTATTAAGAATTTAAGTTCGGTCAAGGTATTCGTAAATCTATTTCCATAGTAGTGTATTTTACTGATACCTTTGAGTCGTAATTAAATTTCGGTAATGACCAAAAATCGATCCAAATCTCGCGAAATTTCTGTGAGCTTCCAAAACCATCATTTTAACTGGGATTTTGGATAAGAAAACTTTTATAATTACATTTCCAGTCTAAATAATCGCCTCGACTACACTTTAATCACGCAAAATTATTAATTACACGAAATCTTTGTAAGGGAAAAAAATCGGGATGTTACATCACTGACCTATTTTTTGCATGTAAAGCCTGTCGTCCATTTAACCAGGTAAATGGGCCAGGCTCGTGGGCCGGGCTCATTTTGACAGCTCTACTCAGATGTGTCTTATAATTTTCGTATAAATAAAACATCTGCTGCACTTGAGCGTCATTTGATATTGTCACAGGTCAAAATTTTACCAACCCATTCATGAAAGACGCTAGAGCTTTATACCTTATTCTTGCCACACTTTTTTGAAAATGAGAAGATAGTACACCACACAAGTCTGCGAATGACATGACTGACCAAATTACAATAAACTCGGAATCGTGTGGACTAATAAACTCAACACCCTTAATAATATTCTTTTGCACTGAACCATTATAAAAATTAAACACAACAACACCTCCCCTATTCATTTTTTTGTATCAAAAAGAAAACACAAACATCCTAAGAGAAATGAGAAGATCAACAAAATAAGAATAGGTATAAGATAAGTGAGAGGATGAAAAAGAGAAGAATGAGAGAATGGTAAAGAGGAAGAAGAAGAATGAGAGAATTGTGAAGAGGAAGAAGTCCCCACCTCCCATTTTATAGGTGAACATTTCTTCTTCCGGTGCATTTTCATTCAGTCAAAATTTTGACAGGGGGTCTGAAATCGTCACCCTCCTAGGCGATTTCAACATGCACTTTTCAGTCATGTCAATGCTGTTTTCAGCCCCTGACACTTTTTTTAAAATAGTATTGAAATTGTCATTGCTTGTGCCGATTTCAGTACCGTTGCCCATACATTTGTAAAAAATTTACCATGTGCGTATTATAGGCATATGTTTAATTTGAGTGCATATTTTTGTAAAAATTCCAAATTTAGAGGGTGAAGTACACATAATTCATTGTTCAAGAGATAAAATGTCATTTTTTCTTATTATAATTTTTTAAAAAATAGTTTAATTTTTATACAATGTCAATGTAAATATTTTTTTTAGATTATCATTAAATTATGTATTACCACATATAAAAAAAAAGTGATTGATTGTTAGCCCCATTATTTTTTAAAATGACCACTTATGCTGCGGATGTGACAGAATTTGCACCTCTTTCATTTTTAGAGAAAAATAATTTCTCATAAAATATAAAATTATAAAAAAAAAAAAAAATCTTGTTAAGATCCCACCTAGCGCGCGTTTAAGATTTCGGCGAGCAATGCGCAAAACACAAAACAGGCATTGCACCAATTCTTCCGCGCCACGCCGTAGTTTTCAAAACTGAAAACAGCAGAACCCGCGCTCTTTTTTGCCTGAACTTGTGAAGGGTAAAATGTAAACCCGGCTTTTCCTCCTCCTCCTTCTTATTCTTTACACTACAATCAACCATTTTCGGTTCACTCCCCTTCCATTCCACCCATTTCGAATTCAATTCGCATTCCCAATGGACAAACACGAAGCTGCATTTAGAGAACCCTACCCTCCCCTCGGTTCGCCCATACCAGGGACACCCCTTCCCCTTGACGCCGACGACGAAAAACACGTCTCGAGTCTCAGCACCGCTCTTGTAGCCTCCATCCAAGACGCCAAGGACCACATATCCCATATCGAGTACATCTTCTGCACCCACCTCTTCCCCCATTTCCAATCCAATTCGAAGAAGCTCCAAACCCTCTGCGATTCCCTCGATAGGTGCAGAGACAAGGAGAACGCTCTCTCCGTCGCGATCGAGCAGCTCCGTGCCGAAAACCGAAGAGTATCGGAGGAGAACAGGGTTTTAAAGGACGTGGAGCTGGAAGCGAAACGGCGTCGTATCGAGGAGCTAGAGCGCGAGGTGGAGTCGGTTGAGTGCAAGGGGCCGTTGTTGGCGGAAAGGGAAAGGGAATTGAGAGAGAGCGAAGATAAGAGAAATATGTTGGAGATCGAGGTTGAGGGTTTCGAAAGGGAAAAGAAACTGCTTATGGGGAGAATCAGTGATCTGGACGAGAAACTGAGGGCGAGATCGCGGGAGGTTGAGGAATTGGGGGGATTGCTCGAGAAATTGAGGTTGGAGAATGAGGCTCTGGTGGAGAAGGTGAAGCACTTGGAGGAGAGAATTGATGAGGCTGAGGGTTCGTGTAGGGAGCTAGGTGAACGAGTGGAGTCTCTGAATTCGGAGCTTCAGGGCGAGAAAACGAAGAAGGGTCGTTTAACTGAGGCTTATAAGAGGCTCAAGTCTCAGTACAATTATCTTCGCGAAAAGGTTGGCCTCACCGAGGAAAACATGCTCAACCAAAACATATCTGAAGGTTTGTGCAAGGTTAAAAGTCCAATAACAGAACATGGTATTGTATTTGTTTCTTGAATTCATTGCAATTTCTCACGTGTTTTTGATTGCATAAATGTTTTTGACACATAGTTTGGACACCATCATTTGGGATTGATGTTATTAATGAGTTTTGCTATGCTAACAATCCAAATTGACAACCTTTGTCAGCGTGGTTGTCTTGAAGTTGTCAATTTGGGTTGTCAAATTATCATTTTCCGTTATTAAAAATTAACAACTTTATTTACATTATGTCTCCTTACCAAATTTACTGGTGAAATGTCAAAAACTTTGTGCGTTAATCCCTGTTATTGACACATGATTCTCGTAGGTTAACTAGCCAGTTACTAATAAATGACATATAGGTTTCTGAATGATGTATAGAAAAAGATGGCTCAAGGGTTCCATCCCCACATGTCTACCATTTTCCCCATCCCCCTAACTTCTCTAGGAGCTCCTATGAACCAAAAAAAAGATGGCTACATATAGCAATACTCTTTATGTGATTTGTGAGTTTATGAAAACATATTTACTCTTGTAAAGAAGATACATTTGAATTTGAAACATTATGTGTTGATAGAAAACCAGTATGCAGAGAAAATGATATAGAGAACAAAAGAAAATGAAGGAAAATGATGTTGAAAGAAAAGGGAGAATTATGTATTCTATTGATCAGAAATGAGTGTTACCGAAACTTTCACATTTATACAAGATCTTGACAACTCCGGATCATTCTTTATGTTACTAATAAATGGTAAACAGCCTATAACTAACATTCTAACCAAGTGTGACATGTCAGCACAAACAGTTATTAATGAAGTTATTCAGTTACTCTAACATGTTTTCTGTGCTGCAACTGCAGTGGTAGAGACATTTGATATCACACTGATGTGGTTATGGTTGCAGTTGTGGATTGGAATTTGCATGCATGTGTCATTGTCTCCTTCAAAGTGAAGTGACCAATCAATTATTGCATGTTATTGCAGGTAATGCATTTGAAAGATCAGATACCTCTATGGATGAGTGTGAACTAGCTAAAGTGAAGATCGAAATCCCTGAGGAAGACTTCGGAGGTAAGTTAAACTGTCTTTCCAGAGTCCTTGATGCTCCAATATATGCATGCTCTTAATGTTTAATGTCTGGACTCTGGAGTGAAGTGGTCCTCCCTCCAATTAGTGTGTATGGAGTTACTTCACGTGCATAGATTTTGTTGACTAAATGCTACATTGAGACAGTGAAGTGTTGAAAAGCTGTTCATTTTTTTCTTGTTACTAACATCATTCAATAATGTTTACTTCACTGTCTGTTACAGTATGGTTAAGATCATTAGAGTTTGTTGAAGTTATTTACAGATTAGATGAGTATTTAGATGACTCGGCAATTGGTTAGAAGTTCCCTTAGGCTACATAAACATGTTCTTCACTTGTATTACTCACTTTTCATAGCTACTGAAATTTACATTCTTCATTTTATGTCCATTCTCTAGATTTTATTAGCTCAGATACCATGTTGCTGTCTGGTATGAAGTGCCCTTCACACTGACCAGTTTCTATTAAATTATGTCACATGCATCGGTTTCGTTGGCTGAATGCATCATTGAGATAGTGAAATTCTGACGTGTACAGTTTAGGCTAATAACGGATCATCTACGACCTATTTCTTCAGGCCTTGAAAATACAACTCCTGAAGTATTTGTTGCTGTGTGTGACACAACTAAAGTGAAAGATGTATTGGAGGATGATGACAAAGGAGCCAATATGAGTCCTCCTTCTTCCATTTCTCGTGGTGTCTCCAAATGTCGCACCAGCAAAAAACAGGTCTCTGTATCCGGTAAAAAGCGGTCTGCATCTTCTTGGAGACAGACTCGGGCCCATCATAGTCGAGCAGGTCCTGATCCTCATGATGATTTTCTTGATACACCTCTTGAGAATATCAGAGAAAATTTAAATGGAGATTTGAGTAAGGAAGACCTCCAAAACCAAATTGAGAATGACATTGTCATGAACAGCTCAGACGATGAAACACAGGATTTGAATGCCAGAAGCAGTTCCCTTAAGAAGCAATCTTCAATTTCAGTGGCCAACAGAAGGAACTTCAAGTACATCGAACCAGTGAGGAAGAAAGCTGAGCGTGAAAATTTAAAAGGAGTTGAATGCAAACAATGCAGGAAGTTCTATGAGGCTGTTCTTCCCAATGCTGATGGCAAGGACCCTGATGGTAATAAGCAGAATTTCCGCTGTGAACACCTTGATGGTGTTTCTAGGCATCGATATAAGTATGTTCCACCCATGACTCCTGAAGGGTTCTGGAATATTGGATTTGAATCTGAAATGTAGTGATATGATTTTAGCGTACTGAACCTGTTTTGTACGTAGACATACTATTATTGGTTAAAAATTGCCATGTGCCACTTAGCAAATAAACTTAATGCCCCGATTTGTTAGAAATAAAAATATTCATTTTACTACACTCTTGTAATAACTGGTATGGGATCCAAATTCTTTGAATTATTTCTATTTCTTAAATTTTTATTTATTTATTGTTTATTTATATTGTTTCTTGAAAAAGGAGGGCAGGCATTTTGAATAAGGTTTAAACTGTCCTAGTAAATTGTGTTGGTGAAAATCTTGGTGAATTAGTAAAGGTGACCTGTTCAGTAAAAAGAATGGAAAACTGATGCTCGCTTCGTCTCTTTTAGGTGTCCTAAGTCAGCATTGAATTCCTACATAAAACAATGTTTCTTATCAGCTGAACTTTAAGGAGGACCTTTGCTTTAGTTTAATTTCCTTAGAGGCTACAGTTCATCTTTACTTTCACCTACATAATATGCATCCATATCTTCTCCTTTCTGAACCAGAACAATGATGAGGCATATTTTCTGGTTCTGGATGATGGTTAACTCTGATTATCCAAAAAAAACATATAATAAAATTCGGGTTCAGTTGGGAATTAATGGTTTGGCTAATTATATCATAATAATAAAATTATGCATGAGGCAATTTGCGAAGGATTTTTCATCTTTGGAAATTGTATTGATCCCCACCTAACTCTCTCCATGATCAGTTTGGCCACTTCAATTGATCCCATTGGCGTTTTCATCTTTGATACATGGAAAAAGTAATAATTGGTAGAGATTGAAACACCCTAACTAGTTGCTTACGTTTAAGTCGTACGCAATATTCACTAGGTTGTTTATTACTTGGTGGGAATACTTATAGTCCGTTATTATCCTCCAAAATACTTACTCATGAAAATATGGACCGATTTAAAAGTCACATCAATGAATAGTAACCCTTATTTTATTATTTTTCTTGAAAAATCTGCCACCATCATGTAACATCCCGATTTTCCTTTAGAAAAATATTCGTGAGAATAAATATTAAAATAATTCTTAAAGCATGATTAGGGAGTTAGGACGGGAAATTCTTAGGTAAAATGCCCCTAAAATATAGGGTGTGTCGCTGCAGGAAATTTCGCAAACGACTGAGCGGCGATTGTTTGCTGCTAGAATTTCACGACGCGTTAAAGGTATCGGTGAAAATACTCCTCCGGAGAAAAATTCACAAAGGCCTTTAACTATTAATAATCTTAGGTAGAGGGAAATTAGGGGATCGCGACGGTATGATCGGAATATTTTTCGGACGACCGTGCGCGACGTACCGGCACTGCGAGTGATAAAACACGAGTGAAGCGGGACGGGGGGATATGAAATCTGAATAGCAGCACGTGGGATCAGATTTTTGGGGAGAAAAATATTAAATAATTAAGTTACTATTCATTGATGTGACTCTTAATTTATCTTTGTAATTAATTAATTAAAAAGGAAAATACAAAATGGCATTTTGGTAATTAAAAGGAAGGGTAAATAGGTAATTTTGGGGGGCAGATTGGTGGCTATAAATAGCCCAACCATGGCAGAAATCTTTGAGAAAAATTCCACACCTAGCAGAAACTCTATCCGTTCGTCGTTCGATTGAGCTGACCAGAGACTGACCGAAGCTTGGACCAGGCTTAGGATCTTGAGGACTACTCTTCCTCACCATCATCCTCACCAACTCATCCCTAAGGAAGTGGGTAACTTAGGCTATCCACCTCCTTGGTGTTTATGTAGCTTAGGTGTTATGTGTTTGCATGTGTATGTGTTGATACTTAGAAATACTTGGTTAGGGATTTGTTATGTGTAAGCATGTTTAGGATGTTCCTAGGTGCTAAGTGATGGATGGAATGATGTGTGTTTGAGTCCTAAAGAGCTTAGAAGAAGTGGGGAAGAAAGGTGGTAGAAGTTGTTGTTTTGCTCTCAGGTTCAGGTCCAGGACGCCCCAGGGCGCTGAGCGGCCTGAGTCCTTCCTGAACTTTGACCGAGAAAGGTTACGTGGTGGGTTGAGCCAGGTCACGAGCGCTGAGCGGCAAGTTATAGGCGCTGAGCGGCTGGTGACGTGGACGCTACGTAAGTGGATAAGGATGACCCAAAACTATGGGGACTTCAGGGATGCGCTGAGCGGTCAATCATAGCGCTGAGCGGACAAGAGCGCTGAGCGTCGATCAGGGGCGCTGAGCGGACCTTGGTCGCTGAGCGGTGATGCATGGCGCTGAGCGGCCTGAGAGCCCGGGAGTTCCAACTACACTTGTCCATAAAGAACAAGAGTTTGAGAATAAACCAAAGGCCCACATCACCCCATCTGCATTGCTTTGCTACCTTGGAATGAGTACATCAAAGAATTCAAGTATCAAGAAGTGCATGCATCATGAGGCAGTGTTGCCACAGGACTTAGGGCAACCATAGATCACTAGAAATAAACTATCTAATGTCCAAAGATAGTAATTGGAAGTAGGGAACTGGAAATATCTTAAGAAGGACCGACCACCAAGGGTTGGTGTACCTTGAAGAAATAACTTAGTCATATAATAGGAAATCCCTCTCTTGGCATGTCATACCTGACAAGCCTCTCCTCGGCCGTGCGAGACGGACTAGGTTATGATTATGTTACGCAGATAGTATCTGAACGCGGGTTTCCACCCAAACGAGAGAAAAAAAAGTAAAGAAAGAACGCTTGAGCTTTTATGTCATGACATTTAAAAGATGGGTAATGTAACACCCTAGCTAGCTAGCCTACACTTAAGTCGCAAACTTGCTGGCTAAGTTATTATCTGCTTTGGTGGGGATTACTTAGGCCCATGTATTATATATAAGAAAATATTGTTACCCAAAATATGGACCAAATTGAAACTTTCTTTGTACGTTACATAGCGTAAAGTAGGAGCCTTGTTATGTTAGAGCGTGCATTGCGAGTGGAAACATAGCATGCTTTAGTTATAACTAAAGATTTGATTAATATAGGCTAAGATAACAAACGATGGTCCATCATACATTCATCAGCAATACAGAAATAGTATTATGAGTGTTAAGTATAAATATCACATAGAAGTACAAGTACACATATAGCATCTACCAGCTAATCGTCTAGTCTTCCGCTGCGCTCCCTGGGGAGGCTTCCTCCTCTTGCAGCTCCTCTCTTTGTTCCTCGTACTACTCGTGTAACAACCCGACTTTTTCCTCCAATTTAAAATGCTATTTAAGGCAAAATTAAAAAAATATAATAATAAGGAAATGGCAAGATAAAATGGACTAAAATTCAAATATTAATTTTATTTCTGTAATATTATTTCAAAATAACTCTTTGACGATCTCGTGACTTCCGGTGGCGTTCGGATCGAAATTAGGGTTTTACTGTAATTGCTTTACGACTCATAGGAGTTTGTAAAATATATTAATATGAAAATAAATCAAGATGTCAAGTAATATTTTAGAATTAACCAGGATAATTAATAGGTCACAATGGTATGCCCGGAATATTTTTAGGACGTCCGGACATAAACAATTAACGAACAAACATAACCTAAACTACACTAAGGGCAAAATAGGAAATACACATAGCCATGAGATAAAGAAAAAAGGCACGGCTGCCCTTCCCCATGCCAAGCCCGAAATTACACACACCAAAACACATCAAGATTACTTCATTTCTTCTTTCTAAATTCTAAGGTTTCAAGCTCCATAATTATCAAAGCATAACTATCTCCCTTTGTTCTCATCATCATCAATCACTCAAAATCATCAAGAAGGCAAGCTAGCATCAAGGTGAAGAGTTTCTCTTCAAGTGGAAACAAGAGAATCAAGTTCCATAACCCTAAACTCCATAATCTAGGGTTTATGCTTTTCTTGACAAAGAAGAGTTCAAGCAAGCCATTAAGCTTCAAGCTCATCATCATAATTCATTCTTAAGTCCCTAAGGAAGGCAAAGCAAGCATAGTTGGTGAGTTTCATCCCTTGGTACGAAGCCAAGCTTCCATAATCCATCTTTACCCTAATTATGCTAAGATGTCATTTTA
>QANU01075408.1:0-12911 GCA_003254905.1 Nissolia schottii | reverse complement strand
AAAATATATATTCTTTCACCCAGGGGGCCCTTTTTATAGCCGTGCCCCCTGCTGTTATTTATTTAATTATTAATTAATTTATTCTATTATTATATTATTATTTTATTATAGTTATTATAAATATCCTAGTCCTTATTCTATTTTAGTCACTTTTAACTACTTGTGGCCCACACACGGTTCTCCGAAAAATAACCCCAAAGATATATCCGTGATCTACGAATTTTTCCTGATCATATGAGTATGTCAGGTTAAGGTATTCGTGAATAAATTACCCAGGGAAATTTTCACAGATACCTTAGGTGTCTACCGAAATCCTGGTTTTCGGCGAAATTTAGCACGGACCTTGCGGCACTCCGCGAGATCAAGAAACAATTATTTGACTGGTATTTGTAAGCAATTAATTTTCCAAATAATTTTTCTCAGTCCCAATAATTGCCTCTAATGTGCTTTTAATTAAGAAAAAATTAGGATTTAAGCGAAATCTCCATAAGGGAAAAATCTGGGATGTTACAGCGAACATCAGTTTTCGCTGAGCGGCTTGAGACTAGAGAAAGCTGGTGGTACCCTCTTGAGGCTTATAGTCTGGTATTTGATGATGTAATGATGAGTGATAGCTGAATTGTATGGACGTATATGCTGTATGTAATGAAAATGTACTGACCATGCCCGTTACCTGTAATTTATGATAAAATCTGTAGCATCTCATGCATCCATGACATACCTAGTTAAAGACATGATAATTAACTCTGAGATAAGTAAAGATGTTGAAATGAACCATAGGGAAACCAGTATGCCATGCTGCAGGTACCATTAATGCTGCTGAAAAAGGGCCAATGCCCAATGCTGCTGAACAGGGGCCAATGCCCAATGCTGCTGAAACATGGCTATATGCCACATGCTGAAAAGGGCTAAATGCCCAATACTGAAAAGGCTATATGCCCATGCTGAAAAGGCCGTGATCACGTGAGCCACTATGATCCCACTTCAGGAGGTCGAGGCATCCTGAATGTGGAAGCCCGCCACAGGTGGTGTCGAGATGGCATACTTGGAGGTGTGCGGTTACCACGCCTATGCATTGTCGAAAGGGGGCAAGCTTAGGTGGGGGTACAATATCCACCCACTGTCGAGGGGTCCCGAGGGGGCACACGGCAGGTGGAAGCCCACCGCAGTAAGGTCCGGACAGTGTCGGCCTATACTGAGAGTGTGAGGTTATTCCATCATACTAGTGTCAACAGAGGACATTACTATGGTGGGAATAACACATATTCTGTTATGCTGTTACATTCTGTTAGACATGTTATTCTGATAATTCTGTCATGTTTATGCTGCTGACTATGCTGCATATATTCTGTTGATTCTGTTATGTTTACTTTGGATGACTATGTGATGCATGTTCTGATGATTCTGTTATGCTGAGTGTACTCTGATTTTATGCTGTTATTCAGTTGATTGAACTATATAATCTGCCGTTATGCTGTACCGTCAAGAGCACGCTCAAGACGGTTTTACACGAAATGTTAATCAGCACGAGAATGTAGTAAGCAAGAGTAGTTCCCATGTCACATATTAATGCAAATAAAGCCGTTCAGATAGGCCAGATAATAAATGGTAGGGACTTTAGTATATATGTTCACTAGAGATCTCTGAGCGGCCTGAAGTCTGACATAATCTGATACGAGACTCAGGAACTAAAGTTATTTCCACTGAGAACCTACCGTTCTCATTCCCACTGTTTTATGACTTCAGGTACAGAAGATGATGAGTCATATTTTGAGGATGCAGAGGAGCCGCCAGATGATCCATGAGCGGCTATGACTAGATGAGCTTAGAGAGAGATAGTTGTTTAGTTTTGCCAAGGACATACTGAGTAGCATTCCAGTAGTCCTTGCATTTTGATGCTGTATATTCTGGATTATGTATTTGATATTTTGGTCTATGTACATATTATGTATATCTTATGTGATCTTGTATGACGGACCCAGTGGATGTATATTACAGATGCTAATTATGATAATGTTATCCGCCTTGTTATATTTGTTTTATTCCAACGCATGGCTCTATTTTAGTATTGATGTGTTACAAGCAAAAGTTTGAAATGGGTCCTTATTTTCTTGAACAACGACTATTTTCAAATGATAACTATGGACTAAGGTATTCCGACCGAGTAGACAACAACCTGGTGAGCTTTGTTTACAACGTACGGGTAAATAGTTAGCTAGGGTGTTTTAGTGTCCACCGATGAAGACGTGCTTAGTGTGTCTTAAATGTCCATTCCAACTGCAGGGGAGGGTGTTCACGGCAGATCTGATATGTTCTGTTAGCTTCATCAGACACGAAGGCCAAGCTTCAGGTAGATCAGATTCCAGTAGTCTGTGAGTACCCGGATGTGTTTCCAGATGATATTCCAGAGTTCCCTTCGGAGCGAGAAGTGGAGTTTTCAATTGATTTCGTCCCAGGAGCGGGACCGGTGTCCATAGCGCCCTATCGTATGTCTCCACTTGAGTTACAGGAGCTTAAGCGACAGTTAGAGGAGCTATTGGAAAAGTAGTTTATTCGCCCGAGCGCGTCACCTTGGGAAGCTCCAGTGCTCTTTGTGAAGAAGAAAGATGGGTCAATGCAGATGTGTGTGGACTATTAGCAGCTGAGCAAGGTTACTATCAAGAATAAGTATCCGCTACCCAGGATCGATGATCTGATAGACCAGCTGAAGGGAGCAAAGGTGTTTTCACGGATCGATCTACGGTCCAGCTATCATCAAATTTGTGTAAAGGGTGAAGACATCCCGAAGACGGCGTTTCGCTCACGGTATGGGCACTACGAGTTTACTGTTATGGCATTTGGATCGACTAATGCTCCCGCCATATTCATGGACTACATGCATCGCGTCTTCAGAGAGCATCTAGAACAGTGTGTTATTGTGTTTATCGATGACATCCTGGTATATTCGAAGAGTGAGGAAGAGCATGAGGAGCATTTGCGGATGGTGTTGGAAATATTGAGAAGCAAGAAGATGTGTGCGAAGCTGTCCAAGTGCCAATTGAAACACCCTAGCTAACTGTTTACCCGTACGCAGTAAACAATGCTCACTAGGTTGTTTACTACCTGGTGGAAATACTTATAGTTCGTTATTAATTTATGGAAAATACTGGTTTAGGAAAATAGGGACCGTTTTGAACCTTTTCATTGTATAGATTGTTCCATAAAATAGGAGCCATACGTCAGAACGAACAGTTATTAAAAATGATAGAGCCATTGAGGCTTACCGATCAACAGTCTAGTAATAGCAAAACATAAACTGTACACCCATTTGGTCCATCACAAAGAGTCATATAGTTATTATTATAATAAGTACTATACAAGCAACATGTTCAATATATACAATACATGTCCTCAAAATGCGAGGGCTAACTGTACCACTCCTCAATCTGCCCCTAACAAAATACTGGCTCCTGCTGGCTCTGGCGTCCCCGTCCGGTCCTGACCGCCTCACAGCTCCTCGGCCTCTTCGGCTTCATCCTCGTAGTACGAGTCATCACATGTCCTTGAAGTCATAGGGTAGTGGGGGTGAGAATGGTAGGTTCTCAGTGGAAATAACTGTAGCTCTTAGATCTTGTGTTATGTTAGGTCAGACTTCAGGCCGCTCAGGTGTTTCTAAGTGAACATGCATACTAACATCCCTACTGATTATTATCTGTCCTAAAGTCCTAACTGACTTTATCTACGTTACTAAGTGATAGGGGAACTGATCTTTCTTATCTAAGTTCTCGTGCTGGTTAATATTACGTGTACATACATAGCCGTCTCGAGCGTTCTCTTGACGGTACCTACCTGATATCTGATTATCTTCTTACTTATTCATACTTTCGTACATATTTCACATACATACATTCATGCATATATCACATACTTTCGTACTTTCATACCTTTCTCTTCCTTTCACACATTTCATACTTTCTTTCATACTTTTCATACTTTGAGCCCTTACACTCTTGTAGCCGTGGCCTCGACTACAACCTCCTTGCGTTCCTTATCGTTGTCGACCCGGCAACGCTCTTACCGGTGTGGTAGCTAACCACGTAAAGCTCATAGGAGGAATGCATCGACCAACGATATGAACAACCATCCAACTGCTGGGATGGTGAGCGGTCGGCCCTCGCGACGCGACCAAGTGTGGTACTCGTTATCCCCACCATACCATGCCCTCTTTTGATAGTGCTTGATGGGATAACTGCACACCCCCAGGCAGGCCCTCTTTCGACCTACCTGCTGTGGGGTTCCACCTTCCGCGTGCCCTCTTTCGACACCTCAGAAGTGGGCTGGTATTGTACCCCTACCTTAGCATGCCCTCTTTCGACATGGCTAGGCGTGGTAACCGCACACCTCCAGGCATGCCCTTGCGACACCACCTGTGGCGGGCTTCCACCTTTAGTATGCCCTTGCGACTCTACTGAAATGGGATTGTTATTTGGACCTTGTGACATCACGTCCTGTACCTGTACTTACAGTATTTCATCACATCATCATCTTGTCTTTCTTATAACATTTCTTCTTTTCTTTACCATTCTTGTCACATATCATGGCATGACTTGTTCCCTAAGGTTCAATTCAATTCTCATCTTTACTCATTACATGATTAACATCTAGTCCTCTAACAGTACCTTAACATGATGCATGTAATGCTAACAGATTATCTCAAATAATTATAATGCATGTGATCCTACCTTTTTCTTCACATAGTTCACATACTTTGACCATACATATCACTTAAATCATAACTTGTTGGATTATGTGCCTCAAGACAGCCTCCACGAGACCTTCATGTCTCAGACTGCTCAGCGGGACCCTTGGTTCACTCAGCGGTAAGTCGTACTGCTCAGCGGTCTGAGCCCTCATTTTTCAAAATATTTTTCATCCTAAGTCCCCGTGACCTTCAGGTCGCTCAGCGATTCCTATGGCCGCTCAGCGCCCTGGAGTCCACGTGTCAAAAATGTTTTCTTTTCACTTCGCTCAGCGATTCCCAGGTCTCGCTTAGCGGTTCATGCTTTCGCTCAGCGGTTCATGTGACCGCTCAGCGATACCTGGCGAAACTGAAACAGAATGCTTTGTTTTCTTTCCTTTCTTTCCCTCTTTTCTCATGGATCCTTCTTGAGGTTCTCACAGATATTCCAGCCATCAAAATCCTATCTAGTCCAGGTCACAAGACCCTTCATAATCATCCAAACATCCTAGCCAAAGTTGTAAACTACATAAGCATACATAAACAAACATACATAGAAGCATACACACACACACACACATAAACACATCCAACCACCAAGGAGGTGAGTAAACTAGAGTTAACCACCTTGGGGGTCTGTTCGGTGATGAGAGAGGTGTGGGGGAGTAGTCCTCCAAGCCTTGAGCACGATTCGAGCTTCCGGCGGAGTCTCTGCAGTGTAACCGCGGCGCACACGGGCAGAGTTTCCTCTAATTCCAAAGAGAATTTCTCTCTTCAAATTTTATGAATATGAAGGGCTATTTACAGCCAAAATTCTGCCCCTTGAAATTACCTTTTTACACCTATACATAATTACAATTTTGCCATTTCCATTTTCTTAAAAAATTAATTAATTTAAAAGATAATACAAGTGTCACATCAATGAATAGTGTTTGAATTTTTTATTAATTTCCCTTGGAATCAGATTCATTCACGTGGGAAGTCTGACTTTGGATTTCTCTCGGTCCCGTTTCACTCGTGTTTTATCGTTCGCAGTGCCGGTGCATCACGCACGGTCGTCTGAAAAATATTTCGATTATACCGTCGCGATCCTCTAATTTCCCTCGTCATGGGAATATTATTGGTTTAAGGTATTTGTCAATTTTTCTCCGGAGGAGTATTTTTCACAGATACCTTTGACCCGTTGTTAAGCTCTTGTGTCCGCGGGCAACCGTTCCGCTTACGCTTGTGCGATCGCCAAAGGTTCCTAGTAGCGGTTTGGGGTTAATCCTAGGGATTTGGTAATATTTCCCTCATAAGGTATGATTTCCCAGGACTTGAGGCCCTCTGCTTAGTTCTACTAGCTAAACGGGGCCAAACGGGACCGTTCTAGTGTCTGCGAAATCATCCGAAATCGAACCGATTTCCGTTTTACCGACACTTTAGGTTTTTCATCCATCTCTAGGGGTTGAGAAGAATCATTTGAGTGTCAGCAAAATTTGGAAATACCCCACAGAATAATTTCTACTGACCTCGAGAGGTTAATTCCTATAAAGGGCTCTACGAGCAGCTATTTGGGGGAACTTTCACTAAGGGATACATTTGCAATGTTTTTCTCCTTTCTAAATTCATTTGTACACTATTTTATTTATCTTTACGAACATTTTACTAAGGGAAAAAAGCGGGATGTTACACGAATTCTGGGGGAGAGAAGTACAGTTCCTAGGCCACGTAGTATCAGAACATGGTGTGGCCGTTGACCCAGGAAAGGTAGAAGCAGTCCGTCAATGGGAGACGCCTATGACGATTACGGAGGTACAAAGTTTCTTAGGCTTTGCAGGGTACTACAGGCAGTTTATCAAGGGATTCTCCCAAATTGCGCTTCCGTTGACCAAGTTGACTAGAAAGAATGTACCATTCATATGGTCGCCGGAATGCGAACAGAGTTTTGGTGCGCTGAAAGAGAAGTTGACCACGGCTCCAGTGCTGATTTTTCCTGACCCTCAAGCTCCGTACGAAGTGTATTGCGATGCCTCCCACATTGGATTGGGATGCTTACTCATGCAGAATCGTCAGGTATTGGCATTTGCTTCTAGACAGCTACAGACTCATGAAGCGAGTTATCCCACTCATGATCTAGAGCTTGCAGCTGTGGTTTTTTGCTATTAAGATATGGAGACATCATCTGTACGGTGTACGGTTTGAAGTGTATTCAGACCACAAGAGCCTCAAGTACTTGTTTGATCAGAAGGAGCTGAACGTGAGGCAGCGTCGCTGGATGGAATTCCTGAAGGATTATGATTTCGGGCTGAACTACCATCCAGGGAAGGCTAATGTGGTAGCTGACGCTCTAAGCCGGAAATCCTTGCATACGGCTTGGTTGATGGCGAAAGAGCTGGAGTTGATTGAGAGCTTCAGAGACCTTAATTTGGGTTTCGCCCGTCAGTCGGTCAGTATTCACTGTTGGCAGATTCAGATTACCATCGAGTTCCAGATTAGGATCTCGGAAGCACAACAAAACTACACCAATGATGCCTGGCTGACTCTAGTGGAAGCTGTGCGAGCCGGGAAGATTAAGGAAGCAACCTTTGGGCCAGATGGTCTCCTACGGTTTAATCAACGACTCTGTGTGCCGCACGAAGGGGAGTTGTGTGCTGACATCCTACGGGAGGCCAATAGAAGTCATTTCACCATTCACCCGGGGATGACGAAAATGTATCAGGATCTGAAGAAGATGTTCTGGTGGCCTAGAATGAAAAGAGATGTAGCAGACTGGGTACAAAGGTGCATAGTACGTCAGAAGGTCAAGATCGAGTATCAGAAGCCTTATGGGCTATTGACCCTACCAGAGATCGCGGAGTGGAAATGGGAAGGCATAGCCATGGATTTCGTCTCCGGATTACCCCGGACGACCAGGGGAGTAGATGTTATTTGGGTCGTGGTGGACCGGCTCACGAAGTCAGCATATTTTATTCCTGTCCGAATGAACTATCCTTTAGAGAAGCTGGTACATATCTACATCAGGGAGATTGTGAAACTTCATGGAATCTCGTCATTCTGATAGAGATCCCAGGTTTACATCGCGATTCTGGACGACGTTTCAGAAAGCTTATGGGACGAAGTTATTTCTCATTACCGCTTATCATCCACAGAAGGACGGACAATCAGAGCGGACAATTCAGGTTCTGGAAGATATGTTGCGAGCTTGTGCGCTGGATTTACCCCGACTGTTGGGATGAGATGTTACCCATAGTCGAGTTCTCTTATAACAACAACTATCAGTCTAGCATTGGTATGGCTCTGTTCGAAGCTCTATACAGCAGATCGTGCCAATCTCCGTTGTCCTGGAATGAGGGGGCCAAGTTTTGGAATACGACCATCGAGGAGATTAGGGAAGCTGAAGAATGGGTTAAGAAGATTCGCGAGAGAATTCAGACGGCGCAGGATCGTCAGAAGAGCTACGCGGATATCAGAAGGAAGCCCTTGGAATTTCAAGAAGAGGAGCATGTGTTCTTGAAGATTACACCAGCAACCGGTATTGGAAGGTCCCTCAAGCTACGAAAGTTGAGTCCAAGGTTTATAGGGCCTTTCCAGATTCTCCAGCGAGTTGGACCGGTTGCTTCTTGAGTACCTCTCCCACCGAATTTGGCTTATGTCCATAACATCTCACGTTTCTCAGCTGAGAAAGTATCATGCTTCACCCGAGCATATCCTCGAGACTAATCAGGTGCAGCCAAGGGAGGATCTCTCTCTACCACTGACACCTCGACAAATTGTGGACCGCAAGACTCGGCACACGCAGAATAAAGAAGTGCGACTGGTGCGCGTCTTGTGGGAGAACTGATATGTGCACAGGGGTGACCAAAAAATTAGACATTACATGAGCTCCCAAAATGGACAATTCTTCTTCAGCTTAAAGAATACCCAAGCCCAACATGAAGAAGTCACTTGAAGATCCAAGATAGATCCCAATTCAAGTGATCAAGTTACAATTTTGAAGATTGGACTTAGGTTGGATCAAGATGAGCCCAAATTGGTTAATTGTGTCATATAACTTGGTCCACAAGTTCAAGGCATGCATTCCACAATCTGATTGAGTTTATAAGTTATTGTTTGGAGTTTTTTGTTCATAATAATTGGCTTAAAAATGTGGCTGAGTTTATTTTAGCATAATTGGCATTTGTGGTTGTTAAATCAGCCTTAAAGCCATCAATTAGTGTGTTTTTAGTTTTGTTTTGGATATAAGAGCAGCCTAGCCATGGAATAAGTGAGAATTAGTGCATTGTTTTGCATTAGTTGGTTCTTAATGGGCAGCCAATTGTTGAATTCTCAGCCATAGGTTACAAAGCATCTTTGGCTGAATGTTAATGCAATTATAGTGCCTTTAGAGTGGATTTTCGGTTAGGGTTTTTGGGGCAGCCTTTAGGAGTTCATTTTGTGACTTTTGGTATTATGTAACACAAATTGGCAAGCTGTATAAGGCAGCTAAAGTGGTAATACGAAAATACAACAAGTTTCAGCATTTTTTTTATTTCTATCAAACTTATTTGTGAGAGTGATTCTCCTAAATTCTTGAGTGATTCAAGAAGTGAGATTATCAAAGGACTTAACCAAATCCTTTGTATGTTTTGTCTCAAATTGGAGTGATTCCAATTCTTTGGTTAGCTATCAAATTCCGCTGCCTACATTTCTTTTAGTTTTGCTTCGCAAAACTAATTTTTCTAGCCAAGTTCATCAACTAACAAATTGAAAGTTAATTTGTTGAACAACTTGTGTTAGTTCAATTCAAACAATAAATTTGGTCACATCAAGAATGGAGCATGTGACGACCAGACTTGGGAGTTGGAGACGGACATGAGATGAGCTTACCCTGAGCTATTCGAAGGTACGTCCTAGCCTCCGTGTAAATTTCGGGGACGAAAATTTTCTAAGAGGGGTGGAATGTAACATCCCGATTTTCCCTTAGAAAAATATTCGTGAGAATAAATATTAAAATAATTCTTAAAGCATGATTAGGGAGTTAGGACGGGAAATTCTTAGGTAAAATGCCCCTAGAATATACGGTGTGTCGCTGCAGGAAATTTCGCAGACGATTGAGCGGCGACTGTTTGCCGCTAGAATTTCACGACACGTGAAAGGTATTTGTGAAAATACTCCTTCGGAAAAAAATTCACAAAGGCCTTTAACTATTAATAATCTCAGGTAGAGGGAAATTAGGGGATCGCGACGGTATGATCGGAATATTTTTCGAACGACCGTGCGCGACGTACCGGCATTGCGAGTGATAAAACACGAGCGAAGCGGGACCGGGGGGATATGAAATCTGAATAGCAGCACGTGGGATCAGATTTTTGGGGAGAAAAATATTAAATAATTAAGTTACTATTCATTGATGTGACTCTTAATTTATCTTTGTAATTAATTAATTAAAAAAAAATACAAAATGGCATTTTGGTAATTAAAAGGAAGGGTAAATAGGTAATTTTGGGTGGCAGATTTGTGGCTATAAATAGCCTAACCATGGCAAAAAATTTTGAGAAAAATTCCACACCTAGCAGAAACTCTGTCCGTTCGTCGTTCGATCGAGCTGACCGGAGACTGACCGAAGCTTGGACCAGGCTTAGGATCTTGAGGACTACTCTTCCTCACCATCATCCTCACCAACTCAGCCCTAAGGAAGTGGGTAACTTAGCATATCCACCTCCTTGGTGTTTATGTAGCTTAGGTGTTATGTGTTTGCTTGTATATGTGTTGATGCTTAGAAATGCTTGATTAGGGATTTGTTATGTGTAAGCATGTTTAGGATGTTCCTAGGTGCTAAGTGATGGATGGAATGAGGTATGTTTGAGTCCTAAAGAGCTTAAAAGAAGTGGGGAAGAAAGGTGGTAGAAGTTGCTATTCTGCTCTCAATTTCAGGTACAGGATGCCCCAGGGCGCTGAGCGGCCCTAGACGGCGTTGAGTGGCCTGAGTCCTTCCTGAACTTTGACCGAGAAAGGTTACGTGGTGGGTTGAGCCAGGTCACGGGCACTGAGCGGCAAGTTATAGGCGCTGAGCGGCCGGTGACGTGGACGCCACGTAAGTGGATAAGGATGGCCCAGAACTGTGGGGAGCTCAGGGATGTGCTGAGCAGTCAATCATAGCGCTGAGCGGACAAGAGCGCTGAGCGTCGATAAGGGGTGCTAAGCGGACCTTAGTCCCTGAGCGGTGATGCATGGTGCTGAGCGGCCTGAGAGCCCGAGAGTTCCAACTACACTTGTCCATAAAGAACAAGAGTTTGAGAATAAAACAAAGGCCCACATCACCCCATCTGCATTGCTTTGCTACCTTGGAATGAGCACATCAAAGAATTCAAGTATTAAGAAGTGCTTGCATCATGAGGCAGTGTTACCACAGGACTTAGGGCAACCATAGATCACTAGAAATAAACTATCTAATGTGCAAAGATGGTAACTGGAAGTAGGGAACTGGTAATATCTTAAGACTGCGAGATGGACTAGGTTATGATTATGTTACGCAGATAGTATCTGAACGCGGGTTTCCACCCGGACGAGAGAAGAGAAAGTAAAGAAAGAACGCTTGAGCTTTTATGTCATGACATTTAAAAGACGGGTAAGATGCCTCCAGATGCAGCATAAGTATTTCCGCTAGATGCCTCCAGATGTGGTATAAGTATTCCCCCTAGATACATTCCCCAAAAAGAAAGATATGCCCTCCAGATGTGGGATAGAAAAGAAAAAGAGAGACCTTGTCCTCCAGATGCGGGCAAGCGAGCCCTCGCCTGCCAGTGCTATCGCTAGGGTACACTCCCGCCATTCTATCAGTTGAGTGGTTGCAAGAGGTTGCGGCTGTATGAGGGATGACGATCCCGCAGTCAGCAAGGGGTGGGGGCATCCAGTAGCGAAAAGGATGCAGCCATAGGCACGTAAGAGAAGTCCCGATTCCTGCATGCATTACGTTGATGTGACATGTGTATAAATGTATGACTATTTATGTACGATTATAAGCATAACGAGTCCACCGTTCATGAGACACGTACGAGACGGTCACAGTAGCACCGCGAGTCAAGTAAAGAAGCGCGAATGCCTAGGTAAGTAAAGATTAGAGATCCCCTCGCCTAGTAATTAGATAAAGCTGCTCAGGATCTTAGGAAAGTAATAACTGGTAGGGATGTCTAGATGCATGAACACTTAGAGATCTCCTGAGTGGCCTGAAGCTTAATTGAGTAACCAGACCCCACGATCCTATAGTTATCCACTGGGAACATCTGTTCTCACCCCACTCACTTATGACTTCAGGTGAGCTAGATGAGTACCCCGCCGAGCAGGCGGCGGATCCTCCAGAGCAGATTTAGGACAGTGGACCCTGAGACAGGGGACGAGGTAGAGCTCTGGTCAGTACTAGTAGTGAATAACCCTATCCCCCTCCGAGCAATACTACAGGCACCCGAGGAGCCAGGACCCCATGCAGATAGCCTTCCACCGAACGGTGACACCGGCGGGACTCCCCCATACGAGAAGGACATGGAGATCGACCCAGTTTCCGTGAGGCTATGACCACCCTCGATCCACCGGAGAGAAGCCAGGTGTTACCAAGTGGCTTCAAATACACAAGAGGGGGGGTGAATTGGTATTGGGTGATTTTTNTTGCTTCATTTGTCTTCATCAAAACATTCTTCATGAGCATTCACACCAGGATGCGAGTAGTCAGAGTCTACCGCCGTCATTTTGTACCTCGTACCCACGACGACGAGGCAGGTGCATCCACCGGCCCGCGGGACCCGCTGGACGTACCCGAGACACCTCCAGCCGGGGAGGAGGAGCCTCTAGAGGAGTGCGAGGAGGAGGAGGAGGAGCAGGACCTCGAGGAGTGGGCTCGACACCCTGACCAGCCATGCTTTACTGACCCTGTCATCAAACCAGTCTTTGTTTTGCTAGTGGTTATTGATGGATGTGTATATTGATGTATATTCCTTGTAGTATTTATGCCTTTTGACCTGTACAGACTTAGGCTATGTATAGGTATGGTTTTGTATATATGACTTTGTGATATGTATGTAAATTATTAACTGTTGGACCCTGCTCGGTACTGTTTATTTTGATGCTTACCTTTGGACATGTATGACTGACGACTCTAACGTTTATCCACTATTTGTCTGATAAGTGCCCAAAATACACAATTTTTATCATTCAAAATGGCACTTATCCGTTATGTTTT
>QANU01075400.1:0-50354 GCA_003254905.1 Nissolia schottii | reverse complement strand
TAAACGGACTAGCGGGCGGTCCGTTTAGGCCTACGAACCGACCATAAACGAGTCGGATCCTAAAAATGTGCATATTTTTAGCCCGGCCCGTTTTGACCGTCATATTCTAAATGTTTCAATTAAACCCTAAAACTATAACAATTATCAAAGTTGTTGCAATTGTTTTTCCTCATAGTATAATGTTTAATATTTCTTAAAATGCTCGCACCGTGTCAAATTTGTTATCGGATCTAAAATTTGGTTATTTAAATTCGTCATTTTTTTATTAAAACCATATTTATTTTGTTTTTGTTATGTTCTTTGTGGTTTGTGTTAGTCCCCCATTGTGGGTGTTTTGATTTCTTTGTTTTCTTTTTGTGAAGTGTTAAAGATGATAAATATGTCCAGATCTATAACAAAAGGAGATATTATACATTATTTAAATTACAAAAGTAGTATTTTGATGGCTTAAACATGTTTATATCCCTGAACATATATGGAATATTTTTGGACAAAAGAAAAAACTTGTTGGACAATCATGGGCCCGTATAGAGATTCTGACTTGAGAACCGGAATTGATCCGAATCTCAACGGGTCGGAATTAAAAACCACAAAACAAGAATGGTAAAATGAAAAAGAAAATTGTCACGACCATAAAAAAAAATAACAAACATAAAATGGATTTAGCCCACCAAACCAAAAAAGCAAAGTCTCAAAAAAAAAAAAAAAAGACCTCGGTTGCTAGGCCTAACTACATATAATGTTCCGGGTAGTGTTATTTGTATATACAAAAAGATGTAAACACATTATTATTCCTCTTACAAGTACAACACATAACGAAGCTCACTATATATACCTTGTAGGCCTTATGATGTATTGTAAAAAAAGTGACAAAGTATGTATGCCGTTTTTGTATGCATAGGTATCATTTTCCATAATGTCACCCGTGAAATGATATTTGAAAAATGACTTAAATATATTTCAGGTCCTCAACAAATTTTTTAAATTTAATTTAGGTTTCTAACAAAATTTTCTTTTTGGTTTTGGTCCAAAAATATAAAAGTTTATACAGTTTTAATCTTTATCATTAATAGGACTGTACTAATTGTTAATTCGACTAACAAAGTATTACATCAACAATTTCATGTAAGCAAAATAAATCTAGTTGACTCATAACCTCACTCAACTTGCTATTTGATCCAAATTTACTCCAAATCACAACTTACCTACCACTCAAAATTAGGTACCCTAAACTAAATCCTGGACATTTCTGTTAAACTCTACATATTAAAACCTTAAGAAAAATCACAAAATAACCAAAAACCACACTCACACATCTTTTCTCACTTTATGGTGGACCCAACAGATAAGTTGTTGGTTGCCTACATTCTTTATGTTGTTATAATAATTATTTTGGACAATTTTTAAACAATTATCCTCAAAAAGATACCATACCTATAATAGACCCACAATGATGAGTCTCGCACATTTATAAAAGTAGTTGTCTAAAATAATCAGTCATAATATCATTTCTCATGGTATAATCGATGTTGCTCTTCATCACAAGACCTAGCTAACTAATCAAAGTCTACTCTATCACACATATTATAGGGTCCACAATCATGTATATGTGATGCGGGTGAGAAATGGGACTTGAAATATCATTTTTGTATATCAAATGGGAAGCAATGCAGATGTTTCTGTGAGAAATGAGACTTGGAATATCATTGCTTGCTTGTCATCGATGACTTTCTCAAAATTCATTGATTCTTGATTAGATGAAACTTGAGCCAAGTATTGTGACGCATGGACTCAATGCAGAATATGGACATGTGGTTTAATGCAGCATGCACTACACCTTTTTGGTTAATCTACATCTGTGTAACACTGGGGCATTGTGCTGTTCACGGATCAGTGGACACTTTTCATGTGAGCACAGTGGATACAAATGGTGCTGGCGATTCTTTTTTTGGTACACTCTCTTTTGTTAGTGTAAGATTGTGGATAATCAATGTCATTATTGATTGTCGTTCATGTTAATTAGTTAGTGTTACTGACTGGGCCACAAAGGCTTATCCTAGCAACCCGACCACCCAAGCCCAGCGCTCCGCGGACCCACTTTGCACAACCGGCCCGGTCACGTCTCAAGTCAGTCCTGAGATCCCCACCAACTCACCTGCTCGGGATAAGCCACCCTGAGATCTTCGGACAGCCCACCATACATGGGGTCGAGATATTCTCCCACCGCCGCGACACGCAGAACAACCTCAACCACTTCAATTATATAGTAGCCCGTACCCTAGGTATGAGCGATCATCCAATTATCACTTACTATACTCCTTAAACCCTTGCTTACTTGAGCGTTGGAGTGTTTGCAGGTACCCACCGCAACGCGAGTCTAGAGATCATACCAGAGCCTTCGTCAGATCCCAGAGCTCCAGGATCCAGAGAGTGTACCGAGGTGCATACTTCGGAACAGTTAGCTACCGTAATACATTCCTCATTAATCAAGATTCTCACATACCTATCTAATCTAAGCTATATTTTTATATTTCCATATTTATTTACAAGTCAGTTTAGCACTGAATTTGATTTCCTCACACCAGCATATTATCTAGATTGCAGAATTTATCACCGCTCAAGTCTAACATGGTTTTCATGGGTTTGGGTAGTCAAAGCCTCTTCTGATCTACCATGCACTTGATACACCTTTCCTTCACATATCTACCTCTTTCTGATACTCTTGTTAGCTGTTAGACAATAAGACCAAAACAATAGTAAATATATGTTATTCACACACAAAGTGATATATAAATGCATAAAGGGCAAGCAAGAATTCCATACTGCAGCATAATGATCATGTAGCCAATTTGGGTTTGGTGAAAGAATCTGCTTATATTGTATTTGAATACGTAATAAAAGAAATTTTTGTTTTGGGTGTTTTAAAGAGTGCTTTTTTGAGAAGTTGGATATTTTGACTTCTCAAAAAGCACTAAAAATGACTTTTTGAGAAGCAATAAACTGCATAGCTAAACAGAACAAAAATTAAAAATATAACTTTTAACTTCGAAAAAGTTTTTTTTTTTTTTTTAAAAAAAGTCACAAGTTATGTTATCCAAACTAACAATTATTGCTATTTCCGTTTTTGATTGATCAATTTACATGGCTCTGAATGTACTAAGATAAGTGCTGATAAAGAACACCAGAAAACCTTACCATACATTGGTGAATCATGTGTGAAATATACTTACAAGATCTTAAAAACAATTAGTACTTCCTTTTCCGTTTGTGAGTCTTCAACTGCCGGACAATGTATTGGATAATTTCTTTCAGAGTGGCTTTCCTTCCCTCCTTCCAGTTCCAAATCTCAGGGATTGCATATCTTCCACTTGGATTGTATTCTTCCATTTCTATTAACGCGTTTACTACGGCCTTGTACGCTGCTTCGCCATACTCATTCCTCAGCGCTTTCAAATTTTCATCACTTTCATCTACTATTGCCTGAAATTACCAGAAATCTGTAAACAATCGCCATGTCTTCTGTACTATTCTAAACAAGCCACCATTATAAGGAAAATACTTTGATTTTTAAATGGGGAGGGTCATTACAATATCCAGCAACATATTATTCCTGGTTAGCTTACCAATCAAGGCAGCTCTCTTTCTCACATGAATCTACCTCAGATATATGCACATTTTTTACACCACTTAAGCTGTAATCAGGTCATTCAAATTATACAAGTTATAACTATCAATTATTTGTTCTGAATTCATTTAACATTCTGACAAGTGACAAACTTTCAACTATTCTTGAAATTCCACAAATTAGAAGACTATTATTTGTTGCATTTGTTGACCCTAACTCTTGCCCCATGGGATCATCCTCTCATTCGATTAAACATAATTATTATTTTATTTGACAAGTCAAGCAATTGAGCAATCTTAAATGCTTCCATATTCAACTATGACAGAGTACTCATAATGAAAAAATATTAAATACTTCTATGCTTACCATGATCTTTTCACATTCACTATAGCCACATAATAAATGATAAAAATTCATAATCATGTACCTGTAAAATGCCATTGACCTTAATTCTTTTGAAAGGATGCCAATCAGAATTCTTCAGATTCTCTTCCCATGATGAGCATAACATAGCAGACATCTCCTGCCATTGTTCACTTGAGTACTTCTTCACGCACAAATCTTGAAAAGGTTTTGGATCTAATTCTCCCATTCTTTTAATTCCAAGTTGAGATCGACCTCCAAACATGTCATGTAAACTCTACAAGGAAAAACGATGAGAGGTCATCCTATTTTACACGTTGCATCGGTTATCAAAATATGAAGATAGATTTTAGCAAAAGACATCATTGTGGTTGATTGATCACATAATGTCGTTACTGTGTGCAGGTGGCAGAATAAGAAGGGATAAAATCTTACATTTATAGATTTTGCACGAGCATCGAGTAGTTCTTGTTTATACTGGGCCTCCTTAACAATCAAGTAACTGTTAACGTTTTCCACATGCTCCAAATATTCCATTTTGTCCTTCAACTGATTCCTAAAATTACTAATTTGAGTGCTGAGATTGCCGCCACTTTTGTCATTACTTTGGTTCTGTAACTCTCTTTTCAACTGTGACAATTCAAATTGGAAAATTCAGGAAGAAAATCATTCAAAAAAGATAATTTAAATCGATGTTAGTAGTATTCAAGCATACACCCATATTAAGCAACACAATGTAGTAAGTCTGCAAGCTAAACGAAATGAAAATTCAAAACAAAATTTCCTCATATTGTTAGTGATTGTGCAGTATGTCTTAATCAAGCTGTGCTCTTAACAAAATAAAGTCAATGCATTAAAAAAGTACGGATGGATTGTAACGTGTAACAGGTAAATTGCAATCATGAACAGTTCAAAGAGACTGAGTTCGCAAACCTCGACGAAAGCACACAGGTCAGTTCAGCAATGAAAGAAAATGAGACATGCAGACAATAAACTGAGACTCGAAGTAGCAATATTTTTAAAATAAAAGAAAACTACATTTAGACCTAAACATGACACAATTCCTTCATCATGATTTTTAACATATAACATGTCTGACATGACCATTCTCTCTAATCTTCTTACTACTTTTTTTTTTTTGGGCCTTCCCCCTGGCCTGGCTGTTTATGTCTACATCAGATTGCCATCTTTGAGTCACATCTTATTGGAAATTTAAAATTCTAATGATTATCAAGACTCTATATCTATCTTGTCTTCTGAACATCATTGTATCCCAGTGTGCTACTATCAAATGCAAAACTAAAGACAGAAAATGTCGAGAATCCAAACTTCAACCATGTCAAACAATTAAACTGCTATAATAAATAGAATATGGCTATGTTTGATCATAGCAAACTACTTAAACATTTTATGAATTAACCAGACAACTGAAGGGTCTGATTGCTAGTGACCTTTTGAATCTCCTCAATAAAGTTCATCTGCTGCAGATCATTTCGGGCCTCACTCTCCTCCAGTTGCTTGGTAAGCTTTCCGAGTTCTTTCTTCAGACATTCCATTGCATCATTCATATCAGAGACCATGTCCTTCATGTGTAGTAGTTCTGGAAAATATAGAGCATAAGTTGAGCACAGGAAAACATACGAAACACATACAAATAGAGTCCAATGATATTCTAAAAGCAATTCATCATGAAGATGTGTAAGCCTGTGTATGGACTAGTTCAGGAGAAATAAATGTGTCACAAAAGAAATTTAGAGCCGGAAGATAGGAATTGAATGCTAAGAAGGTGAAGACGCGCATTTAATTCTGCATCAAGATCATATGGAAGTAGTTCTTGTGGGCTAGTAGCTAAGTTGCTTTTACGGAAACAAACACTTTATAGCAAGCAGTTTCAAACCAAAATCAAGTTAATTGTTAATTCTAGCAAGTTTTCTAAAAGGACCCATCTACAAACAGATAAGATAACCTTGTCCCTTTAGAACAACATATTTCAATGTTAATTGTTCACCCTATATACAATACCTTTGGAACACTCCTCTTGCAGCTTATCACTTTCATCACGACTTTGGTTCTGTAACTCTCTTTTCAACTGTGATGATTAAAATTGGAATTCAGGAAGAAAATCATTCCATAAAGATAATTTAAATAGATGTTAGAAGTATTCAAGCATAAATCCATATTAAGATACAAAATGTAACAAGTTTGCAAACTAAATGAAAGAAAGTTCAAACAAAATTTCCTTGTATTGTTAGTGATTGTGCAGTATGCCTTAAAAGCCACAGTCTTAACCAAATAAAGTCGATGCATTCAAAAAGTACGGATGGGACATAACAGGTAAACTGCAATCATGAACAGTTCCAAAAGACTGAGTTAGCAATCCTCAATGAAAGCACAGAGGTCAATTCAGCAAGGACAGAAAATGAGACATGCAGAGAATTAGTTGAGACTCAAAGTAGCAATATTTACAAATTAAAAGAAAACTAGATTTAGACCTATAATGTCAAAATGCTTTGTGAATACTTTACCTTCTGGGAACCATATAAACTTGTTTGCCTCAAACTAGGCTACTATCAAATGCAAAATTAAAGACAGAAGAAGTCGAGAATCCAAATTTCAACCAAGTAAAACAATTAAAGTGCTACAATAAGTAGATTATAGCTGTCTTTGATCACACAAGAATCCTATGAGTTAATCAGATAACTGAAGGGTCTGATCACTAGTGTGACCTTTTCAATCTCCTCAATAAAGTTATCCTGCTGCAGATCATTTAGGGCCTTACTCTCCTCCAATTGCTTGGTAAGCTCTCCATGCTCTTTCTTCAGACATTCCATTTCATGATTCTTATTAGAGACCATGTCCTTCATCTGTTGCAATTCTGGAAAATGTAGAGCATAAGTTGAGCAGAAGAAAACAGAGCAAACAGAGAGATTCCAATGATATTTTAAGAGCAATTCATAGTGAAGATGTGTAAGCCTGTGTATGGACCAGTTCAGGAGAAATAAATGCACCACATAAAAGTTGTCACATATAAGAAATTTGGAGCCGGAAGATAGGACTTGATGCTAAGAAGGAGAAGTGGCACATCTAATTCTGCATCAAGATCATATGGAAGTAGGTCTTGTGGGCTTGTGGCTACAGTTGCTTTTACAGGAGCAAATATTTTATGGCAGAGAGCAGTTTCATACCAAAATCAAGTACAGACTCCATATAGAATTTTGAAACGAAAGGATCCATCAACAACAAGCAGATAAGAAAACAATGTCTGCTTACAACGACACATTTCAAAATCCAAGAACATAGAATACCTTTGGAACACTCCCCAAGCATCTTATCTTTGTCATTCGCCAACTTCTGAACCATGTCCGAAGATTCATTGCACTTGCATTCCATTTCAAACAGACATCTTTCCTTGGAATTAATGTTCTTTGTAAGCCCCATAACGAGTTTTCGCAGACAAGCAAGTGCCTCACTTTGCTTATTCTCCATTTCCAATAACTTGTGATTCTTCTTGTCAATTTCACTCTGAAGGCTCACAATAATCTTTCTCAGCTTGCTTGTCAGTGCCACCTCACAACTATGATTCATCATCATTTGCATACAAATTCAAAGTGCCTACATATTAAAAGTCCAGTTATTTCTTTTTGAATGCAAAACCAAACAGCCTGAAACCCTATGCCAAATTTAATTCCATAGAATCTCTTATAAAATACGTATATATAAAATGTAAAAAAAAGAAAAAACACACACACACACACAAAAAAATAAAACATTGGGAAGGATTCATGATCACAAAGATTGAGGAAACCACCTAGGTATTTCGGTTAAGAACAAGAGATCAAATACAAATAAAAGTCGTGAGCTTTCACTAACATTTACAGTACCAGAACCATACCATTTCATTTTTTGGGGGTTTATACATCAAATGCAGCTTAAAAACATGGAAGAGTGCTACAATTACAATTGCGGAAAAAAAAAAGGAAAACAAAGCAAATGGATCAAAGGGTGGAGCAAGCAATGCAGAGATCAAAATGCAAACAAAGAGGGGCATGCAATTTGTGAAAATTGGTTTTTGTTGAGTTGGAAAATGGAAAGCTTTACAGAGTTGAAGCAGTTTTTTGAGGTGTGAAAGATTTTTTGCTTTTGAGAGCTGAAAGATTTAAAATGGCAGTGAAGAAAAGGTGGAGCAATGACCTGACCAAGCCAAAAAAATGGAATGGAACTTTAGTTGAAGCTAAAAACACAAATGCTGTGCTGCATTCAAGAGGTGACATGAAGTTTGCATGTTTTTCTTTCTTTCTTTTTTCTTCTTCAAAGTATAATCCACTTTTTTTTTTATTTTTTATCCGTGTGGACATGTCTTTATATAAATAATATTAAATATTGTTACATAATTTACAACTTCATAAACAATATTTCTTAAAATGTTTTAACTTCAATATAATTTTGCCTAAATGAAAGACATATTAAGTGATGCATGAATCTTACCATGATACATGAGTTTTAATATTATAATTTTTAAGATAATTATTAGAATAAATTACATCTTCTATTTTTTAGAGATGTATTTATCACTCACTGCTCTTCTTTATTTTCAAAACATACATTCTCATTCCCTAAAAGATAACATTTTGCTACACTTTGATTTATTTTTATGTTTTTTTTAATCAAATCTCCACCTTTTATAAAATAGAAGATACGTGATTGATAAAAATATAATTTATTATTATTACTATATTAAGAGAGAAAATATTGAGAACAAAAATATTTTTTGATTTTTTTAAAAAATAAGAATAGTTAGACTTTTAATGCTTTAAATATTCATTTATCTAACTACAATACATAGTAATTAGTGTTAAATATTAGGTTTTTTTTTGTTGCCCAACTTTTTATGAAGGTATCGATACCTCATTGTATTTGAATGGTTGTAATTCAATCATAAATTTAAAACAATAAACAATTTGTGATAGTGGGATACTTGACAAAATTTTAGATGTTAAAGTTTATGGGAGAACCAGAGTAAACCCCTAAATATTAATGTTAATAAAATATTTGGATCTTAATCTATTAAAATAAAAATAAACTTTCAATATTATAATAAATTTCAATGTTAATAGGTATCTTTATCCAAATTTTGGTTTTTTATTTTTTTCCTTTGTAATTTCTTGGGTTAACTTGTTTTTTTTTCAGTTCTTATACTTCTAGCCTTAAGCCCTTCAAAACAACCATTTTGAGATTGAAGTATCATCATCTGAAAAATCGCAACGACAACCTCCCTCCCAAGCAATAAAAAGACCAAAACGAATTGCCCTATGCTCAACCAAGATCTACCCTATAATGGCAATGGAAACCCTAAAATCATAATCCACTTGTCATCTGCAGAGTAAGCCACCAAAACCCACCCGACTTGGGTTACTGACAAGAGCTGCCATCAACATTCAGCTTAACCATTCTCATGTGACCATACCGACTTGAGAAATTGATCTAGTTTCCTTCAAAAGCTGGCACATACTCTTCTGTTCTAAATCACGCATAATGCATATATATAATCACACAGACATGTAAGGTTGAACCAACAAAAGTGAATTAATGTCATATGTAATTTGGTTTTTTTAAAATGATAATGCACGTCTTCCTTTTTACAAGATTATACAACTTTAACCACCTGATGCCACGTAAAAATTAATCTTATGAATGCTTTAGATAAATAAAACATTTTGAAACACCACATAATCTCAAATTTGAAAAAATATAGACGTTACAAGGGCCTAACTCATGATTCTGAGTTTTGTTTTTCCAGATTGCCTTAATAGCCGCAAGAGATCAAAGGTTGCAGTAAGAAAAAGGGTCAAAAATGGCAGTTGCATACATGTTAGATTAATTTTAAAACATTATTCACCACTAAGTTTGACTTAAAAATAAACTAAATTATATTACAGAATCAAAATTATGTTGATTTGATAGCATAATTCAGATAAACTGTGAAATAAAATGAAAAAGAAATTATATAGCTTATATGAAAAGGGTGTAGTCTTGAAATTGTAATTTAATAATTTAATTGAAACATGCATTTCACTAGTATTATGAAGATATTGGACAGTCAATACCAACAAAAAATAAAATAATTTTTTTTATAGAGATCATTTTAGTAATGGAAAAAATACAACCTAATTTAGCAACCAAAAAAAAAAAAATTCATTAGTTTCCTCATCTAAATGGAACATCATCCAGAAGCATAAAACATTAATCAATAATCATACAAAAATGCCAATTACTCAAAGAAACAGGGTAAAGATAAAAGTAAAATAGTATTGCCAGACGTGTTTTGACATCAAAGTCTTCTCCAACGCAAGAGACAGCATAAAGGCTGCCGTTATGAATAATAAAGGATTCTTAGAATTCGGCATAAAAGCATAAAGTCTCGAAACAAAATAAAATAGTTTTACAATAAATAAATTGCTTCAAGTTACACAACCATTAGGTGTGGCAGCACTCCTACCTCTTGGAATGCAACATGTTGATTCCTGTAACCAAAAAACAAATCTTTCAGCAATAGAATCCGTAATCATATATCAAGTAATCAAATAAGGTAGGGGAAAAATATTCATGAATGCTATAAATCAATTAATAATTTCTTGCACACAACCTATGTGGTCAGTACCTATGAATAATTAACCCACATATTAATCAGCCTTTAAAATCTTTTTGCTTTATCTGTTCTAGCTACACAACTTAGCAGGGGGGTAAAAAAGATTGAAAAAAAAAAAAAAAAAACAAATAGATTGCATACCAACCTTCACATCATCCCCCTCTTGCGTTTAAGTACTTTCCAATGCTTCACCAGAAATTCTACTCCTTCTTCCAAAGTTGCTCTCCTTCCCTCCGCATAGTTCCATAGTTCTGAGCTAATATACCTCCCACTAGGATTATATTGATTTATCTCGTTCAAAGCTGCTACCACTGCATTATAAGCCCCTTCACCCAGTTCATTTTTCAGCCCATTCAGTTTTTCATCGTCGTCTTTTATAATTTCCTGAAATGGAAAGTGTTAAGTGCCTGGAGTCATCAAAATGTTTTACAACGGCACGCGTTTTTAATCTAGAATACAGTGGCCGTCAAAATTTCATTATCATCATGAAAAAGATAGAAGACAAAGATAATAGTGCAATGAACCAAATTTGATTAAGAGTGACATGCAATCAGTAATGAGACAGAGACTTCAAGGATAACTTCATGGGATCAGTATGTTTAAAAGAGAGGTGCACCGTTTCTTTCCCTTCAACCATGATAACTTTGAATGGATGCCAGTCTGGGTCCTTCAAATACTCTGCCCACAATGAACACAGTTCTGAAGCTTTATCTTCAGCTTCTTCCTCATTATATCTTTGCTTCATAGCCTCGAGGAATGGCCTAGTGTCCAGTTCCCCCATTCTCTTCACACCAATATTGCCACGCAATGATACCTCTTTAAGGCCCTGCAAGAGACAAATTATTAAATAGATGTTGGATGCAATACTGGATAGCAATCAATCTAAGAAGACTTTGAAAAATATGAGAAATGTTCAGTAACATAAAAGTAAATGATACAAATAATGTAATATATGAGCAATGAATATCCACAAGTTAGGTCTCTTGAGCATGAGTCAATTAGATGAACTAGAAATGATGAGGTTTTAATTTAATCCAAAGCCTTGCTACTCTGAACTAACAAAATAGAGTTCAGACCGAGAAGGGGGGGGGAGGGGGAGAGAGACTGAATACAAGGTAAAAAATGTAGAAATTTGTAAAATCTTGAAGACTAGAAATAACAAACCAAGTTACTTTTCAGTTGAATAAAATTGGCGGCACTATTTAACAAAAAAAAACCAGTTAAAATCCTAAAAAGAAAAATTAAGATTTAAAAAAGACGAAAATGAAAATGAGGGAAGATACTGCAGCCCCAAGGGGTGTCTTTCTTTTTTCCCCTCATGTGATGATCACCAAACCCAATTAGCTGCTTTCCCCATTCCATGCCCTAGGAGAACACCAAAATAAACCCACACATACATTACACGAGCACCACAGAAAAAAGAGGAGACTGAGCTGTTGCAGGAGAAGGGAGTGGGAGAAGAAGAGTCTAAGATAAGCTAACAGCTTCTTATTCGCAGAACCACGCACCTAGGTAAATAGAAAGAATACTTTCCTCTATTACCTATCATGCCTCTTCTCTAATTTGGTTTTGAAAATTTCTTCAACCCTTAGCCAGAAAGTGGACCCCAAAAGCCAGAAAATGATGGGTTTTACTTCCTAAATATTTTCGCTTTATTTTGTGTTGCTTTCAAACAACTTTCAGCCAATAGCTTTTGCATTTGGTATAACAGTTCAGTGTAGTCTTAGTGATTGCGTTGAATGAACACCTTAAGACACAGATGATTCATAGACTGGTCCTTCTTGGGTTCTTTTGTGCTTCTGCTTGTTTTCAGTTTAGGAGGGGTAGGAAACTAAAGAAAATCTACAGAAATCAAGTTGTGTGTATGTGGCTGACATGCAAGACTTGTTTTGAGTTTTTGATGTAGGCTTTTTAATCTCTTTATTTGGGTATTATGGAAATCAGGGTATGCTGTTAAATATGACAGTTTTATTCTTTTAGTTTGACTAACAGATTTGAATTTAGGAATTGTTATGGGGTGATCCTCGTTCTGTATTTCTGTTTTGTAGTTACTATGTCCTAATAGAATTATGTTATGCTCTTGATTCTGAAATTTTGTTTCAGTAGTTTAGTTTACACATTCATGTTCTAAGAGATTCTTTTTGGATAAAAGAAGAATTGTATTGATAAGAGAAGATAGATACAACAGGTGGGAGGACAAGAGATCCTCCATACAAAAACAATAGTAAACCATTATGTTCTAAGAAATTAGATAATGATTCAACCTAAACTCTGAAATCCTGTTTTACTGGTTTAGTTTATAGATTTTGGGTATTAGGTTATGTTTAACAAATATATCATCTAAGGAATTACACCATGCGCTAACTTATAGTTCTGAAAAGTTTGCTTACCACTTTAGTTCGTAGATTCTTATTATTAAATTCTGTTGTAAAGAGTTATGTTATAAACTAGGGTATGCTTTTGTTTTCATTTCCTTGAACACGACTCAGATTTTGTATATAGAATTTTGAATGATTGAATCGAAATTACTGCCCAAAAAAGTTTCTAGAGGAATTCTTAGTCTAAAGAATATAGGGTGAGTCCCTAAGAATTGTTCCCTGGAAAGAGGATAGAAGACAACTTGTGCTCACACGAGACATGAAATATGAATTGAGAAGAGAATATCAAGGGAGCTATAGAAAGAAAGATCCGTGAAAATTGCTTGGGTATATTTTACAGTTTTGAAATTTTGAAGAAAAGGAAGTATTTTAAATTGAGCATAATAGACTAAGAAAGAGAGTTTAACCATGTTACAACTGAAAATAACGAGGTCTTCAAAAGCATAAAAATCACTCTTATTTTTGTCCTAACATTATTTCATTGGTATTTCCAGATTAGCAACCGTCAGTTCTCGTTTTCTACTTGACTACTTGAAAAGGATAAACAATTGGGCTCATCACATAGGTTAGCAGAATGAACAAGATGCACCATTTATCATTAACTACATTTTTTGACCACCACATAGGGCTCATTGATTGACAAAGCCCCATTTGTGCTAAATGCTATCTTCGGGTGTAACTGGTGGTGGCGATATAAATTCTAAGAAGTGACTAGTTCTACTTTGAACCAGGATTATCCTTGTAGTACTATGGAGATATAAAGCATGCCGCAAGTAGCGGTATGACTTACATAAATTATGCAAAATGTTCCAAGATATAGATTGTGAAACTCATGATACTTGTAATACAATGTCTGGACTCTTGGCAATCTCCTAGACGTGAAATTTAGCATTATCTGTTGATTGATATATGTTGGCCAAGAAATGATTTAATTAAACAACATACAAAAAAATTGGACAGCCTGTGTACTGATTTGCATAACGTTGGTCGAGGAGACTCACTGACTTGATTCTAGTTTCATTTGAAAGATAAACTGTGCGACTTATTGTGGTAAGAATCTCATGAGTTTTACATCCTTAGTTCTTTAGCAGGTTCTGTTTTCCTTTAGACAAATTCTGCATAAATATAAGTTCATATACTAGCAGCCCAGAAACTTTCTTACGTAACTCTACTTATAGGAGGTTTAAATTCATGAAGCATATGGCAATGAAAGCTAAGGCACAGGAATTGAAGCGGTAGAAATTTCAGAATCTTTTTACATTCTATATGTACTTCCAGCAGAGACATTACATGACCAGTAATGGCAGGATGAGGTCTGTTCTAGTAAAAATAAATGGGATTATATGACCAAATGACCTCATTAGCCTATGAAAATTTAAAGCCTAGTTTAATACCATTGTATTAAGTCCATAATATCTTGTGAAATTTGAAAATCTCTAATTATATGAACAAAAATTAGGAAGAGAATCACAAAATCCTACACCTATGTTGGACAGCATCTGCTTAGTAGAGGCGCCAAATGATTCAGAGGTAATTTGGTGTCAGTTTAAAATCTAACAAGCACGAGGATTTTTTTTCAAGTCCAATCTAAAAGAGTAAATTTCTACTGTAGCCAAGGTTGGTAGACTTTCTTTATCAATGACAAATAATTGGCTTACGTTTTAATCTTATTCATGATTTACTTGGCCATGTGCGACACCAGAATAATGCTGTGATCTCACAGACGTTACATGGGAGTTACATGGCAGATACGCAACAGTTTAATCAATCAATGAATTTCATATTCAATTCATATGACACTACAAATGTGCAAGCAAAATATTAATTAAAAGCATGACCAGCCAAATAATTCAAGTATGAACAGATAGTCTGAAAAAACACACTTACATCCAACAATTCTTTTCGAGCTTCCTGCAGCTCTTCATTACTCCTACGCTCTTTAACAATTAAAGTTTGGTTCAGTTCATCCAAGTCTTGCAATGATTGTTCCTTTTCTCTTAAATCCTTATGCAAGTCATCTACCTTCTTCAGAATTTCTGAATCTTCATCATCATCTTCCATGTGCTTCAACACACTTAATGATCCTTTCAGTTGTTGAATCTCCAATTCCAGTTTTTGTTTCATATCTAGTTGTTTTTCAAGCTGAATGATCTTAGCATGGAGTTTTTCTTTTTGCTTCTGGAAAAATAGATATTCAAATAATATTAATACTGTGTTATTCTGTTAGAAACTGGTATCACACAAACACAAAAAATACCTCTGGTATTTATGGGTGTATTTATGGGAGAGAGCCATTCCAGTGTGTAATGAAGCTCTGAAAATGTTTAACAGTATAAAACAGAAGAGAAAAGGAAAAGCAAATCTAGGCAATTAGAGGAGCCCTTCTACCTCCTACACAATTCTCAAAATACCTGCCTGCCTCTCTTTCCATTGCGCTGCGATAAAAAATAACTTTTCTAACAGATTCTAACTGATTCTCTCACCACTCTCCCCTCAGCTACTGCCAGCTCATGATTAGTTACACATTGTGGGCCCCTCAACATTTCCCTGACCCATCTCCTCCTTAACTCCTTTCTTCTTTTTCCTCTCATAAACTGGCCTGAACCTAGGAATCTTTTCATTCCTGATTGTCTTGTTTTCAGGATCAAGGCCCATTTCCTTAGGATCACCATCTGGTGCCACCAGGTTTCTATCAATGCTCCCCTCCTCGAGTTCCACCTTGTCCTCAAGGTGGAGGTTGGGAAAATGCTCTTGTATTGTTGCAGCTAGCTCCAACATGGTTTCAAAATGAGAAAGGTCCTTCCACTTGATCAGCAAATCAACTTCATCCTGCTGATTTCTGCGGATTGCCAATACTGTCTCAGGTTGCAATGCCAGCTCCCATTCTTCACTGAGGCCAGCAGGTAAAGATTCTTATTTTGAGCAGGGACACATGGAAAACAGAATGAACTTTAGATTCAGGAGGGAGTTGCAGCCTATAAGCCACCTGGAGAATGATAGGACTCTTAGTGAAGTTCTTTGTCAGCACCAGTCTTTCCTTGTAAAAGCTTCCCTTTTCTCAATTGGAGCCAGAGTGAATCAGGCTCCTTCACCAAGTCATGGATTATCTTCCTCAAATTCTCTTCTTCCAGTCCTCCCATTTGTAGAATCTCACAGTAGAGACAGCAGAATACATCATTTTACTTGGTAAGGCATCAACCACATTACTTTTCTTCCCAGCTTTGTACTTAATCTCAAAATCATTCATACTCCAGCAGCTTGGCCACCCATTTTTGTTGTTCTTTTCCCATCATCCTTTGATCAACTAGAATTGCTTTTATGGTCCGTGTACACAATGAAATGTCTACCAAACATATAATGTTGCTACTTTTGAACTGTTAACACAATTGCCATAAATTCTTGCTCATCATACACAGATTTCCTTTGAACCCTTTCGGCTAAGGTCTGATTCATGGCCATATATGCAATCAGCCACCCTTGCATCAAAACAGCCCTAATCCCCTTTCCTGATGCATCTGTTTCAACAATAAAAGGCTTGCTGAAACTGGGAATAGCAAGCACAGGTAGGCTAGTCATTGCTGTCTTCTACCTTCCCAAATGCCAATTGAGCTTCTATTCCCCATTTAAAATTGTCCTTTAATTGCTGTGTCAACAGCCAAGCTACATGTAGTCCTTAACAAACCACCTTTAGTACCCAATTACGTCCAAGAAACCTCCCAAGCCTTTGAGGTCTGAGGGTACTGGCCAGCTCACCATATCCTTGATTTTTCTAGGGTAAGCAGCCACTCCATCTCTTGAAATCAAGTGCCCTAAGTATTCCAGCTGCTCTTGTTTGAAACTACATTTTTTCTATTAACAAAGAGGCTATTCTTAAGACTAACCTGAGGTGCTCCCTGTGGTCTTCCAAACAGCCGCTAGATCAGAATATCGTCAAAGAAAACAAGGGAGAACCTCCTAAGATAAGGGCATAGGATTCAGTTCATCTGTTAGGACACTGTTAGCAGGAGAATTAGTTAGTTGGTTACATATTGTAGTCACAAGAGTTAGTTACTAGGTGTGGTGAATATAAATAAGGAGAGGAAGGGATTAGTGAGAGTCTGTCATTTGAGATTAGTCTTAGAGACCCACTCTCGAATGTGGGTTCTCACTTGTATACAGTTACATTGATTTGGGAATTTAGAGCCACATTGGCCTAGGGTTCCTTGAGGAATAATACCAGTTTCTTTTTCATTCTTTCTCTCTGATCACCAGTCCCAACATCATCAAAGCTTGAAAAGTAGATGGAACATTAGTCAAACCAAAAGGCATCAAACCAAAAGGCATCAAGAGAAACTCATGATGTCCTCATGAGTCCTTAGGTGGTCTTATGTCCATCCCCTTTCCTCATTCTAATTTAATGGAAAAATTCCCAAAATAAAAACATGAAAAAATACCTATTCTCTAAATGAACCGTTTGTAAAGTTATTCCCAAAATGAACCATTTTCATTATAAATAGAGTCGATTTAAATCAACACCCATGTTAGCAAAAAAAATTTTTAAATGGGAAGTCAATTTAAATCGACTTCCCCATATCCCTCACTCTCTTTTTCTCTCTCTCACATCATGTCCTCCTTACCCCTCCCTCTCTTTTTCTCTCACTCGCGTCCTGTCTCCCCCCTCCCTCTATTTTATTTTTTCATTTTTTTCTCTTTCACATGTCAAATCCACTACCTCTCTTTATTTTTCTTTTTATTTTTTTTCTCTTTAGGGCATAGTACTTTGAAAAAAAATGTAGTGTTATATGAACTTATTTATTGTGTAGAACACTGTCCACTCCCATCACCTCCTGCACCCACGAGCTAACTGACTTACAGACCCTTTACTCATCACCTTTTCCCGATTCCCACTTATACCGAGTATGTAGGAGTTGTCCTCCAAGGGAAGCTGTTGTTGTTCCACCCATTTAGAAATGAGGTTTCTGGTAGGCCCACTGTATACCAGAACAACCAGCTCAGGTCTCCAATTTTGAGGTTAGGCCCTTGAAGCTCTCTGGTGAAGTTGAAAGTTCATACCATAGCCTCCATCCCCTGTATAAGTTCCTCTTCCTCTTCATTTTCCTCTAGGTTCTTCCTTTTCTACTAACATAAGTTGATAGTGTCCGAACATGCAGACATGCTCGTGATTCCACTTTTCTCCACATTTAAAACAGAGGCCCTCTCCTCTTTCTATCTTGCCACTCTTCTTGGGATAATTTTAGACCTCCACCGCCCTTCTTATCACCTAGATTCCCTACAACAGGTCTGTTTCCTCCCCCTATCTGTGAGCCCAATCCAGCCCCTGTTTTTGTGTGCAAATGGGGGCTAGAAGGTGCAGGCCCCTTCCAGCTACCCCCGAGATTGATCCCTTCGTCCTTCCAAGCCACGCTACATTTCGCTCCTCAAGCTCTACTGCTTGATCCATCAATTCTGATGAGGTTCAAAAATCACTGACCTTAAGCTTGGCTTGGACTTCACTCTTCAGGCCATCAATAAAAAATCCTCATCACTACTTCTCAATCCAGAGCTCTCCTCAAACCCAACACTAACTCTAATTGCTTCCTGTACTCCATAATACTGCCAGTATGCTTCACCTTCAGCAAAGGACTCATTTGATTCTTAGCCACTCCTGGTTGGAAGCGCCTGATGAGCTCTTAAACTCTATCCAAATGGGAAAGGGAACTTCAGGTGAGAGCAGTACCCTCCATAGCTACCAACACCATATCCATCTTCTCAAAATCTTCAAGCTATTCACCCTGAAAATCTCTCTATTCTCACCAACCACCCATAAGCATCCTCACCCAAGAATAATGGTGGCTCCAGTTTCATCCATTTTCCATTCCCCGCAAAGATTCATTGTCTCTCCAGTCTCTCTCTGAGCACCTCACAGATTCACCTCCGTAGCAGGATTACAATCGACCATCTCGAGAGCAGGTGTTGCTCACCGTCGAACTTTGCCAGTTTGGGCTATGCCGCATATGATCACGCTCTCCCTCTCTCCAAACTTCATCATCAACTAAACTTTTGATCGGCTTCCCTTTCCCTCAACAAGCAGTTCAGTTCCTTAAGCTTTTGCACCACCTTCGATTTTGTTCCTGCAAGAGTCAATTTTGTTCCTGCAGCTTACCCATGCATCTTTCCATTCCCTCCACCCTAGCTTCCATGGAGCGACAACACTGTGTGTTGAGACCATGCATACGCTCCCCAAGAACGAGGAGCTCCGATACCAGTAGTTAGAAATTGGTATCACAGACACAAATACTAAGACACTTGTATTAACCAGAAAGAGCTCAGAAAATGTGTAAACAGTATGATACATTATAGAAACGAAAAAGCAAATCCTAGGCAATTAGAGGAGCCCTTCTACCTCTTCCCAGACAATTCTCAAAATATCTGTCTAACTCTCTCCCTTCTCCCATGATACATATAACCCCTCTAACAGATTCTCTCACCCCTCCCCTCGGCTACTGTCAGCTCATGGTTAGTTACAGATTGTGGGGCCCTCAACATTTTCCTAACCCATCTACCCCTTAATTGCTTCTTCTTTCTCCTCTAATACAATAGCATGAACATAGAATCCTGTCATTATTATTTTGTTTTCAGCATCGAATCTCATTTCCTCAGGCCCACCATTTAGTGCCACCAGTTTCTATCTATACTTTGATGCTGATAAGGACCGACCTTTTTTGGTCATTGATAAACCTTAAAGAAAGATAACACAAACCTTCTGATCTTCAGCCAATTTCATAACATTTTCATCAGCTTTCTGTTGTTCGATAGCAGCCATCTGAAGAGAGCTATTTTTCATTGTATTCTGGAAGGAGAAAAAAAAAGCCACGTGTTAAAGAAAGCAGTCTAAACCTTCTTAATCACATTATTATACTATAGGATTTCGATGACACAAAAAAGCAAATTATTCAAAAGAAAAAATTATGTCAAAAATTTGGTTTAGAGTCTTTATGGGAGTAAAAAGAGAAAAGGAAATAACAGAAAAAATCCCTGCTGTGAAATTTTTGGCATACAACTCTACATTGATGACTCTCATCACCCTTCCTTCCCCAAATTTCATGTCATTAAATGCATAGCATATGACCACTCAACCAAGTTCATAATTTTAATTATTATGCAAAAGTTACTGTTATATATTGGTGTCATCCCTCTACAGCATCTCTTCTGACATAACGAAAGGTCAAGACTACCACCTAGATCAAAATACAGACACACAAACAGACATAGATGATGAGTTGCTACTTGACCATTGAGTGTTAAATATACATTAACTTTGGTTTGCTTACTCCTTTCTCAAAGGCACAAAACATCGAAAGTTTGAAATATCAACCATCTGAATAATAATTGTCATAAACTTTCTCGAGTAAAAGCTTAAGCCATAAGATACAGGCACATAAATGTCTGATATCTACACTCAGCATCATGTAAGAGCCCATTTGGCTTGATACATGGATAATCCATAGGGTCCACCTTACCTTGAACTCAAATCCCAATTTTTTTTTCTTAGAAGAAAGGAAAACAATGATCACACTTTAGACCACATGGTCATTAAGCCCCCAATACCATATCATAAATTATCTCTCATAAAAGTTTGTTATTAAGTATAAGCATATGAATGATTCTATATCTAACAATAATAAATCAAACTTATACAATATTTTATTCCATGATTCCTAATTTCAAAGGAATTTCAATTACACCATCCTATAGAAGATGCAGCAAAAACTAGAAGAATGCAATGGCTACCTCCTCAATCTCTTCTGACAATCTTTTTCTTTCACTTTCATTATGTGCCTCACGCTTTTCCAATTCAGTTTTCCGCGACTCAAGCTCGTTTTTCTGAGATTCTAGCAGTGATTTAAGCTTTTCATGATCATTAAAAATCCTCTGAAAGTGATCCCTTGCACTTGACTGTATTTTCTTTATCTCTGAATACAAGGAAATGAGGAATCACAGCATAAAACCATGCCGTTACAACATATCAGCACCATTACAAAAATAGTAAACAAATGTCACAAATAAAATGGAACTCCAGCCCAACAGCATTCTTAAGAAATTAATTTAACAATGGAAAATTCTATAGTGCAACCCCTAGACTGATGCAAGAATTAGGTGGCAATTTCATGACCGCTCGATCCCCTCCCCATGTGCTTTGGGGGGGGGGCCTCAAGTCAAACTCAGATTTAACCCTATGGTCCAGACACTGCCACTCTGGCAGTTATTTATATGTGTAACCAAAGTACCAGTTGCCCCATATACTTGGCCTTGTACAACAAGACAAATAAATCACAAAATGAAAACCAACAAGAAGTCCACAACTAACACCAGTCCTAATCCAAATTAGGGAAAAGTAACTTGGCTCAATAAAAATATATACCTTCATTATAAGCTTGAATGAGCTTATCTTTTTCCTCCATTGCAAGGTCCATTTTGAGTGTAGTCTCGTGGCATCTTACTTCCATCTCTTGCAAGTGTTTGTTCTTAACCTGAATAATATTAGTCAAGTTGGACACAAGTTTATCCTGCCTTCGAGCTTCTTCTTCCATAAGTTCAGGAATGGTTTTGACATCCGCCATCTTCCGCAGATGTTCCCCAATGATGTTGTTCATCTTGTAGTCATCTGCTCGGGCAACCCATGCATAAAGACCAGACTTCTGCTCGGCCTTAGCGAACCAATCCTTTTTCCCGTGATGATCTGATTCATACGCTCTTTCAAATGCCAATGCATTATCTAAGCCCGGCCAGTTTTTGTTGAACTCCACAAGAGCAGTTCCAGAGTGACCCCTGAAATTCCATAGAGGGCTGACTCTAACTGGATTAAAACCCCTGCTTCTGTACTGCTCCCTCAGCTTGGAACCACTTTCCCCAACACAACGTCCATCTTCATTACGTCTAGTGGGAATATTAACTACAATTCCAATCCAAGGCCAGACAAACTGCTCATCAGAATTAACTTCAGGATTGCCTTCATCCGCAGATTGTAATGGATCATCTGCAGGTTGCGATGGAACATCCACAACCATATGATCCTTCTCCAAATACTTCACCAAAGCCAAATGATTAGCCTTCTCTCTTGCCTTTCTCTTTTGTGAGCTACTTTGACCCACCCCAGACGCATGTTGAAGGAGCTCCTTGTACAAATAATCTCGTTTTCTCTTTTTAGGGCAGAACGGGCAAGTGTATTTCTCTTCCGAGGTTTTCACATCATGAGCTCCATTTTTCAGTTCTTCATAAGATTTGTCTTCATACTCGCCTATTTCAGAGTCACTTATATCAGTATCTTCGTCAGAGCTCTGAGCCATCACACTCGCGCCTCGGCTTAATATTACACTACCTGAAAGGCAAAACTCCACATTAGCACCATCAGTTATTTTGTTGCTTTACAGATTAAGTCCATTAACTATCATTTATCAATACCAAAATTCCGCACATCCAGAGCCAGGGAAAAACACCAAACTTGAACAGAAACTTCATCACAATCACTTCACTAATAGGAACAATCTATTTTGCTATGTGTAACTTAATCTGTTATAGATTGGCTGACATACTGTTAGTTTGAATAACTGATTGATTGTTAAGTTAGTGACTGATCTGTTTCTCAATTAACATCTAAATGTAATGGAAGTCAGTCCACCAATGCATTTTCACAACCACTTAGTGTAATACCCTCCATTACTCGAAAACATTGGGAATTAGAATTGTCGCTCCACTGAGGAACTGGAACACCGAACACTGTACATGCATGAGAACAATCCCAGTGTGGAGGAATAATACAATGGAGGGAATTAGCACCATCTTCTGTTTTATTGCTTTACAGGACAATTACATTACCTATCATTTACATGTTAATTCCATTACCCAAAGTCAAACAGAAATTTCATCACAATCACTTATCTATAAAGGACCCTTTCTTATGCTATCTGTAACTTAACAAGTTATAAGTTAGTTGAACATACGGTTAGTTAGTTAGTTAGTTAGAATAACTGATTGGCTGTTAGATTAGTTACTGACGTGTTGCTCAATTAACATGTGTGTTAGGTACAGGGGTAAAGATGGGGAGAACTTTTTCATGGATTCAATTCATGCTTGATTTTCCAAATCCATGAGATGTTCTACCCATATTTACCCCCAAAACCAAACACACCCCTAAACGTAATGGAAGTCAGTCCACTATTGCATTTTCACAAACATAAGGTGCAATACCCTCCATTACTCGAAAACATTAGGAATCAATCACTAACGTCAGCATTTTCACAAACACAAGGTGTAATACCCTCCAAATGACCACGAAAACGAAAACTTGAGCACATGCATGAGAAGAAATCAGAGGGTGGAGGAAGAACCCAAATTAACGAGTGGAAATGGCAGAGAAGGAGAAATCAGGGCTCAGAGCATTTTACCTCAGGGTGAACTAGGATCCCGAAGCTCCTTCTAGCTGGATCTGGTGTAGGGAAAACGTGACACAACGATCTACATGAGAGGGAAATGGTAAAGAATCGAAGGTGAACTTGGAATTTTGTTCGATTTAGAGGGGGGGGGGGTTTGTCGACCCTCTCGAGTCTTGAGGGGATTTTGGAGCTTTGCTACCTTAGGGGGCAGTAGCCACTGATCAGTGATGACTACTAGGGTTTTGGACTTTGGAATCGGAGCTGACACGCGCAGGGTTGGCGCGTCGCTTACGGGGAAGGGTTCTTTCGATTGGAGCGTGAACTCCCGGGTGCGATGACACGTGATAGGGCAGCGATGCACCCGCACCCGACAATTGGCGTTGCCGTTGGCTCTTTGGGAAGCAAGCACCAGAGTAACTTCAAAAATGTATGTTTAATCCAACCAAAACTATTAATAAACGTAAATTTCAAAGTGTTTCTCTAATTTAAAAAAAATGCTTAATTAAGTTTTTAGTCCCTGTAAAATTTTAAAGTTTATTTTTAGTTTCTATAAAATTGTAAAGTTTGTTTTTAGTCCCTCTGTCTAACTGGGGTTAACGGCGCTGACGTGGCCGTGCCACGTAGCACGCCATGTGTCATAATTATTCCACGTGGCACATCACGTTAGCACCATTAACTCCAGCCAGGCAGAGGGACTAAAAACAAACTTTAAAATTTTACAGGAGCTAAAAAACTAAATTTTATTTAAATAATTTTTTGTGTGCCTGTGAAAGAGTAAAACCAATATCAAACAATTTTTTTGTTTTATATTTATCTTAAATAATTTTAACTAAAATTATTTAAATAATTGGACACAAAAAAGGAGAATCTCCTTTTATTAAATTATATAGATAATTAATTTAAGATTTAATAATTGAAATTTGAAAACAAAAATGTTTAAAGGCCTAAATATTCATGTCATAACATCTCTTTATGAGATTATTTTCATGATTTAGGATAAGCAATAACTTATTGAAAACAATGTCTTCATTCTTACTTCGATCAAAATAAAAATAAAAACACACACACACACACACACAATTGGAGCATTATGTTACAATAATACATGATAGCTTAGTGGTTGGAGTGCCTCCAAAATATATATAACTTGTAGCAACTTATAACATGAGACAAGCGATGACCTAGTGGTGTGAGCACATGCGCACGTCAAGAAATAGAGGCTGGATGTGAATGAATGAAAAATCTGTTATTTGACCATAACTACCAGTGTGGTGTAGTTATATATACAAGAGACGATGGACCAGCATATGGTCTAAAATAAAGGGTCCACGATAGGTTTCCCTTCTTACAATGAAAACAGAATAACAAACATAGTAACAAACTCGCAGCTAGCCAGCAGTCAACCAATCAAGTCATTTTTCTTCCTTTATCTGTAATAACCCCCCCGCAAGCTGGCAATGGCTGATATATATCAATCATGCCGAGCTTGGCAATGAGTTGAGTAAAAATGCGCACAGGCAAAGCCTTAGTGAGGATGTCAGCACATTGTTCGGAGGTAGAGACAGGAACAAGGCGCATGAGCCCAGCTTGGAATTTCTCGCGGACAATGTGACAGTCGATGTTCAGATGCTTGGTACGCTCGTGGAACACTGGATTGGCTGCGATATGAATCGCACTCTGGTTATCACAGTGTAGGGTGGCAATGGGCAATTGGAAACTGAGATCAGTGAGAAGGTACTGGAGCCATTGAAGCTCACAAGTAGCGCTGGCCAGGGCGCGATATTCAGCTTCAGAAGAGGAGCTGGAGACGGTAGTTTGCTTCTTAGCTTTCCAAGAAACGAGGGAGCTCCCAATGAAGAAGCAATAGCCAGAAATCGATTTCCTGAAGTCCAAACATCTACCCCAATCTGCATCACTGAAACCATTTAAGTGAAGTGAGGAACTGCGTGAGAAGAACAGGCCACGGCCTGGTGCGCCTTTAAGGTAACGGAGGACCCTTAAAGCAGCATGGTGGTGGGTTACTGTAGGGGCTGATAGGAACTGGCTCAATTGCTGGCAAGCAAAAGAGATGTCTGGCCGTGTAGAAGTTAAGTAGAGCAGGCGCCCAATGAGTCTCCTATAACCAGGAACATCATCATAAGGTTTTGTTCCATCTTGGTAGAGCTTGACAGCTACATCCAAGGGTGTGGAGGCAGGTTTGCTATTTACAGCACCTGAATCCTGGAGTAAATCGATACAATACTTGCGCTGACTGAGTGATATGCCTTTGGAGGAGTGAGCTACCTCCAGGCCAAGAAAGTACCTTAACTCACCAAGGTCTTTAATTTTGAACTTATTGTCCAAAGTCCCTTTTATGAACTGAAACTCTGCAAGGGAATTTCCTGCTAAAATAATGTCATCGACATATATTAGCAAAGCAGTGAACCAACCAGAATCCTGCTTAGTAAAGAGGGTGTGATCTGAGGGAATTTGCTTATAACCACACTCTAGTAGCACTTGAGTGAGTTTTTCAAACCATTGTCGACTGGCCTGTTTGAGGCCAGAAAGGCTCTTGACCAGCTTGCAAACTTTGCCCTTATCTGCTGTCACATATCCAGGAGGCAGCACCATGTAGACTTCCTCTTTCAAATCACCATGCAGAAAGGCATTGTTGACATCCATTTGATACAACTGCCAATGCTTAATAGAAGCCACAGCTAGAAGAGTTCGAATGGTTGTCATCTTGGCCACAGGGGAGAATGTGTCAAAATAATCGATGCCTTCAATCTGGTTGTAGCCTTTAGCCACTAACCTGGCCTTATATCTCTCCACAGTTCCATCTGCCTTTCTCTTAATTTTAAAAACCCACTTGTTGCCAATAAGGACATGTCCACTAGGCAGATCAGTCAATATCCAAGTCTGAGTTACAGCCAATGCATCAAGTTCAACCTGCATAGCTTGTTTCCAACATTCATGCTTGCTTGCTTCAGCATAAGTCTTGGGCTCATAATCAGTGTTAGCAGCAGACACAAAGGAGAATAAAGATGGAGCCAAATTCATGTAGGAAACATACTTGGATAAGGGATACTTACAGCCAGGATCGTTGATGAGTGGTAGAACAACTTTTGGTTGCATTACTTGATTGCATAGATAGTCTTGTAGAAAGGCTGGTTGTTTCTTCAATCTTGTTGAACACCTCTGCTGGTCTGGTTGAGGTCTGGGGGCTGGTGCAGGTTCTAGTTAAGGTCTGGTGGCTGGTGCAGGTTCTGGTTCAGGTCTGGGGGCTGGTGCTGGGCTGCTTGAGGTCCTCTTTGCTGTGATCAACTCAGGTCCAATGGCAGGGCTAAATGTGGTTGCTGTGGGTGTGTCAAGGAAGTTTGGTTCAATTGTTGTTGCTTGAGTGGGTTCAATTGGCTACAGATCATGCTGTGAGGTCCAGTGTTTGTAGGGAAAAATGTGATCATAGAATTTAACATTCCTTGAAATTTGAATTGTGAGAGTTTTAAGGTTGTATATAACAAATCCTTTTGTTCCTGGTTTAAAACCAAGAAAAATGCACTTATCAGCTTTTGGATCGAACTTATCCATCCCTGCTGAGATGGTTGATGCATAACACAACCCTCCAAATGCTTTAAGTGTGGTCAGGGCAGGTTTTGTGTTATAAAGGACTTGATATGGGGTGACATTCTGCAGCAGGGGAGAGGTTATTCTATTAATGAGGTAAGTAGCATGCACCACTGCATATGGCCAGAACTGTTTAGGCAATTTGGATTGGAAAAGAAGGGCCCTAGCTACATTAAGTACATGTTGGTGCTTTCTCTCCACTCTAGCATTTTGCTGTGGAGTCTCTCTACATGAAGTTTGATGAATGATTCCCAAATGATCATAGAGGCTAGGGATGTTGAACTCCGGGCCATTATCACTTCTAATCACTTTGATTTTAACATTGAATTGAGTCATGATGTATGCCACAAATTTCTTAATGCTAGGAACAGTTTCAGCCTTGGTTTTCATTAAGAAAGTCCATGTAAATCTACTGCAATCATCCACAACAGTGAGAAAATATCTATGGCCATGGTAGCCATTGATGGAGAAAGGTCCCCAAATGTCCATATGAATGAGATCGAAACTTGCTAAAGCTTTAGAATGACTAATTTCATAAGGTAATCTGTGTTGTTTAGCATATTGACATATATCACAAGGTGAATGATGATTATTTTTGACATAAGCAAATTGTTTGCTAACAAGTGATAGTCTAAAGGATGAGGGGTGTCCTAGTCTAAAGTGCCATAGGGCTTCTTTAGGTATGGTTGAATGTGTCTGAATGCTGGAAATGCTGATATCTGCAACATTGGTCATTGAGGCTGGTGCAGCTGCTGTGGCAGAAACTTGAGGATCATCTCCAATCAAGTAATACAAACCAAGAAGCTGCCTACCAAAACCAATCACCCTCATGCTGCTCATATCCTGTATGATACATTCATTGTGAAGAAAAGTTAGTGAGTAACTTTTGCTACAGGTTAATTTTGAAATGGAAATCAGGTTTATCTTAAATTCAGGGACAAACAACACATTGTCCAATCTAAGGCCTGAAGCCAAAATCACTACTCCTGAATACTTAGCCAGCATAGTGGCACCATTGGGCAGCTTAACATGCACTGGCTTTATGATTTTATAACAATTGTACCAAGTTATCTTGGAACAGATATGGTCAGTAGCTCCGGAGTCTAGGATCCATGAGCTACAAGCTTGCTTAGATGAAACACAACAAGATGCTGAGACTTGATGTATACCCGATTCACTTTGTGACATAGGTGAGTCAATGCTCACCTGTGAAGCTTGAGCAGAACTACCTGCTGATTGATTTTGTTGTATCAAGGCAATTAAGCCTTGGTATTGCTCTTGAGTAAGACTGAAAGAGCTGTTTCCAGTTGTCTGCTGCTGTTGCTGTGATTTTGCTTCCTCAGTAACAGAAGCACTATTAGCCGTGCTTGAATTCTTGTTTTTCCAGTGTGCAGGATAACCTATGATCCTGAAACACTCCTCATAGGTGTGTCCTGTTTTCCCGTAATTCGTGCATGATTTACCATTGCCTTTAGGCTTTGCGGCTGTCTTACTGCTTCCTGCAGCATTAATTGAGACCTTGCTATCATCTAATTCCAAATCTCCATCTAATTCCCTTTCCTATTGTAGAATCAGTGTAAACACTCTGTTCATCGAAGGAAGCACCTCACTCCTTGAGGATCTGCGACCTTGCATTACCGAACCTCTCATCTAATCCTGTAAGGAACTGCAGGACGTAATCCTGCTCTCTATGCAGCCTATTGTTTCTGGTAGCCACGCATGAACACTTGATCGCACACATGCAATCAACACACGGTCTATAATTTTCCAATTCCTCCCACAGAGACTTTAATTCAGTGAAGTAATCGGTGACATTCATGTTACCTTGCTGGAGAGCATACAAATCGTGCTGCAACGTGGAGATCCGAAGGAAATCGCCTTGTGCGAACCTCTCCTGCAAATCCTTCCAAACTGCGACTGCATCTTCCAAGCCTTCGATACTTCTAGCAATGGCTTGCGAAACCGAGTTCATGATCCAAGTGTGGATCATTGTGTTGCAGCGCTCCCAAGCTTCGAATAGTGGATGAAACTCGTCCGGCTTCTGGATCTCACCGGTGACAAACTTGTACTTGTTCTTCACGATTAAGGCACGTCGCATCGATCTGCTCCATCGATGATAGTTCGTGCTTGTGAGCACAGCAGGAACGATAACAAGCGAGGGATTCTCGCTCCGGTGAAGGTAAAACAAACTCGTCGGATTTTGTGTNCAATGGCAGGGCTAAATGTGGTTGCTGTGGGTGTGTCAAGGAAGTTTGGTTCAATTGTTGTTGCTTGAGTGGGTTCAATTGGCTACAGATCATGCTGTGAGGTCCAGTGTTTGTAGGGAAAAATGTGATCATAGAATTTAACATTCCTTGAAATTTGAATTGTGAGAGTTTTAAGGTTGTATATAACAAATCCTTTTGTTCCTGGTTTAAAACCAAGAAAAATGCACTTATCAGCTTTTGGATCGAACTTATCCATCCCTGCTGAGATGGTTGATGCATAACACAACCCTCCAAATGCTTTAAGTGTGGTCAGGGCAGGTTTTGTGTTATAAAGGACTTGATATGGGGTGACATTCTGCAGCAGGGGAGAGGTTATTCTATTAATGAGGTAAGTAGCATGCACCACTGCATATGGCCAGAACTGTTTAGGCAATTTGGATTGGAAAAGAAGGGCCCTAGCTACATTAAGTACATGTTGGTGCTTTCTCTCCACTCTAGCATTTTGCTGTGGAGTCTCTCTACATGAAGTTTGATGAATGATTCCCAAATGATCATAGAGGCTAGGGATGTTGAACTCCGGGCCATTATCACTTCTAATCACTTTGATTTTAACATTGAATTGAGTCATGATGTATGCCACAAATTTCTTAATGCTAGGAACAGTTTCAGCCTTGGTTTTCATTAAGAAAGTCCATGTAAATCTACTGCAATCATCCACAACAGTGAGAAAATATCTATGGCCATGGTAGCCATTGATGGAGAAAGGTCCCCAAATGTCCATATGAATGAGATCGAAACTTGCTAAAGCTTTAGAATGACTAATTTCATAAGGTAATCTGTGTTGTTTAGCATATTGACATATATCACAAGGTGAATGATGATTATTTTTGACATAAGCAAATTGTTTGCTAACAAGTGATAGTCTAAAGGATGAGGGGTGTCCTAGTCTAAAGTGCCATAGGGCTTCTTTAGGTATGGTTGAATGTGTCTGAATGCTGGAAATGCTGATATCTGCAACATTGGTCATTGAGGCTGGTGCAGCTGCTGTGGCAGAAACTTGAGGATCATCTCCAATCAAGTAATACAAACCAAGAAGCTGCCTACCAAAACCAATCACCCTCATGCTGCNTTAATGAAATAAATTATTGGTTCTCTCCCCTAATAACTATTACTACCAAACATGCTTTTATGAAGAGAAATGTTATTTGTATTCATTTTAAATGAGACACCATACCAACTCACATATTATTCACTATTAAATGAGATTTAATGAATTCTGGATCCTATTAAAATCTCATTCAACGATAGATAATGAGTAAATCGACATAATATCCAATATAAAGAGTTCAAATAATAATTCTATTATATATTTCTCAACTTTCATTTTCAATAAAATAGGATGACAACTAAATGTAACAACTCTCTTGACAACCCCACTCACTCAGTTGTGGGGCCATGTAAGTGAGGTTGTCCAAGAGTATACGTGAGCAAGGTTGTCCAAGAAGTTGTTACATTTGGTTGTCACCATGCACACAACTCGTCGACTTATAACAAGCTTAACGAAGAGGAAGGAAACAGAAGCAGCACTCAAAATGAAGATCATCGTCGCAACACTCTTCTTTCTCCTCCCGTTCGCCGTTGCGGACCTAAGGGTCGGCTTCTACAGCTTCAAATGCCCGAGAGCGGAGGCCATCGTGCGCGACGTCGTGCAGAGGCGCTTCAACCAGGATAAATCCATAACCGCCGCCCTGCTTCGCATGCACTTTCACGATTGCTTTGTCAGAGTAAAACCATCCCTCAATTGCACCTTCTCATACATATATCATATCCAAACACATTTCACGCAATACTATGATTTGGTTTCAGGGTTGCGATGCCTCCATCCTGATCGATTCCGAAAGAAACAGGCCGTCGGAGAAAGACGCGGGGCCGAACCTCACCGTGCGAGGGTTCGAGATCATCGACGAGGCCAAGAGCGCGCTGGAAAGAGCCTGCCCTTCGACGGTTTCCTGCGCGGACATCATAACGCTCGCCACCAGAGACGCGGTGGCTCTCGCGGGGGGGCCCGGCTTCAGCGTCCCCACGGGGAGAAGGGACGGGCTGCTGTCGGACCCCTCCGCGGTGGACCTCCCCGCGCCGACGCTCTCGGTGCCCCAGGCCCTGCGGTTCTTCGCCGCGAGGGGGCTGACTCTGGCCGAAATGGTGGCCCTCGTGGGAGGAGGGCACTCGGTCGGCTTCGCTCACTGCAGCAACTTCCGAGACAGGCTCTCGAGCTTTAACGGAAGCGCTGACCCTACGATGGACCCTAATTTGGACGCCAGGTTGGTGCGGACGTGCGGGTCATCCCGTAGGCCGGCGGCGAATGACCCCACCGTGTTCCTGGACCTAGACACGCCCTTTGAGTTTGATAATCGGTTTTGCAGCCAGATACTTGAGAGGAGAGGCGTGCTTCACGTCGATCAGCAGCTCGCCTTGGACCCATCCTCGAGCGGCTTGGTCTCGCGCTTTGCCGCGGACGGTGATGGCTTGCGGGAGAGCTTTGCAGACGCTATGATAAGAATGTCGAGCGTTGACGTTTTGGTTGGAAATGAAGGGGAGATTAGAAAGAACTGCAGGGCTTTCAATTTTCCTACGTAGAATGTGTATTGCTTAATTATAGAAAAATAAGTACTCCTTCAAGATGATGTTAAATGATCATAATAATGCCTTCCTGCACTGAAAATATAAAATTGGTATCGAAATATTATTCGTGCACTCAAAAAATTGACAAAGTATAACGTATAATTGATCTTAAAAATTACAAACTTGTTGTATATTTTTTTTTTTTCATTTTTGTCTCTGTTAAATTACTGGTATTTGGATCCTTTTATCAAGAACTTGACTGATTCGACCTGATCTAACCTTGATGGTAGAGCATTTTGTACGAGAATAGAAATTTATATACCAGCAAGATTATTTTTATTTAGGACTCAAATTCAAGATCGTTAGTTAAAGGATTAAGATTTACACCACCTTAACTGATTCACATTGGTTAAACTTGTTATGGATTGAGAATTATTTTGCAAAGTTTATAGATTTCACTTATAAATAAATGTTATGATTGTAGTAAACAGTTGTTGAGTTGAGTAAAACCTTATTTTGATTCTCTAAAATATATAGCCGTGATTTATATATTAGCTTTTTTTTAAAAAAATTGTGATTACATAAGTCCCTCCATGATTTAAAAGAAAAATGATAAAATTGAATTTTTTACAAATATGAGACCAATTTGAATTATTAAGAATAATTAAAGAAAAAAATATTTTATAATTAATAATTTATTAATTTATGTGAGTTCAATCCTTTTAAAGAGACTAACTACTGACATCGGTCGTGAATAACCTTGGTTAAAAAAAAGAGAACAAAAATGTAGTTTGGCTAAAATAAAATTGGATTGTGCTCGTTCGGTGATGGGGATCAGATTTTGTGGAAAAGGACGGTGGAAATGTAAATAGTAGGATATGCCTGACTAGGCTATTGTATAAGTACAAAATGATGACGACAACTCATAAATGTGGTTCGAACCATATACTTCCTGAAATTCCTCACAAGAGTCAATAAAGAAACTCCCTAAATTTACGATGACCACTATTTTGATTGCGCCGTTCTCATTAAATCTGCGTTCATGAACATTAAATGTCCAAACATTTAATGTTCAACCAGAATTAAAAATTACACTCTCAAAGTTCATGGTTTAAAATATCTTAAAATACACGTTAAATTAATTATGTAAGTTTCTTTTTTTCGTTTGTCAATGTTAATCTTTTTATTTTTTTAGATTTATTCATAATTTAATGCATTTAAACGTAATTATGTTTAAATGCATTAAATTATAAATAAATTTTAAAAAATAAAACGGACAATTATGTTTAAATACATTAAATTATTAATAAAAAATAAAATAAATTAACATTTGACAATAAAAGGAGTACAAAAATAAGTGTCACGATGAGAATACTTTTTTCTTTCCACGTTACCTCCGGATATTCAACACAAAATTTACTACTCCCCTGCTTCAATAATTTTAGATAATTTAGAATTTTAAAATATATGTTCAATTTATATTTTAAAATAGTAGAAAAAGTTAATCAGTGTCATAATGACATTTGTTATAAAATTATTAATAAAACTTTTGAAACATTTAATGTATTTAATGTATTGAAATTATAAAAAAAATATTATTTTTTAATGAAAAATTTACTCTTCTTAATTCCTTAATAAGTGTCTTAAGGTACATATTAGCAAATTATTTTTTTTTCAATATATAATTCCAGCATATTAATGACCACATGCAATTCTATCAAAGACATGCTATTAAAAGAGAGTGACTATTACCACTCCTTTATGTCTATTGTCAGTCTCACTTTCATTACTTTTATGATTACATTTTTTTAATTCAAAAATTACATTAATTGTAATGAGATTTGAACCTAGAAAATATATTCTTATTCTATTTTAATTAATACTAATTCCTTATCATCAAACAAATCTAACGTAATGTCTATAATATATATACATATATATAAATAAATAAATAAATAAATAAATAAATAAAGGCCAACATAATTGGTAGATGATTATGACCAAGTTTCGCAACCATTTGATTAAGGGTTTAATTCTTGATAGTGTTTATGAAAAAGACTTGAGAGATGCATATCCACTTCAGTGATCTCGATGCCTTGAAGGAGAATTAATCGCTATTGACGAAAGACACCTCCTGAACAACCAACTATATATATAAAATAGAAGATTACCTAGAAGAGGAAACTGGCACGTGGCACAAGGAAGAGCTTTTAGGTGAGCTTTTCCACTTAATTCAAAAACATATTTTGAAATCAAAATTAAAAAAATGAAAAATAAATGATAATCGAATAATAATCTTTAAAAAAAGAATGTTATTTAGTTATATAATCAAAATATTAATTGGAAATGAATGGGCATAAAATAATAAATAATTTGTATGCCTAAAATAATAATAGTAATAATAGTAAATAAATAAATAAATAATGCATAAGATTTATTCAAAATAAATTAAATTTGGCTTACATAAATTATATAAAAAAAATTGGCACAATTAAATCATGGAGTTGATATTGACACGCACAAAAATCAAGGAACAAATTCTACTTTTAATATTTCGCATTTAAAACAAATTAAGCTAAATTCATGTGGACCGGTCTTTCTACCAAAATGTCCCGACCCCACCAGGACTGCGATGACGCTTATCGAACCCATTTTCTTTAGCAAGTCCCACTGATCCATTTTTTCTGATAAATGGATGGGGTTTCCCCCAAATTTTTCCTAACTTACATAACAGTCATGACCTGGTCATGTGAGTATATACATGTTACGACATACACCTTATTTATCAGATTCAAGCAGCTCATCAAACATAATAAATTAACACATAACAGGAAGCAAGGATCCTGCCTATAGTCCATGGAGCCTTAATAATAATTAAACTAGGACAGGAATAGTGACACAACTTGAAAGTCAAGACTAACACGCAAGGGATTGGTTCTCTTAGGAAGTCTTTAAACATTCTAAAACGTGAACATGCCTAAAATATAACTGAACAAACTGTATTTCAAAACTATTTTTCTGTACAACTGAAAGGTGATAAATACTTTACATGCATAACTGATCATAAATCCTACTACTAATCGTAATGTCTGAAGACCCTGCTTATGACCTACTAGAGAAACTAATAACTAAAACACTGATTACTTCACTACGAAGTGGAACTCTCTATTGACTCAGAGTATGATATTGCCACTGCACTAAAGGATCAACTCCATAGACCTCAACCTGACTGAAACAAATAGATAAGAGATGAGTTCATCACTCAGTTAATGGGTACCATGGTACCACACCACATAGCATATATTGAAACATGGTTATTCATATATTAATAATCAACAATAAAACAACAATTGAATAATGGATTCATACATACAAAATACTAATACAACATACATAACTGAGAGCATATTAGGATAACTAGAATCGCTGCAATAAATGACTAAACAAACACTAGCGTACACATTGTAAGTATATTAGGTCTTATGATATATCTACAAAACCTGCATAACGAAACGACGGTGTCATGCAAATTATCAATAACTGAATTGAGATACCATGCGGGTTACTGATACTAAATTTGTCCACCTCCTCATGAGGGATTGAAGGGAGACTAGTCTCCTAGGTTAAGGAGAGATTGATCCTCATCCTTGTTTCATTAGGACAAGTCCCTGTGGCATAGTGAAGGGTACGTTAAACCTGTAGGATATAATGAAACCTGTAGGATTTATAGGTGCGTTAAACCCGTATTGGGACTCAGCAATTACACTAAACTCGTGCTAACAAACAAAAGTATTTGGGGTTCACCGAGTATGTTAAACTCATAACAAGCAAGACGGATATAAGGGCACAAACTAGATATAGGGTCTTATGTTGTATCTGGACAACCCGCCTATTTGGTCTACACTGAACCACACACACATGTTACAAAAAAAATAAAATCACAAGCGATTTATTTAAATACTATCTATTTGGGTGGGATCCTAACCTATTACTACTAATTTGTATAACCATTATTCTATGTGAATTCTTATTTATATAGATTAATAGATTATCTGTGTTTATTGTCCTAAGGTCTACGTGTTGTTGTGATGACCCTAGAAATTGCCACCGGCACGCCAGAAACTAGTTCCCTTATGAAAGCCTCTTAATGTGCTAATCATGAAAATATGCAATATTTTATAATAAGAAAACCTTTTTTAAAAAAACTAAATTTCATAAATAAAATAAAACAAAATCCTTACATAAAATGAGAAATTAAATAATTAAAAATATGAAACACTCTGTCTGTAGTTCACTAAAGCACTCTACTGACTGACATAAAAATAAAATAGTTATATAATTGAAAATATAACTAAAGATAACTCTACAACAACGTGAAGTTCACCCAAGGTCTAATCTGTTGGAATATACTAAACAAGAGGAGAATAGTCGTTAACGCTATTTGAAAAAAAAAGGTTGGTGAGGGGTGAGTCATCACTCAGTGAATGACAGACCCCACAGTGACATGAGAGAATTTATAAACATGACTCACACAATGAATTATATAATGTAGATATCATACATTAAAATATTTATAATAATAATAATAATAATAATTTATAATAAAACATAATCTTATCTGAAGCATAATCATTAAATAAAGAAGGTATATAGACAGACGAATTATGAGCATTACGGTCTAACTTACAACGCACTACCCAAGTATCTAAGCCATGATAGCTGGGACACGCTACCTGAGTCCATAGATTATTGATAGTTAATTAGTTCTAATTCTGACTACAATATGGTACCAAGGGTCAGTGTAGGCTATCACTGACTTATAGTCCTATTCTAAATATAACTTCCTTAAAAACATTTGAACATAAAATCTGACAACATAATAACCCTAAACCCTAATAGCATAACATGACTAACTAAATCATAAATAGTCATACACATGGAAAATGACATATTCAATGCAATAAAGATATATGGTCCCATGTAGTTCTAAAAATGATTTTCATGAGTTTCTAAAATATCATCATAAATATTTTCATTATAAATAAATCCTAAATAAAAACTAATTTCATTCAGTTCTGCCTGCTAGGGTTTCATAAAAAAATGTATAAATAAATAACTTGTAAAATAATTACATGGTCTGAAAATAGACTGTGAAGAAAGTCACTCACTTAGAAATGACTGACAACTAAGGAACACAAATGCTAGGAGCTCCTGATACCCTACGTGGAGGCAATGCTTCCCTACAGACAGAAGAAGAAAAAAAGAGAGAATAAAATATAACTAGAGCTTTGGGAGAAAGTTCGCGCTCAAAGCACAACCTTTAAAACCCTCTGAGTGAATTAGCAAGTAAAAACACTCAGGGGAGGCTTCAATTTATAGGGGAACTCAAGACCCCCCAATAGACACACTTTTTGATGTGGGACTTCACTTCTGTGCTACTGCAGCACGCCCTAGGTGCTGCAACACCCTATTCCACCATGCCACTGCAGCACGCTGGAAGCACTATAACAGCTGATTGTTTCCTTTTTTTCCCCTCTTAGAACTATGGGTTGTTACAGTTATGCTGAGAGGTTATTGATTATGAGGGTTACTATGTCTAGTTCATTTACTACTCTATTTATCTATTTGAACTACTATAACAGAAATAACCTGACGAGGGTAAGGACTGCGACTTGCTTCACCTAACTGATGAGTGACATATGACTGATAGTTGTACCGATTGGCCGGGTTGACTACCTTGACTGGTGACAATGGCTAGCTACTCTAACACCTCGCACTAACTATACTACTTATACGATGGCTGGCTACTCTGACCATTACCACTGTCTATTATAGCTATGCTAGTTACGGTTCTACGACAACTGACTACTCTAATACAATTACACTAGTTGATGGTTCTAACATTCAAAACCTCTACCTTATCACCACTAACCGATTGATCTAATTTTACTAACTGCAACTGTCTAGGCAGACCTCTGCTACGCTATGGCTAAGTCTATACTGGTTGATATTCTACTATAGTTACACTGTCCAACTATGTAGTTACTACTATTTTATGACCACTAGCTATACTGGGATAACACACTAGCTAACTGTTACCAAACTATAACCTAACCGACGTGACTTGATTAGTTAACTTCCCTACGACTATTATTGGTTTACTACATCTATGTTCAGCTAGTTGCTTTTTTTGTACTGACTAACTATGAGGGCTACTAATGGCTACTCCTACCCTGACTAAATATCCTATTACGGTTGTTTGAGCCTCTATATCATGTGGACTACTCAATATATACTAAGATAACTACTAATGGTCTACTGGGTACATACTAAGCTAACTGTCATGAACTCGAGACTGTGGTTACTACTACATTGTTGACTAACTGTGGGGGTTTACTAGTGGTTACTATTATAAAAGTTTTAATTGTTATGAAACTATCAACTAGGTTGGAGTGTCTATGGTGTTTACTATCTCTAGACTATCTTCTAACTCTAGAAACTGTGCTGGTTAGCTAGGTCTGCGGATATGCTATATATGGGAATTGGACTTACCGAGTACGCTGAACTCGTGCCAGGTCACTCATCCTATACAATTGATCTAACCAATATGGAATTCTGAGTCTATTATCCCACATGATCTGTTGATTATGATGTTAATTATCTTAGTGATCTAACTGCAACACTTACATACTGAAATGCTTGTCATATGTGTATAACCTATGTTACTACCAATTATGGATGACCTAGTATAATCCTAACATGCTATACCTAAGCCTATAGGTCTCTTCCTAAGTTGACACATGCAACTATTAATAAATACTGAGCATATAATTAATTAATTAATTGAACTAAATAAACAAAACAAAAATAACTCGATTGACAGTACTGCAAAATAGCACAACAGTCGATGCACTAGGACCTCTACTCACCTGGAAAGGATGAAGGCTGAGGAGCACTATACTAGAAGCTTCAAGTGGCATAGAGTTAACTCCCTAGGTAGAGGCATTGCTTCATTGCAAAAGAATACTTGAGCCAGAAGTCCCAATATTGAGTGAAACTTCATGAGGTCTAAAGGAAATTAGCAAATGAAGCTCTACCAAGGGGTCTTTATTTATAGGGGAATAAAACCTCTCCCCCAAAAAACCTAAACAATGTGAGCTTGTTTTTGCCACACCACTGCAGTGCTCAAACAAGCGCTATAACACTCCACCATAACTGAATCGTTGAAGCACTTTGGCGCTTTTTTTATACTTCTCCTTCCATGACACTTCCAGAGGTCCCACAACCCTTCCTAAGGTCCTACCGACCCTTCCTAAAGGTACTTAGGGATATGGGTCATCACAAATAGTAAATAGACAGATACAAGATAGAACAACAGTACACAGCTATGTACGTAGTAATGATGACAAATTTTGAACATGTGACTGAGAATGCTAGAAGATAAGGGGATCAAGGTGTCACACTCAAAAGTATCTAAAAGATTTGAATCCCTGCAGATGTATGCGGGTATTTGCAAAAAAAGATTTTAAAATATCATAACTATCGATTATAATATATCACGGTACTACTAGTCTACTACTTATACATTACAATTTAAATTAATTAAATACATAATAAAAATTCAATAGTATTTTTCATAACAAGGGTTTATTTTGTGTGTGTATATATTAAAGTGAAGGAGTCAGACTTTTAATTATATATATTTATATAATTGAGGATATTTAAGTAATGTTATGTATTAACGGGTATTTAGCTGGTATTAGTAGAAGACATACCTCAATCTCTGTCTTCGTCCCCATTAGTAAGCAAGTATGGATATTCATCCTCGGAGGTACAAAATTANCCTAACGAGGGTTAAGACTGCGACTTGCTTCACCTAACACTGACCGACTGATGAGTGACGAATGACTGCTAGCTGTACCGATTGGCTGGGTTGACTACCTTAATTGGTGACAATGGCTAGCTACTCCAACACCTCGCACTAACTGTACTACTTATACGATGGCTGGCTACTCTGACCATTACCACTGTCTATTATGGCTATGCGAGTTACGGTTCTACGACAACTGACTACTCTAATACAGTTACACTAGTTGATGTTTCTAACATTCAAAACCTTTACCTTATTACCACTAACCAATTGATCTAATTTTACTAACTGCAACTATCTAGGTAGACCTCTGCTACGCTATGGCTAAGTCTATACTGGTTGATATTCTACTATAGTTACACTGTCCAACTATGTAGTTACTACTATTTTATGACCACTAGCTATACTGGGATAACACACTAGCTAACTGTTACCAAACTATAACCTAACCGACGTGACTTGATTAGTTAACTTCCCTACGACTATTATTGGTTTACTACATCTATGTTCAGCTAGTTGCTTTTTTTGTACTGACTAACTATGAGGGCTACTAATGGCTACTCCTACCCTGACTAAATATCCTATTACGGTTGTTTGAGCCTCTATATCATGTGGACTACTCAATATATACTAAGATAACTACTAATGGTCTACTGGGTACATACTAAGCTAACTGTCATGAACTCGAGACTGTGGTTACTACTACATTGTTGACTAACTGTGGGGGTTTACTAGTGGTTACTATTATAAAAGTTTTAATTGTTATGAAACTATCAACTAGGTTGGAGTGTCTATGGTGTTTACTATCTCTAGACTATCTTCTAACTCTAGAAACTGTGCTGGTTAGCTAGGTCTGCGGATATGCTATATATGGGAATTGGACTTACCGAGTACGCTGAACTCGTGCCAGGTCACTCATCCTATACAATTGATCTAACCAATATGGAATTCTGAGTCTATTATCCCACATGATCTGTTGATTATGATGTTAATTATCTTAGTGATCTAACTGCAACACTTACATACTGAAATGCTTGTCATATGTGTATAACCTATGTTACTACCAATTATGGATGACCTAGTATAATCCTAACATGCTATACCTAAGCCTATAGGTCTCTTCCTAAGTTGACACATGCAACTATTAATAAATACTGAGCATATAATTAATTAATTAATTAATTGAACTAAATAAACAAAATAAAAATAGCTCGATTGACAGTACCGCAAAATGGCACAACAGTCGATGCACTAGGATCTCTACTCTCCTGGAAAGGATGAAGACTGGGGAGCACTATACTAGAAGCTTCAAGTGGCATAGAGTTAACTCCCTAGGTGGAGGCATTGCTTCATTGCGAAAGAATACTTGAGCCAGAAGTCCCAATACTGAGTGAAACTTCATGAGCTCTAAAGGAAATTAGCAAATGAAGCTCTACCAGGGGTCTTTATTTNAAAGATGGGGGAAAGTAAAAAAGGGGGAGAAGGAAATGTTTAAATTTTTTTTTGAAAAAAGGTAAAATGGGGGGGATAAAAATGGAGGGAAAATGAAAAAAAAGGGTATAACAAGCTCGTGCTGGGGGCAATGTATTTACGAGCTAAAAACCGGGGGTCCAAGGAGCTCTAACTCTCTAAGGAGAGAGAGAAGCTCACATCCCCTAAAAAGCTCAAAGATCCCCAACCCACTAAGGAGTAGAAGAGACTCTCCCCACCTGGTCACACTGGCCCAAAGGAAAGAGCTTCACGACGCCTAGAGGAGGAGAAGGTCACAAGCCCAAGACTCCGGGTCCGATCTGACCCAACAAAACTAAAAGGAGATAGTTATGATTTTTCCTCCTCCAATCCACAACTAACTCCTAGATAAGCGGAAAAAGATAAGCTAGGGAGCGGTTAGGCAAACTCCCCTCACTTTATCACTATCTTAGCATTATAGCTCATCTATAAAAGCACATGACCTCAGGTCACCAGATATCACCATTCTCTTCCTAGAAAATTCACCTAACACTTGTGCTTACTTTAACGTCAGAGTGTCTTTGCAAGTACACCCTGCCGCTGCACTCTCTCCAAGAGGAACCCGCTTGAAACTTCCGTCCAAGCATTCGAGCTTCCGTTAACTTCGTTCCCTATACGAATTACTCGCGAACAAAACTCATCCCCCGTGCAACAATGTTGCATACTGCAAAGCTAAATGGAGTCACCCAGAATAGGTTGGTTGATTCGTTGAAACAGTAATCCAAAGTCTTCGACTTTGGTTGAACTGCAAAATGCCAAAGTACGTCAGAGAGTAACAAAACCTTGCTCCTATCTACTGGCCGTGCTGCTAGATCAGTCCAAAACCACGGGTTTGAAAATTATGAGTTCTGCTACACGTACACTGAAAATTATACACCATACATACACCTCGTACTTATATACATAAAGTTTGTGTTTTAACTCATGTNTCACCTAACACTTGTGCTTACTTTAGCGTTGGAGTGCCTTTGCAGGGACACCAGTGCCTTTGCAGGTACACCCTGCCGCTGCACTCTATCCAAGAGGAACCCGCTTGGAACTTCCGTCCAAGCATTCGAGCTTCCGTCAAGGTGCCTTCCTCACCCGTAACAATGTTGCATACTGCAAAGCAAAATGGAGTCACCCAGAACAGGTTGGTTGATTAGTTGAAACAGTAACCCAAAGTCTTCGACTTTGCTTGAATTTCAAAATGCCAAAGTACGCCAGAGAGTAACAAAACTTTGCTCCTATCCACCGGCCGTGTTGCTGGATCAGTCCTAAACCACGGGTTTGAAAATTATTATTCTATTCCTCAGACTCATAACTACTCATCATTAAGTCCCACAGGGTCTCTTTCCTCCTCTCTCTAGCTCTATTTCCATTTCTTTCGTTTATTACATTATTGTTGTTCTTCCTTCTCTTAATTTCACCGGTACTTTAGTAACCTTCAGTTTTTTTTAATTTTATTTTTTATTATGGAACAAATTATACACAAGAACTGCAGATAGATAGAACCTATTGCAGCAAACCCATTCCTGGTCCGCATCATAAATAAAAGAAATCAACGCCACTGACCATCACCTCTTCCTTTTCAGGCCAAGTTTCTTCCACTTACATCAGCAAGAATTTCTCATTGTATCTCCCACTCCAAGAAAGTCAATGAATGACACGTCAGCCCTAGCAAGCACATTTTCCGTTTCCCTGAGAATTGAGAGATTGTTGGTCACGGTGGTGGAAGGTGGCAGATCCGACACAGAAACTTGTCCGTTATTCGAATTTGAGTTGTCCAGCACACGCACACCCATGAGCTTTCGCATTGGTCCAGCCTCGCACAAACCGTTCCAAGTACCAAAGTACCAGTCAATGCCGAAACCCCCATTCGTTGCCCTCCTTTCTCCGGATAAACCTGGTGCAAGTAATTAAACTAATGAGACAAAACCGTAAAATCAAGAAGACGTTAGAAGAAAGACCAAGAGTGCGAGGCACGAAATTCGGTGATCGGGAGGACCATAGGCACGGTGGTTGAAAGGCGCGGGAATGCTTGACCCACCGCTGCTGGCTGCTGCATCGCTTGACGATAGAGTGAAAGCATTTGGAACGGTTTGATTAATTACGGACTCTCTCGCCCTTCTGTGGCCGCCTGACCGCTCCGCCTCCCTCCGCTTCCTCGCCGTGACCACGTGCCAGTGGTTCTTCACGGCGTTGTCCGTTCTGCCGGGGAAGAGTCTCGAAATCTTAGTCCATTTGTTGCCGAACGCCTTGTGCGCTGACAAGAGCCTCTGCTCTTCCTCCTGGGTGAAGGCCCTCTTGTTGATTCTTGGGTCCAGCTGGTTAAACCACCTCAGCCTGCAGCTTTTGCCTGCAATTTACAATTAATTAGAGAAGAATTGTGAAATTGTTGCAACGGATATCATCGCCTATAGGAAATGTGTTAAGTTTCATCTTGAATTAGGAAAATAATAGGCACGGGAAAATAAGAGCGAAAGACAAAGAAAATATTAGAAGAGAAATGTTTGTTAATCTTGTGTTGCCGAATACAAATGAATCAACGCCTATTTATAAGCTAGGCAGAGAATCGGGACAATAATGAAAAAATAAACCTAATAACAAACTGAATCAATTTAAATCAATCTCATTCAATCTTAAATATAATCTACGATATGTTAGGATATTATAATATCTTAATATATTCTAATAGGATACTAGAATATCTCAATATACTCCAACCACCTCAGTCTGCAGCTTTTGCCTGCAATTACAACTAATTAGAGAAGAATTGTGAAATTGTTCCAACAGATATCACCACCTACAGGAAATTAATGGGTTCCAGATCACCTGTTCTTCCTCCGACTTGCTGCGCTATCAGGTTCCAGCTTTGAGGGCCAAATTCAGCGACGAGCTCCTTGAGTTTGTCGTCTTCAGCCGGTTTCCAGTGGCCTCTAACACAAAGCCCAGCGTGCTCAGTAGTCTTCACCGCCGAGGAAAACCTCTGTGCCCCAACTTCCTCACCTTGCTCCAACGACATGCTCCTCCTCCCATCCCCAGCATAGGCCCCATCTCCTTCGCGGTTGCTTCTCCTCGCCGCAATCTCGAAGGGCGCCGCATCGAACCATCCGGGACCCGCCTCACCAGAACCATGCATCGTTGCGAGAGCTCTAGGTGCCTGGAGAGAGGGAGGAGGGGCAGGAACGGGAGGGCGAAGGTTCAGGCCTAAACGAAGAGCGCGGCCGTCGTTATCCAAGTGTTGTGAACTCATGGCGACTGATCAAAGACAGACAATGGCAGAAGAGAGAGCATCCGCGGGTTTGAGTGACAAGGAGCAGAAGAAACAAGAATAACGTTTTTACGGGAGAGGCCACGTAATCAAAAGTGGAATTTCTCTCATTTCGCTGATTCATTCATTCAGTTTACTCTTTCTCTCTCTCGTTGGAATGAGATCAGTGACGTCTCTTATTTTAAGACTCGACTGTGGGATAAGAGTGACAGCAAGTGTGTGTGTGTGTGTGTGTGTGTGGGCGGGGGCGCGCGTGCGGACAATTCAAGAACCGCTCGTGTGGGTTGTCACTGAGCAATGCTTCTGTTTCTATGCTCTTTGCTTTGCTTCTCGTCCGCGGGGTTTTAGGGGGGGGAGCCCCGGAATGCGTTTGTTTGGTTTTAAAAGTTTTTTGCTTTTTTTTCAAAGAGGAACGGACGTGTGTGTATGAGAGAGAACAAGAGGGAGTTTACAATTTCTTCCGAGTTGTGTTTAGTTTCTAAGGAAAAAATGGAATAAATATTTTCTAAAACATTAAAAGCAAACGATCACTAGAAGATCAACCCCAACTATGCTTCCTCTCTTACAATTTTGCATTTCTTAGATATCAAATTAATATGAGTAATGTTGGAGAGACCTACCTTACTGTTATTCACTTTTATGAAGTCACACCATCGCTTAAAAAGTCGCATAAATTTATGTTGTAATCTTGATCATTCATATAAGGTCTAATAGTTATAATTTATTCATCTCATTCTCACAAAATATATACACTCCCTCATAATTTCTTTTATTTTATTTATATTTGTGTATAGAACAAGAAGGAAGAATAATTTTTTATTATATTTTTTTTTTGCCTAAACCACTAGTAACATGACACATTAATTCCAACTAATTTGACTCGAGCCAAAATCAACCAATTACGTAGTTTATTACAAATATTACCTGAAAAGGAATTATTCAAATAGAAATATTATTAACATGTGTGTGCTTAAAATTAAATAAAAAAGGTTAATACCCTCTTTGGTCCCTGTAAGTTACCCCATCACCCTATTTGATTCTCAACTGTGACACTTTAGTCCCTGGACTTTGTAACTGTTGGATTCGTTAGTTCCTCTGTCCACCAGACCCTTAATAGTTCATGACATGTTAATTAACAACAATGTTTCTCTCTTCTAGCCAGCCTCAAAACGACGTCGTTTTGATGGTCTAGGGATCAATTTGGCCAAAAAAGTCTAGGGATTATTTGGTCCCTGCATCCCTACAACCACCATTTCCTCCACCTTAACCTTGAGTCCACTACCACCACTCCCTCTTTCCCATCACCTCCACCACCACCTACACCCTCATTCCCGCCACTACCACAACTCTACTTAATGGAATCAGAATCATGCTTCTATTAGGGATAAATTAGGCCAAGATTAGTACTTGCAATCACAACCCTATGATCAACCACTAATCCCAATTACAAATTGTATTAACCAAATCTCAATCAAGATTAATTCAATTCCATTACCAATTAGATGTAATTTAAGTCAATCAACCCAAATTCCCCAATTGGAACCTTAAGCAAACACAATCATGCAAGCATAGGATGATCTATCCTCTACCAACAATCACAATTCATCAATCAACAAATAGTAATTAAGATAAGATCAAGAGAGAATTGAAAATCCAAATGTGAAACATACCATTGAAGCACAAAAACCTCATAACCCTTTGAATCATTGGTCCATCAGGCGTACCTTTATCCTCTTATATCCTAGGTGTACTTTCCTTGGGCTTGATAGAAATGTCAAGTCCATGTTAGATCGTTGCAGTGGATGGGAGTGACTAAGGCGAATGATTCGCTATGTTGATGACTAAACGCTCGGACTGTTAGCATCTGCTAGGGCAATACCAAAATGTTGGGGTGGCTAAACTCTAATCTGAAGGCTCCTGGTGGGCTTCCTAGTTCCTTTGGATGGCTCCTAGCATGAACTGTATGTCCTAAAAATACACAATACTTACACACAACAAGGATCATGTACAAAGGTGCTATGATTCTATCAATTTTAACTCGATTTCATGTTTTAATGCATTAGGAAACTTGATAGGGGTTTTATACCCTATTTTATTATTCCATAATTGAACATCACAACCTAGAAATGTGCAGTTCTAATTCTTAATTGATATGTTTTGCATATTGTCCCGAGTTCGATACCTTGTGCAAGCAGTTATCCCTGCTGGGAGACTCACCCGCCACATGCAGCCAGGTGCACGATCCGGGTGGACCCGGATTAGTCAAGGCTGGGACTTGGATACCAGGCAGACAACCTAAAAAAATTTAACATTGTTTTAATCCCAGTTATCTCGTTGAATTAAGGGTAATTATTCTTGCGCACATTGTACACTTAGACTATTTTTCATTCTCAAACAGGTAATAATGTGTTAACTCAACATAATAGATAATAAGATATAACTTTGTGGTTGTATAGGACATAATCATATGGTTTACAAAGACACAACATTTTTATTAATATAGACACAATTTTACTTAACAAAAAGACCTAAGCTTTATGTTGATTTAGACACAACCAATTTAAATAAACAAACACATCATTTGATTAAACTCAGACACAACCTTAGATTGCAAAGTAATGAGCCTTAATGATAAGGAGAGTGTGCACTGTAGGGGCGTGCAAAAATCGAGACTCTTGAATTTAATGGCTAAGATTTTAGTCTCACCCTCTCATGTAAACATGTCATTCTCGCTTGAACCAATATATATATATACACACACACACACACACACACACTATCAATATGCCTATGGTATATGACTTTGTTTATTATGTTGTATAAGATCTAATATTATTAATTAATAATACAAAATTAATGTTTATCATATGTTTGGTGTAACATAAGATAACATAATTGTATATGATTTTATTCATTTTTATTCTATGATTGTCTTATTAATATACCATATTAGACTCGATAGTATTATCTATTTTTACTCAATCTTAAATTATTTTTAATTATCCCCTCATTCCTTTTTCATTATCATATAATTGTCGATCACCATCATTGCATTCTCTTCTCTCTTTCTCTCTCTCTCTCTCTCTCTCTCTCTCTCTCTCATGACTATTGTCTTATTTTCAAATTCTATATCTTTTGATAATTCAAAGCTCATAAAAGTGGACATATCAATTCAAAAACTACTCACAAACTTCATGCTCATTTTCTTTTTCAATTATCAATTTAAATTAATGAAATAAAAACCCATTTTTGAGAAAAATAACATTTTTTCTTCTTGATTTGAGTTTAAGCAAAATTTGATAAATTTGTTATGGATCATTTGTTTCTTAAGCTCTGCAATAAACCCTTTTATATTTTGGTGAAAAGTTTGTCTTTTACAATAATTTGTTTGGGAAGTGTTGAATATCATCCTAGATTTATTTGAATGTTTTTCAAATGATCATGAGTGATTCTGTTTCAAAAAATGTTTGTTTTTTTTATTTTTTGTTTTAGTATTAATTATAAATTGATACTACAAATATTGAATAGGATAAAATCATATATTTATATGTGGCACACTCAACACATGATAATATACAATATATATAATTTCATAAAACATAAACTGATTTAGGAAAACTATGAATCAATCCAATAATGCTCAAAAATAGTTTTAACTATATTTTGAACATAAAACATATATTCAATCATTTTAAAACAATTTCCATTGTTTTAAAAGAACATTTTTTAGATCACTTTTTCAAGAAACATATTTTTCTAAACTTTATAATGTGACTGTGATGTGTTTTTTGAAAAATTCATGCATGTATGCGATGTGATTTATTTTGGGACATTCATGAGAAACTTTTCACATAGAATTCTAGATCCTATTTTTTCACTATGAAGATCTTTTTGATAAGACAATTTGTAGCTTCTTCTTGATCTCCAAGCATTTTGCAAGCATTCTTTGTTATCATCAAAACCTTTTGCAGCGTTTGGTAAGCATCTCGGAACAGAAAATGTGTAGATTAAAGGAGAGCAGAGACGTGTCTATTGCGTCCCTCCATTTTGGAGGTATAACAAAAACATGTCATTTGCGTTCCAGACACCTCTTTTGTATTTTTCTTTTTTAAATGTATAAAATTAGTTAAAAAATTATCATAAGACAAACAATTTTAAGTTTTATGTTTTCGTCTCCTTCTCTAAACATGTTTTTATCTTCATTGTCTTCATATTTTATATCCCGAGACACTTACCAAAAACTGTCGTAGAGAATGTCTTGAGTCCATGATTCACAAACAACTCATCAAAAACAAAGTCGTTCATCAACAAAGACATTACTCGAGGAGTCTCCAAGCAATTCAAGTGAAACCCAAAGGGATGTCAACACAAGACTTTAACTCATTATTAACTACATCAATTCTATGTCTTTAGTATACAATCAAAAATCATCAGAATAATGGGGAGAAGTGAAGTTATACAAAAAAGAGTCAAAATCCTTCAAAGAAAACTGATTGCATTCAAGAAGATTCTTAAGAAGGAGCATGAGCTTGTTTAGACAATTAGGCATACTGATCAAGCCCATTGTGAAAGACATGAAGGGCAGATCAGAAAGTTAACTTGCCTTCAAACGATCAAGAAGACATGTTGTGCTTATCAGATAGATGTCAATGCCAAGATGCTTGGACCAAAAGGATCAACTCATGAGACATGCTCAGATGCAAAGGATTTTCCTCCTAACTACTACTTGAAGTCTCGGATTAACTCTTGAAGATCAAGTCGTGACAACAACACATCAACGGTAAGCACTCTAGCAGTAATATAGTAAAGCAGTGCCAAACGGCTCTTTTCTGTACTTGTGCAGTGCTTAGCGTGAAAGAGAAGAAGTTTATTTTTTTTTTCTCTCCAAATAAAGTTAACCACACCAATGCTCATGGAACAAGATTCTAGTACATTAACAACTATATTTTGCAGCTCTAAAAAAGAGATGAATGCGAAGAAGACTTGGTGGTGTTGGATACTTGCAAATCCAAGAACGCATCATCTGTATCAAACTTCTTCCTTATGAGAAACCAGGAGGCATTAGAAAGTCTAGAAAACTTAATATCTCAAGTTTCTTTTGCCCTGGATTTTCTTATCCTTTGAGGAAGCATCTATTTTTAGGAATCAGTAAGGAACCCACTTGGACTTTTGTAATATCTCATACATAGTTGCATGCTGATTAGTGAATGTATCCACCTATCAAACACATTGTACCCACATCACATCATGGCCCGATAGTGGTTTGTTTCATCCCGGAGAGGCTGTGACAAATAATACTCACTACTAGCCTGAATATGCTAAGGAAATAATATTCATTGTTGCTAGAGAGGTTTAGATGAGTATTACTCACTATTTTTTATGGAGATGTAGCTAAGACTAATACTCATTACTACATAGAGAATTTGAGTGAAATAATTACTCATCGCATGCAAGAGAGGCTGAATGAATAGTATTCAGTGTTTGCCTAGAGAGGCTAAGAGGAAGAATGCTCAAACTGTCTAAAGAGGTTAGGACGTATAATATTAAAAAATCGTAACTTTCCAGTTGGAAATTGATTTAGGAATTCTTGGACCTAACAAGAACAAAAATGCTCCATGTACACCCATAATTGATACACCCATACATACACCCATGATTTATACGCATTTAATGCCTAATATTCGTATAACGTATTATTATACCGTACGGGTGTCTATCACAACGCCACGCAAGTTGTGATCGTCCTCTCCTGTGTCAGCGGCAACGGAATCCTGTTTTCTGAGATTCAAAACATTTGTGAACACATCATATTGCAAAATTGATGCGTTCTCTCGAGAGTTCTCGCTCTGTCTGCACTGTGTAATTC